>JAYEVI010000137.1:65000-123129 GCA_036346575.1 Dendrocalamus sinicus
TTTAGGTAATGTTAGAAAACAACACAAGTTTCTGTAATTTTGTGATTGCATGATGTATAATAAATTGTATTCATATAAATAGTTTTCATTTATAAGTCTATTTCATTTGAACTTTCAATTTCATGCAATGTGCAACTTTAGTACCTTTTCAATGCAAGTATCGGTTTGTCTTATGTCGGGAATGACCTAACATTCTTTTATGAAATATATCCATTGGAACTATGTTTTGGCTTAATCTTTTCCAAGTTAACCTAGTAAGGATTGTTTGTGCGACAAAGTACTCTATTGTGGTTCTATCAACAAAACTTGTCGGAAAAGTTGCATAACATTTTAATTACACTTTATGTTCAATGCAATATGCAATTTCAATTCATTAGCAGTGAAAATCATAAAATGAATTCTTAAAGTGGCTACTTTAAAACTTTGTTCTAGTCATTTCTACTAGTTGTTAAATCTAATTATGTTTTTGGGTGGCCATATCTGTATTGGTAGTGAAGTTGGATGGGCTAGTTTATCCATGCCTAGCAAGACAAGATGCATAAAAGATGTAATGTCAAATTTGATTCTTATATTACTCCCTGATATGTTAGAGGATGGATGACCGTGAGTGGATGTACACGGGCCGCTCAAGTCAGGGTTCGTTGTCCGATGAATGGATTGAGAAGACCGATGCTTTCTTGGAACTAGCATTTGCCAAGGTTAAAGGAGCGCGTGCCACTTGGTGTCCTGCGGCAGATGTGCAAACACGCGTCGACAAACAAAGGAGGTCATGGGTAAACATCTTTGCAAGTTTGGATTTACGACATACTATACCGGTGGATCTACCACGGTGAATCCGATCGTATGAGAGAGGAGGTCGTGAGACCACGCGTCGAGGATTATGATGCTGATGGCGGGTAGGAGACATGTTAAATGACTATCATGAAGCACACTTCGCTGAAGGGCGTAGGGAGGAGGAGCGAGGCAACCGCAAAGGCGTATTACGACATGTTGTCTGCGCACGAAACCCCTTCACGGCGGACGAAGGTTTCTCAAGCTGGATGGCATTGGGCGCGTAATGGCCTTGAAGTCCCGATTTAGCGTGAGTCGAGACGCCTTCGATGCTATGTTGGCGATTTTTGGCGCATGCTTCGGAGGGTCACGATACGCCAAAGAGCATGTGCGAGGCAAAGAAACTCCTTCGTGCACTTAAGATGCCATATGAGCGAGATACATGCTTGTCCGAAGGTGCATCCTATTTAGGAAAGAACACGCGGAAGCAAAGTGCTGCGCAAAGTGTGGATCCTCTAGGTTCTGGAGGTAGACTCGGTGATGGTCGAAGAGGCGCTTGCGATCCCCGTGAAAATCCTCACGGTACCTTCCGTTCATACCGAGGATCCAACGGCTATACATGACCGAGAAACCGCGAAACATATGACATGGCACAAAAATGGGCGTCGATACAATCACGAGAAGTGGTACATCCATCCGATGGTGAAGCATGGACCCACTTTGATGTGATTCATCGTGAGAAAGTTGTAGAGGCTCGTAATGTAATGCGTGTTGCGGCGGCAAGCAGTGGGTTCAATCCTTATGGAATGATGGCCGCACCATACACTTGTTGGCCGTGTTCGTTATCCCCTCAATCTCCCCGGTGTCCTCTTCCAACGACATGAACATATTCTTGTCGTTGATAATTCCCGAACACCCGTGTAGGGTCGTTGGTGCTATCCAATTGAGAGATGTCTAAAGGTTCATCGAACTAAATGTAAAAATAAATGCAAAATTGAGGCTTCCGTTGCGAGGCATACATTTTGGAGGAGGTGTCAAACTTCACAACAACGTACTATGGTGACAACCTTCCTAGCGTGCACAATCCACCCGTCGTTACAATCTTTGGCGAAAATGAATCGAACCTCGGCATTTTCCGAGGGCAACTTCGGAAGTGCAAGTGATCGACCCCAAGACCTTGAAACATGAAGAGTGGCGCACTATCATGCTATATGTGTTGAACAACCTTTAGAAGTGGAGCCGTACATGCGGTAAGTTGTCAACAAACTTGTTCTCGAGTAGTCACTATTCTGCATCCAACCCCCTTGTTTCTCGTTGGTGCAGGGATTTTCATCATCAATTCTGGCGTGAATCAAGGGAACCTACCCCGCAGGAAGCTGAGACCCTTCTTAACCACGATGCGGGAAATGGAATGCCCGATTTCATTTCTTGGTTCAAGCAGAAAGTCTTGTCAATTTAGCTCGTACTTTGTTTGACATTACAAGTTGCTCAAATGCAGGCGAATAATATAACGAACTATTCGCTTGAGCTTGCGGAGGCCAAAGCGATGCGTCTATGAGTGCCGAGTTGAGACAAAGTTGCCGATGGTCAGTGTGCCTATAGGGTAAGCTCATTTACCGTTATGGCGTGAATGGATATCGCCACACAACAAGACATGAGCGAGTCGCCCAATCGAAGAACCACAAATACTGGAGTTTTACGCCGCCTTGATGGGGTCGAGTATTATGGAAGAATTGAAGAAATATACGAACTCACGTTTCATGGTTGCAAACCTCTTAATCTGTCATATTCAAATGCCATTGGTTTGATCTGAAGTAACGAGACGGACTCCTAATCTTGGGCTAGTCGAAATTCGGCAGTCATCCGTCTTACCGAGAGCGATGTGTATATTGTGGCTCAACAGGCCACACAAGTTTATTATCTCTCATACGTACCAAAAGACGACCGTCTTAAGGGTTGGGATGTTGTGTACAAGGTATCGCCACACGGTAAACTACTGTCCCAAACAATGAAGATTACAATTTTGACCCAAACACATATGACGGGGCGTTCTTTCAAGAAGAGGGGCTAGAAGGGAGTTTTGAGATAGACTTAACCAAGCGATCGGAATGGAAGTAGACAATGAAAGGGTTGTTGACGAGGACGCTGGAAATGAGGTTCAAAATGTGAAGGACTTAGAATTACTTCAGCGATTACATTTAGGCAATGGCGGTGATGACAACATTGCTCCTTGAATAGTGTTGATTATATGGACATGGTGATAGTGATGATGAGACTTATGATCCACTAATCCCGATCATGATGATTATTTCTAATACATGTAATACTTTGTTATTTTCTAATTATGTTTTGTTTATTTTGCATCTCTTTCTAAAGTACGTCTTGTTTATCTGTGCTTATTGGTTTACTCTTTTTAATTGCGGTGATTGAACAAAGATGGTGGGCGGTATGAGAGCGTAAGGTCGCTTTACCAAAGACGTGCACGATGCTGGTGAGCGATCGGGAGCGGGAGTAGGAGGAGCGGGAGGAGCAGCGAGGAGCAGGAGCACTCTTGAGAGGGGCGGGAGGAGGAGCGGGAGGAGAAGCGGGAGCGGGAGGATGAGCGGGAGGAGGAGCGGGAGGCGGGAGGAGGAGGAGGAGCAGGAGGAGGAGGAGGAGGAGGAGGCGGCAGGGGGTTCCGCTTCCTCTGGTTTGTCGGGTGTTTGGTTGCGAGGTCCCTCGACACGGCCACTACTCCCACTCTCACCCAGATTTGAGCAAGGAGCACGAGCTCAAGCCCGACCATACGCCCACGGACTGGACACCTGATCCGGATGGAGCACTCCAGTTATTTCGTTTTATTAAATCGTTCATTAATTTTTACATACCTTTGCTTTGCATTGTAACATTGGGGTGAAATATTGTAGGCCCAGCTGGAAGAAGAGAAGAGGCTACGGGAGGAGATGGCAGCGAGGATGGAGGCCGATCGGCAGAGGAATAAGGCCGATCGGCAGAGGAATGAGGCCGAGCGGCAGAGGATGACGCAGATGTTTCAGTGGATGCAAAGTCTTGGCGAGAGGATGGGTCAACCTCTGCCACCGGAGCTATTCCCTCCACCTCCTCCTGCAACTACTCCTGTGAGTTTCTAGTGGAGTATGAATGTTTAAGTTTGTATGTTCCTACCTTAAATCTTGTCTCACACATGCAATCTCTTCTCTTTTGTGCAGAATCAATCGGCGGCTTCGAATAATATGCCTCATGACCCACCACATCAGTCGGGGTGACTATATGTGACTTGTGATATGTGATATATGTGATATGTGATATATTGTGACTATATGTGATATTGTGACTTGTGATATGTGATATATTGTGACTTGTGGTGATATATGTCATATATGTGATATATTGTGACTTGTGGTGATATATGTGATATATTGTGGACTATATGTGATATATGTGATTACTTGTGGTGATTACTTGTTGATATATCTGTGATATTGTGATTTGTTTGAGTGGGGTGCAATAAACAATTAAAATTGGCAGTTTTTGGCCACTTTGCCGTGTGTTACACTCGGCAAAGGAAGGCTTTGCCGAGTGTCATGGTAAAAACACTCGGCAAAGTAACGTTTCTGGGCATTCTGGGAACGTACTATGCCGAGTGTTGTTATTGTGCCGAGTGTCGTGGTAAAAACACTCGGCAAAGTTTAAAACTTTGCCGAGTGTTTTTACCATGACACTCGGCAAACTGCAAGGCTTTGCCGAGTGTCTTTATTATGACACTCGGCAAAGTTTAAAGCTTTGCCGAGTGCCATTCCGTCCTGGCACTCGGCAAACTACGCTGTCACCGTGTTCTCGCCGTCCACTGTCCTTTTTTGCTGAAGGTCATTTCGGCACTCGGCAAAGACTTTGCCGAGTGCTCGATGAAAAGCTCTCGGCAAAGAGCTCTTTGCCGTCAGAAACTATGACGTGTGAGCTATGCCGTGGGTGGCACTCGGCAAAGACTTTGCCGAGTGTTTCTCGTGCTTTGCCGAGTGCCACCGGCACTCGGCAAAGCTGCTGAACCCGGTAGTGGTGGTCATTTTCACAACTACTGACACTACTACAGAAAATTTAATACTAGACGCTAAATCACAGACGGTTTGACAAAACTGTTTGTGACCGACACTAACATAGACGGTTTTAATTTGGACACCGCCTGTGTTGATGGCGTCGGAGAAAACGAGTATCACAGGCGGTTCTTACCGATGAACCGTCTGTGATATTCGATATCGCTGACGATTTTATTTAAAACCGTGCGTGATAATCTGAATTATCACGAGCGATTTTTTTATTAAAACAATGCGTGATAATCCTGCTACATATTTATTGCGCCGCTCAGAACCGCATATGTCTTCATTTCGATCCAGATCTAGCCGGTGCTACAATTTTCACTCAGGAGACAAGCTAGGCGATTTCAGGCCAATTAATTTGGTGGGAGAAGGCAGAGATTGAGCTTTGAAAATTCATACGTTCCTGGTTGCTCTAGATATGGTTAGTAATGAATTTTTTTCTTTGTATTATGATTTAGATCTAAGTTTTGGTGAGTGTTATTAAAGATGGTTTGCATCTACTTGACCATACATGATCAGTTCCCGTCATGTGGGAGGCCAAATTTGTCAAAATTGTTGGTTATATACCTTCAGCGATCGTTGGAGAAATAGCTGTTGTGTTTAAATATGAATTAAGCTAGCAAAGCCTCAATGCATGTGGTATATATGTAGTAATAATTAATTAATTTAATTTTTAATACTAAGTTGTTATATATATACATAACGTAGGACCGAAGCTAGATGTATGCCACGAACCGTGTGAGTGAAGAGTACATTAATGGCGTGTTTGCTTTTACAAGAGCTGCCGAGGAGGATATGTTGAATAAGGGGGTGGAATATATGTACTGTCCATGCACTGACTGCTAGAATTTAAAGATGTTTAAGAACCGAGAGCTAATTGAAGCATACTTGATTCGGAGGGGTTTCAAAAAGGGTTATACGTATTGGACCAGTCATGGTGAAGCCAATGATATGCCGCCGGATGACATCACCGGTGAAATGAATGATATGCCGCCGGATGATGTCAATTGTTGTTCGGATTCGGATAGGTTGCACGATGACAATCTGGATCAGATGCTTCGCGATGTAGAAGAGAACTATGATGAGAGAGAGTATGTTAAATTCCAGAGCTTGATGGAGAACTCGTAGAAACCTTTGTTCATGTGCTGCAGGTCAAAGTACACGAGGTTGTCGGCCGTGCTTGAACTGTTGAAATTGAAGGCAAGCAACGGTTGGTCCGACAAAAGTTTCACGGCGCTGCTAGGTCTTTTAGCGGACATGCTTCCGGAGGGAAATGAGTTGCCTAAAACTACGTATAAAGCCAAGAAGATTATTTGTCAATTGGGAATGGAAGTAGAAAGAATACATGCATGTCTGAACGACTGTATCCTCTACCGTAAAGAGTATGCAAACATGCATGTATGTCCGCTGTGCAACGCATCCCGATACAAACGTAACAATCAATCAGATGACGACGAGGGAACAGAGGTGAAGAAAGGACCTCTTGCTAAGGTGGCATGGTATTTTCCTATAATTCCCCGTTTGAAAAGGTTTTGCAATTCCAATGAGGCAAAACTGCTACGTTGGTACTCGGAGGAGCGCAAGACGGATGGAATGCTAAGACACCTTGCTGATTCCGCCAGTGGAGAAACATCGATAATAGTTTTGTAGACTTCGGTGCAGAACCAAGGAATATAAGGTTTGGACTGAGTACAGATGGAATGAATCCTTTCAGTAGCATGAGCAGCCGACATAGCACTTGGCCTGTGACTCTCTGCATCTATAACCTTCATCCTTGGTTGTGTATGAAGCGAAAGTATATTTTGTTGTCGATACTTATCCAAGGGCCAAATCAACCTGGGAATGATATTGATGTGTACCTAGCACCGTTGGTGGAAGATCTATAAGTACTGTGGAATGAAGGAGTATAGGTATGGGATGCATACAAACGAGAGAACTTCACTTTGTGCTCCTTATTGTTTTGCACCATAAATGATTATCCCGCCCTTGGTAACCTGTCGGGCCAGAGTACAAAAGGTGCCAAAGCTTGTACTCACTGTTTAGATGGTACCGACAGTGTGTGGCTGAAACACTCACGCAAAACCGTGTACATGCGTCACCGCCGGTTCCTTCGGAGGGCTCACCCATACCGCAAGATGAAGAAACAATTTGACGGAGAGAAGGAGAACGGTTCAGCTCCAATGCATTTAAGCGAAAAAGTGGTTTATAATATGGTTAAGGATTTAGATGTTGTCCTCGGAAAGGGGCGTAAATTGAGGGCTCATGAGAAGAACATCTGGAAGAAGAGATCAATATTTTGGGACTTACCTTATTGGGAGTACCTAAATGTTCGACACTACATCGACGTCATGCACGTAGAAAAGAATGTATGTGACAGTTTGATTGGTCTCTTACTGAACATTCGTGATAAAACAAAGGACGGCGTCAATGCACGGCTTGACTTAGCTGATATGGACATCAGGGCTGAGTTAGCACTGATAAAAACCGATAATGGACGAACGTACCTTCCCCCTGCGTGTTACACTCTGTCCAAGGCCGAGAAAATAGAACTATGCCAGTGCTTGCTTGGTGTCAAAGTTCCGTCTGGTTACTCCAGCAACATGAAGAAAATTGTTTTGATGCAAGATTTGAAGTTAAATGGCATGAAGTCTCATGATTGTCATGTGTTGATGACACAGATGCTCCCTATTGCAATTAGAAATATTTTGCCGATCAAAATTCGAGAGACAATCATGAGGCTATGTTATTTCTTTAACACAATTACTCAGAAGGTCATCGATCCCGAAGGGCTAGATGCTCTGCAGGACGAGGTGTTGATGACTCTATGTCATATTGAGATGTATTTCCCTCTGTTTTTCGATATCATGGTCCATCTCATTGTCACATTGTGTGGGAGATAAAAATGTGCGGGCCCGTATTCCTACGTAGCATATACCCATTTGAGAGGTTCATAGAAATTCTTAAGTCCTATGTATGGAATCGTTCTCTGCCGGAGGGCAGCATTGTCGAAGGTTATGCAAGCGAAGAGGTCATTCAGTTTTTTGCTGATTATATGGCTCAGATTCAACCGATAGGTGTGCCTCAATCTCGTCATGAGGGGAGGCTCAAAGGTATCGGAACTATCAGAAGGAAAGCAATCACTCCAGATATGGCCGTGTATGCTCAAGCCCATTTCACGGTCTTACAACACATGACTGATGTGGCACCTTATGTCGACCAGCACAAGGATGTGCTTCGGCAACAGAATCCGGAGCGGCCAGATATTTGGATCATGAGGCAACACAACAGTCAGTTCAACCAATGGTTGACGGAGCAAATCGCTAGGAGCTTGTCAAGTGAGATGTTGACATGGTTGGCAAAAGGGCCAACATTTACAGTTGTGATATGGCAAGGATATGACATAAATGGGTACACATTCTATACACAGGCTTAGGATGTAAAAGCACTAACCAGAACAGCGGTGTCCGCATAGATGTGCTCAATATTGATGAGTTGAGAAACTCATACTATGGGTTCATAGAAGAGATTTGGGAGCTCGACTACATGGTTTTCAAGATCCCCTTATTTCGGTGCCGTTGGGTGCATCTCCCACAGGTGAAGGTTGACAAGTACGGTGTCACTACCGTGGCCTCCAACGTGTCAGATGCAAAGACGAACCATTCGTACTCACTAACCAAGTTGTTTAAGTTTTCTATGTAACCGATCCGGCAAATAAGAAGCGCCATGTAGTTCTTCATGGGAAAAAAGGAGAATTTTCGGAGTAGAGAATGTAGCGGACGATGACGAATACAATCAATTTAACGTGTTACCTCCTTTTGGAAATGGCATAAGGGTTGACGACGAACAACATGACGAAACTAGTTACATACGCATTGATCATCATGAAGGTTTAATTTTTAAAGGAAATAAACAAGTGGAATGAGAATGTGTGATATATATGTGGGCATTTGCATTTATGTATATAACAATGCATGTGTGTGTGATGTATTTGTGAATTTGTATTTATGTATATAACAATGCATTTGTGTAATGTAATTGTGAATTTGCATTCATGTATATAACAATGCATGTGTGTGATGTATTTGTGAATTTGCATTTATGTATATGTGAAAATGTGTGATATATACTCTATGAGGTCTTATTACAGTGCCTGCAGCTGGTTGGTGTATAGAGTTATTTTGCTGGCACCTGCTGATTGGTGTAGGTAATAAAGGGCTTATCACAGACGGTTCTGAAAATGGAACCGTCTGTGGTATCGTTATCACAAACGGTTCTAAACTAGAACCGTCTGTAATAAGCCTTCCTATATAAACCTCAGGCTAGGGTTTTGCTCTTACACTGCAGACATAGCGTGTACACTGCAGACATAGCGTCGCCGCTCCCAATCGAGCCCGTCGCCGCTCCCGATCGAGCCCGTCGCCGCCTCCTCCTCAGATCTCTCCAGTCCACGCCATCGCGGCCTCCTCCTCGAATCTCCCCAGTCCACACCGTCGCCGCCGCCGCCTCCTCGGACCCGAGCTGTGGTGACCGGTGAGCACTCCCTCCTCCTCCCCTTTCTCCTCTCCTCCTCGGATGCCCGTCCACGCCGTTGCTGCTGCCTCCTCGGACGACATCAACGCCACCGAACCCTAAGGTGTGCCACCGCCAACACCTTAACGCCGTCGAACCCTAAGGTGTGCCACCACTGAATCAACCGGTTCCGGTGGTCTTCTCTGACGCCGGTGAATTCCTCGACCTCCTCTCACCTTCCTCTACATTTCCCTAATGAATGCATAACTTTTATCCAAAACTTGTTTACCACTTAGAATCATATGTATGTATATTCTTGTTTACTACTAGATTTTTGTAACTAAAGCCATGCATTGAATGTACTACTACAATTATTTTCTATCCTGGTTAGACATTGTTGCGGCTGCTATTCTTTCTTGTAGATTGTGGTAGACTGGTAGTGACAAAAGGAATACCATCCTTTTGTTTTGCATCAAGCTGAAAAATCATTCATGAATTTCAGTGAACTTAATTAACTGGCGAGCAAATGACAGCACAATTATAGAAGCGATAGAATCTGAAACTGAAACATAGAGTTTGAAGAGATAGAAGCAATGTTGCTCTTAAGTTTAAGTCTTGGTAAAGAAATTAGCAAATTGAATCTCAGATGGTACATATTGGAGAGCAATAGTCATCTTAAGCTTAAGTTTAAGTCTTGGTAAGAAATTATGCTCTTTTTAGAATTTATTATGTTTCATGAATTAAGATTATTCTCGTGTATAAATGACTTGGAAGAATTACATGTTTATATGCAATTTAGGTCATTTATATACTGTTTGAAATGTGCTTTAGTATTGCTTAATTATACTGGCTAATTATTGTGAAACGAGATACTTGTGGGAACTGTCATATGCTCTATGAAGTAACTAGTCTTGTACTGAGATTGGATCACAAATCTTGAGCTCTAGATTAGTAGTCCTTTTAGTTTTGCTAGAGTAGTTAGAATTCTGTGCAGTATGTGATCACCTGTTTAGTAGATTAATAGTCCTTTCGGTTTTGCTAGATTAGTAGTTCATGTTGTAGATTCAAGGTTTGGAGCTACTAATTCATATTTCTTAGAGCTCAAGGTTTGGTTCACATTTGACAGATTCAATCAGTGAAGAGTATAAGACCGTAGTAGTGGGACGGCCAAGATTAAAATCTTAGAGCTACTAATTCACATTTCTTAGAGCTCAAGGTTTGATTAAAATCTTGTGTAACCCTACATCTGAGAGCAACTAAAACCACTCTAACATGTTGATTTTAGTCTTTTATGTCTGGCTACTTTTGATGGCAGCATGTTACTTCAATGATTTATGTCTCAAATCTGAATATATGCTGGTTTTAGACTATTGCATGATGTGTTGTTTAGATGGCTTAATATTTCCACCTGTTTATATGTTGAAGAAGTCATCTTTATATCCAACATGTCATCCGCGCATTCTTCAACATCATCGCTGGATGTGTTCGCTCCAAAATCAAAACGCTAAGGAAGAGGGCTATCGAAAAAGCTTGAGGGCCGATTTACCATCACAGAGGTCGATGGATTTGTGACCCCTTTCCTTCCTCGCCGAGCAGCATGCGCATTCCGAAGAATGATCAGAATAGTTGAACAATAACGGATTGAGATCACATTCAATTCGTGGAAGAGCGTGACTGGGACTCAGAAACGTGAGCTGTTGATAGAAATTTTGGCATCGTTCGAGATCCCAAAAGAACACCAAGACTTTGTATAACGTCATGCCTTGCTAGCGCCGTGCAAAGCATGGAAGAACTTCAAGAGCGTGCTTGTCAAGAACTACGTGGAGAAGGATGAAACGCCCTTTCATAAATACCCATTCCTGGAACCACAATGGGAAGAGTTCAAGGCGATGAAGACGACCGAAGATTTTAAAAGTGCAAGTGCGGCGCATAAGGCCCTCCAGGCAAAAAACATACACCCCCACAGACTTGGCATAGCTGGGTATGCGGGTAAAATCCCGTAGTGGAGGAGGGAGGACTAACAGGCAATCATACAGGATACCGCCCTGCCATTTGCCAATATCCTAGATGATCGCGCTCAAATTGGATTAGAGCGAGGTCATCTACCACGACATCGGGGGACGTCTCCTTCCGAAACCCTGCAGACCAGGAAGTGTCCCACCGCCTGGTAAGATATTGATCGAACTACGTAACTTGTAATTACTCCATAACTTCGTAGAAAGTGAAATGACATGTCGTGCTCTTGCAGGAAGCTCTGAGTGTTGAATCTTCCCAGGGATCATTCTAGGGAACAAGGGAGAAAGATATACTCTCCGGGGCCCTGGGAAACAAGGAGCATCCGGGTCGTACGAGAGGCATTGGGCTTTATGTTCCTTGGAAATATGGTTTCCAAGATGACTCTGAATTGTATCGGAGTAGGAAAAGAACCAGAGCCGAGCGTGAGGCACGGCTACGAGAGGAGATCAAGGCATCTCTTAAAGAGGAGCTGGCTGATTATGTCAGAGATGAGATGCAAAGCTTTACAGAAAATCAGCAGGCCGCTGTCGCCGCTCCTGGGCTAGCTAGTCCGCCCAACCGTCCGAGTAGTTACGCGTCCAATCCTACGACGGAAAGCGAGGCTAGATTTCTTATGGACGACATCCTGGTAATAATTATTATATCTGGAATGCTCAATCCGTTGATAGGCCTATTGGAGTAGCTAATTTTGTACTGTTATGTAGGAGGCTACGAAGTGCACGCTCCAAGTGAGATATGCCTCCATTCCCTTGTGCGCTGCTTGGGGCTAGGCATATCCGTCTGGTCACGGGGCCATGGTGCATCGTACAGCTTTAACACCAGGCTTCGGAAAAATTCATGTGGATGGTGTGCATGCCAATTTTGAGGTCGTCCTGCTACCGAGGCCCCCAACGACGAGATCGTGACTCTAGGGCAAGCCATTGGAACATTCATCCAGTGGCCCAAAAGCGACATCTCCCTGGAGGCTTCTTTACCGGTGGCAGGACCACAAGGGCAGTCCGAACCAGAGCTACATGCACTGGTGTCATCTCCACAAGGCCTATCTCCACTACCGCTACCTGCACCGGTGCTATCTCCACGGGTGCTATTCTTGCCAAAACAACTTGCACCGGTGCTACCTTTACGGTCGACTATCATAAAGTCGACCTACAGCCAAGGCAATAAGGGCAAACCAAAGAAGACAGATGATATCCCCTACCTGCCATTGGCCCGCAAATTCGTGCTGGGCGAGCCGATGATTATCCCGGAAGAGCTCCTCCTTACCCTAGGATTTGGTTGCCAGAGATTACACTCCTGGTATATGGAACATGCCAATAAGCCACTGGCAGAACGGCACTCAGATATCACTGTCAAATTCAAGCCGGATCATTTGCAGCACAACATTCATGAATGTGTCTTCGTGGTAACCTTTGAGGATTTATTTGATCTTTTCAATCTCAACGCTCTCGACGCCTCACTTGTTCGATGCTAGATGCTGTAAGTGTGTACAATCACAGTCTCCGTTCATGTAATACCGATATATGTCATATATAATTTGTTGCTTTTGTGTGTATATATATATAGATATATGGTGACTGAAGCTAGATCATCCAAATCACCAATTGGTTTCCTAGACCCATGCTTGGTCGCCATGGATACCATCAGCGAGGATGCATCCTTCGCGAGAGCTATATTACAACAACACTGCTGGCTCACCGCGATAAGGAATTTGTTCTTATGCCATACAATGAGCGGTTCCATTGGATTTTAATTGTAATTATACCAAAATGGAACAAGGCAATATACCTTGATTTCTTAAGTAAGAACAAATCCGAGTACACAGTTATCGGCCAATTACTTGATAGGTAAGTACATTTTCTCCATACATAACTGTATTGTACTATTTCTTTCCTTTCGAATGACTAAACTAACTTTTTCAAATCATGAAGGTCATTCGCCACGTACGTTGCACAGACACGTGGCTCGACGGAAAGGGCCAAGCCCTTGAAACATGTTCAAAATTTTCGGGTATTCGCTAGTACACATTAATTAATCCTATACAACACTTGGTAGTAATGCCTCTTGAATTAACACATTCTATTTTTTGCAGTGCCCCCAGCAGCTGCCGGGCAACACGTGTGGCTTCTACGTTTGCCACCATATGAGACTACTCATCGATTCCTCGAAAATCACCAATTCTAAGGTTTGTCAATCTTTCCACATTTATTACATACTTATCAGATTATATATGTACGCACATTGATATTCCTATCGGCAAGTTGCGCCCATCTCTACAACTGCATTGCAACAACCGGACCTTGCACGAATTTGAGGAGAGTGCGCGTACTTTTTGATGTCTAAAGTCGTAAATTCAAATGGAGAGTTCCACAGCATACAATAATTTTTTGTTTGGGATAAGATATTGACATTGATTGTAATTTTATATTTGTTAATGGATATTTTATTTTATTTCAATTAATTGATTTGCGAAATGGATGTTTTATGTTTGTGAAATGAATTGAGATGTGAATTGGATGTATTGTGCTTGTTTCAGAGAGCATGGCTAGCATTTCCTGAAGCTAGCCAATAAACAGAAATAGGTTTAGGGGTAGAAGAGAGTATCAACTAAAAACCGTCTATGATGGTTATAATCACATATGGGTTTTTAACTAAAAACCGTTTGTGATATTTGCACCACAGACGGTTCAAAAGCTATCTGTGATGATTTCGTATCACTACTGACCCATAAATTCAGACGGCTTACAAAACCGTCTATGATGACATTTCTGAACTGTCTGTAATAAGATTTTCTGCAGTAGTGTGAAGCCAACGACCATCCTCTCGTGTCAATTTTGGGTTCGCTTCATGGTGTGTGTGTGTATATCTCATGAGATAACTACAAAGACTTAAGAAAGCGCTAGTCTTTGGCTTTAGCTACCAGTCTTCGCCAATTTGTGGTGTCAATCACCACTTGCAGAAGGACGCTAGATGATGTAGATCTGCATGGTAATTTTCGCAACTACCAAAGCCAACGACCATCCTCACGTGTCAATTTTGGGTCCGCTTCATGTTGTGTGTATATATCACGACTCACGAGATAACTACAAAGACTTAAGAAAGAGCTAGAGTCTTTGGCTTTAGCTACCGGTCTTCGCCAATTTGTGGTGTCAATCACCTCTTGCAGAAGGACGCTAGCGGATGTAGATTTGCATGGTAATTTTCACAGCTACTAAAGCAAACGACCATCCTCACGTGTCAATGTTGGGTCCGCTTCATGGGATGTGTGTATAGTATAAATAACAGTGACATGATGGTGTCTAGACTCCATGATTAAGATTTTCTATCCTGATATATTATATATCGTTGCACTTGCACGCACCTAAAAACAATCCAAAAGCAATATATATATATATATATATATATATATATATATATATATATATATATATATATATATATATATATCATGAGATAACTAAAAGACTTAGGAAAGAGCTAGTGTCTTTGCCTTTAGCTACCAGTCTTCGCCAATTTGCCTTTAGCTTCATCGAGGTGCTTCCTTACTTTTTGAAGCAACCGATCGTGCTATTGCGCTTCTTTCACCCATTCTGGAATGGCTAATTCTAGTAACAACTGTCTCTACCTGTGTTGTACCGGCATAGCAATAGGAAATTCCTATCCGTTCAAAGTTAGCAACGAGACAAACTACAGTGGAGGGTGTCGTCTTGCGACTAAGGGCATCAACAACCATATTTTCTTTGCCTGGATGGTACTAGAGAGTGAGATCATAGTTTTTGATCAATTCCAACCACCTTATTTACCTCAAATTCAACTCTTTCTGAGTGAAAATGTACTTTTCTTAAGGAAAAAAGAGTGAAAGTGTTGACAATTTGATAACGACATATTATTTGAGCTCCATTAGGCTATTAATCATTTACCACGCAACTCGTATATGTCTTAACCTTAATTACAATGTCAACTATTCCCTGCTTGTCGGCGGCAGATTGATAGTCTGTCTCAACTTGTTTCATTTCCTTCGATTTTATGTTATTGCTCGATCGCTTTTGCAACAACTGTTGCCAGGCTGAGTCAATCGTTCTAACTAACCCGTTCTGGCTGTGTTCTCTGTATTTGGCATTATTGTTCTAGATCTGTGGTGGTCACAAAATGCTTTTGTTGTACTATATTTCTGTCCACTGATTCAAATTAGTGATAAGAATGGCGCAGAAAGCTTTAGGGATTGGACAACCGGATGCTTTGGAGTTTGGATACTCGAGCAGCTAGACTCCGATTATTTGCATGGAACTTCAACCACGTGAATATTTGGATCTGAACTTACTTCGTTGTGGCATTCCTGTACTATTGCAAACAGGCTCTCTTCGTAGAAAATAGAAAGAAGACAAAAAAAGGTAGGATCTCTTCTTCATGCAAAATAACCAACTCCTTGAAAGAAACAACTGCTGAAGAATCATGAATGCTTGCTGGTTTTGGATTGAACTTGATTTGGACTAAGAAAACAATGCATTGCATTCCATGTGCCCAATATTTTAAGTCAGCTTCTTTCATTTTTCTTGTCGCGTTCTCAATTTGCAAACATGGAGACTTTGAGTTAATCATTCCAGCTAAATTAAACATTATATATTTTGAGATAAATTCAACGCTATTGATTGTATTCCATGAGCATGTGCAGCGTGGTACTTTGGTTAAAAGACGAAGTCATTCACAGCAGAGCAGCTATATATACAGTTGTACACTGTTGTTTCATGGAAAATCATTCGTTGCATTGTTGTTTCGACTCAGCTGGCCACCGCTCATTTCTTCGCTTCCAATCCTGAGACTAGCTAGCTTAAGAGTATGTTTCCTATCCGACAAAATTCTTGTAAGGATATTCTATTCTACACAAATGCTTGCTTGGTGTGGTTAGCCAATCTTATGTTTAGTTTTGACATTTGAGAATTTTAGGGTACAAAAAAGGGGTATCCCAAAGTTTTTATTACGCTATTGAGCTACTTCCAAATTAATTAGGGTCCACAAGATCGAGCGATACTTTCTTGACATTCTTTTAGAAACTCACACACACACTCTCTCTCTCTAGAATGTTTACACTAGGAGTCACCATTTTTTGAATTCACATAAATTATCAGCCGACTGTTATATAGAAATTTTGTATATATATTTGGAACCTTTTATATGCTTGTTGTTATTTCACTTATTTGATTCCTTATAATTTGGGAATTTTTGACCATTTTCTTATGTTAAGATGAGCTTAATAACGTTGCACTATGTTTTTTTTCGACGAAAGAGCAACGTCGCACTAAGGTTGGAAATACTACATTTTCCCTCAAAACACATGATGATCTATTTGGCCTCTCTTTTCCCCCTTTGTTTACACCAATAATGAGATATATGATATGTCCTTCCTTTCCTACGGATTTCTTTAGTCCCAAGTTGCTTCTTTAGTTCACCGTTTTCGATTCTCTGTGTACAATACATTTTTTTTTAGATAATGGAACGGGGTTCCAGCCTCTACATCGTTTGATGACATAGACAGCTGATCAAATATAACCACGAGCTCTTAGGCTCATACCGAAATACATCAGAGATAAGATAAAAAAAAAACCAAAAGTCTAGATAACTGAATAGACAGGAAACTACGCTTCAATTCTATTCGAGAACTTCCATCCAAACTTAGCGAAGACCTCCATGATCACCGTCTCCAAAAGTCTGCAACCATTTTTCATGTTCTTTCTTGTTTCTTCCTCCCTATGCAGCAGCGACCACGTTCGAATCCAATAGGTTGTCCTGAAAATGACCTGCATAAAGGTGTTAGATTTCTTGTTATTGAATACCATATCATTTCTATTCAACCAAATTGCCCAACATAGAGCTGCAACACCCACTAAAATCTGGTTCTTGAGTTTTGATGGAAAACCATAAAGCCATGAACCAAACATATGAGTAAAGCTAAAGGGAGGTTGAATTCCAAAGGTGATATAAATGGTATTCCAAATAAATCTTGCGAAATGACATTAAAAAAATAAATGTTGTATAGTCTCTAAAGAACTACAGAAGCAACATTTGAGATTGCCTTGCCAATTTCTTTTTACAAGATTATCTTTCGTGAGAGTGACACCTTTGTTAAGATACCATAAGAAAATTTTAATTTTCAGTGGTATTTTGATCTTCCAAATTGGGCATTTAGTAGGAACTACTCCACATTGTATCATAGAAGTGTACATAGAGCGTACCGAGAAAATACCACTACTATGTAAGCTCCAAATAAGAATATATTTGTCATAAGATAGATTGACAAACGCTACTTTTGACACAAGCTCATACCATGCAGTCAAGTTACTATCCACTAAAGCCCTTCGGAATGAAACATTCAAAGGTGTGGTACTTAGTACATGTGCAACCGTGGCATCCTTTTCCCTCACAATATTGTAAAGAGATGGGTAATCAATTTTGAGGGGTTTGTCGCCGATCCATGTGTCTTCCCAAAACCGAACTTCAGTGCCACTATGTGTTCAGAAAGATCCTCTTACCAAGAATTGGTCTTTGACTTTCATAAGTCCGGACCAAAACTGAGAATCTCCTGGTCATTTTTTTTACTTGTGTTAAGGTTTTATTTGACAAGTATTTCCTTCTTAGAAGGTCTTGCCATGTTCCTTCCTCATTGATAAGTTTAAATAACCATTTACTCAAGAGACACTTATTTTGGATATCTAGATTTTGGATGCCTAACCCACCAAAATCCTTGGGTGTGCACAGTATGTTCCACTTAATGAGTCTATACTTTTTCTTGTGTCCGTCACTTTGCCAAAAGAATCGAGAGCGATAGTAGTCTAATTTTTGAAGGACTCCTCTAGGGACCTCAACGAAGGAAAGCAAATACATGGCTAAGCTCGTCAACACTGAGTTGATCAAAACAAGCCGTCCTCCTACTGAGAGGAGTTTTCCTTTCCAACTACTTAGCTTTTTTCTGAAACCTCTCCTCGAGCAAAATCCAGTCACTATTGGATAATTTCCTATGATGCATAGGGATGCCTAGGTATTTAAAAGGAGTGCTTCTTGAGGTGCAACCAAAAAGGCATGCATACTCCTGGACATTATCCTTAGCTTTACCATAATAGAAAAGCTCACTTTTGTGGAAATTGATCTTTAACCCAGATAATTGCTCAAAAGTACTTAACACTAGTTTAAGTTGTTTGGCCTGGTTTAAATCATGTTCCATAAAAAGGATAGTGTCATCGGCATACTGGAGGATGGATAGTCCATTGTCTACCAAATGGGGGATGACTCCCTCAAAACTTCCACTCTCCTTAGTCCTTTCAATGAGGATAACCAACATATCGGCTACCAAATTAAAAAGGATAGGAGAGAGGGGGTCTCCTTGACGGAGACCTTTCTTGGACTGAAAATAGTGACCCATCTCATCATTCACTTTAATCCCTACACTTCTCCCACGCACAATTTTACATTCTGTAGTAAACTAATGTATACACGCTAATACGCACTTGCTCTCATGTAAGACTTTGCAAGTGACCAGAAATGGGATGCATAATTAGCAAGCAGAATGTCCAAGAGAATACCGTAGAGCCTCCACGTGTGGTAGAGGTACCGCATGTCCAAGATGATAACATAGAGCCTCCACGTGTGGAAGAGGGGAATTACACGTTACAACATCTCATAAATATCACGAATACTTTCACCGAGGACAGAGAAATTGGTCGTGGTGGGTTTGGAGTGGTCTATAAGGTATGGCGTTTCCTTTCCTTCATTAATTAACATAATCAACATAAGGAGAACTGACGGAGAACGCGTGTGACCATATCCACATTATTTAACTAAACAGGGAACACTTCCAGATGGGGGTGCCGTTGCTGTGAAAAGGCTTATGAACAGTGTGAGCATACATAATTCCAGACAGTTCGCGAATGAGGTTAGGAACCTTATGGGGCTGGAGCATACGAATATAGTACAGTTAATGGGTTACTGTCATGGCATACGGCTGAAAGAGATGCAGCGTCGTGATGATGGCAGGCGTGTCTATTCTGAAGTCGAAGAAAGGTTGCTTTGCTTTGAGTATCTCTCTAATGGAAGCCTTGACAGGATACTTTCGGGTACGTATGGATATGCATACTAGATTGCCTTTGTTTCTCTTTTTAAATACCCTTAATTGTGAAAAAAAAAACCCACCCATCACTCTGAATTTGAAAAAAAAGTTCACAACTTATTTTATGGCATTTACATCTCTCTAAGTTTCCTCGGTACGAAGAATCCACCTAACAAAATTTCCAATTTAGCATGGTAGATCATGAATTACAATGTTTTCTAGTGGCAAAAAAATTCCTGGGCGGATCCAAGGAGGCCTTTGGAAAAAAGGATTTTTGGAGAAATTTCGCAGGAATTGAATCGTACGGAAACTTTTTCTATGTGGCCTTTCAGAACAAAGGAATGAAGTGGATTCCTATTAAAAATCCTATAGAATGGCTTGTTCTAGAAAAAATTTGGAGAAATACTAACATAAAGGTCCAAACTCATGAAAATTTTCTTCTCTTGAGTACGTTAACCTATCTCTAAGTTCCTGCACTTTTCCCTATGAAACATCTAAAAAACCATTTGAAACAATTCATCTGTTTTATTTTCCTATGGGATTTTATGAGATATATATACCAGCTCAATTCCTACAGTTTTTCTATTCATGTGTTTTACAATTCATGCATTCCAACCAAGACCTATCATACATAATGGAATATATTACAAAACTCGGTGGTTGTTTGCGGGGACGACCGAACATGGATACATACTGCGGACTTCTCATGAGTCATGACTCATCAAGTTACGAGATCTGAGGTTTTTTTTAAAAAAAGGGCAAGTTACAATATCCTGTTGTCTAGATACTTTTGCACAAATAAGTAAACAAAATTGTTACTTTAAGCAAACAACATGAATATGTTGTTTACAGATTGAAGTTCAACATTTTGTCAAAATTCGGTAACTCACCCTACATTAATTCTCATTTGTGAGGACTAGCAAACACTTCCGGTGTTGACAACTTTACATGCCTAACCATGTATTAGTATTCTCTCTTGGTTTGCTTTGACAGATCAATCTCGCGGATTTGTGTGGGGCATGCATTTCGAAATAATTAAGGGGATTTCATTAGGTTTAAGTTACCTTCACGAGCAAAGGCAAAATGGTCCTATTATACATTTGGATCTGAAACCATCCAACATTTTGCTAGATGGTAACATGGTACCAAAAATTGCCGATTTTGGTCTATCGAGGCTGTTCGGTCCAGATAAAACCCGAACAAAAACTCAACATGTCGTGGGATCAAGGTAAGTTTGATTCTTCCAAAGAAATTTATTGCCTTTTTGTTCTTTGTGAACAACCAACATTGTAGTCGCAGTAACCTCGTAATAAAGTCAAACGTTAATATGTTGTTGATCTGCAGAGGACATGTGGCACCAGAATACCGCGAAAAAGGTGAAATCTCAACCAAGGTTGACGTATTCAGTTTGGGTATTGTAATACTAGAGATTGTAACGGGGCAAGCGAACCCCAGCTGGGTCAATACCAAGTCGTCACTAGTGCAATATATTACAAATGTGAGAACGAAACTCAACATTTGTGCTGATTCTTTCCTTTTCCTCTCCTCTTTTCAAACATTGATTCTACTTCTCTATATAATCAGTGTGTCCTTGAGGCTATCTGTTTCACCCATTATTCATGATTCCAGTTCTGTGTTCCAATTCAATAGGTACGACAAAATTGGGCAACATTTGCACAAATTATATCGAGGTATCCATCACTGGAACCTGATTGCCTCAAGGAGGTAACAGGATGCATTGAAATAGGAATAACATGTGTGGATATCGATCCCAAAAGAAGACCAACGGCGGGGCAAATAAACTACATGCTTAGTAAAGTACAGCAGTTGAAAGATGGCCAGGTAAGACATGTGCTCCCCTGATGCTCTCCTCTCAGTTGAATATTGTTAGGAGAAGTACTATACGTACAAAATTTTGGGTAGTAACAATATACAAAATTTTGGGCAAAACCATATATCTTGTTAGTGGCATATTCTCATATCAGATTTAGTGCATTGATTGAAGTTAGTAGGAACACTTGTAAGAGGACGTAGAATTTGGTTTGAATAGTGTAGACCACGGGTGGTTCGTGTATACCATAGACGAGATTAGTGTAGAAAGTTATCAAGGACGAGATTACTTTTTTATTCTCCGGAGAAGCATAGATTAGTTGTTAATTTTCGAGGCCCCATCAGGGCCACCTCTGATGTATTAATAGAAACCGAGTACAAGCACAGAAATTACATAACTACCCTCAATAACCCGAGAAATAACATCCAACTATATCGGGAAGATATCTACTGGACAAGTGCACAAACCTTTAGTTTGGGTATCAAATTAGTGTAAAAATTTCTGAAAAATATATAGATGTGCTTCTGAAATTACTCTAGCTATATATAAATTTTCAAGTTCAAACTTATTCCACGTTGATAATAATAAAAATGTGAAATTTCTGACAAATGATAAATAAAAGACAGAAGAAAAATGAAAATGACAAATGTTACTATTCACACAAACTTATCTATTTTTTGTTTCTCCTAACATTTTTTGAGTTTCAACTTCCAAGTTTTAAAGGGCAATACAATACACCATAGGTTACATCTAAAAATGTTTTTGGATTTTTATTGTGATTTGATGTACAAACCAAAACTTTATGCACATATGCACCAAATAAATGCATGTAGGGATGTATAGCTAAACATGCATGCAAGTAGGGATAGTTATTAGGAACATACTAATCCTTCTAGAAAATGTTAGGTTCTAACTAAATATTAGGTGCTATAATTAACTATATATATATATATATATATATATATATATATATATATATATATATATATATATATATATATATATATATATATATATATATATATATATATATATATATATATATATATATATATATATAGGAAAATTACGTAATGCACCATGGTGCCTAGGCACCAACATCCGATACACGTGTATGATTGATAATTTTTTGAGTTTGGGTATGAAAATGTTTTATACCCTTGATATATTTATGGTAAGTTAGTTTTGAACTCAGTTCAAACTAGTTTGAACTACTTTTGAGTTCAATGCAACTACATGAGTATATACCATAAAAATAGTTCAAACTAATTAAACTGAAGTTGAATTTAAATTTTTTGAGTTTGATATCTCAAATATACTTTTTATGGGTATATGAAGATACCCACATCAAATGTTGCGAATCTCAAGCAAATCAACGGGTATTGATATTGGTGCCTAGGCACCATGGTGCATGAAACACTCCTCCTATATATATATATATATATATATATATATATATATATATATATATATATATATATATATATATATATATATATATATGAAGAAAATATTAAAAGTTAGAGGTTGGCATATTAATCAAAGCAATTATTAACCCCCTAAAAAATAGTTGTTACTTAAATATTTTGTACTAACTTAATATTAGGCTCTATGATTAACTATATATATATAATATAAGAAAAAGATCTAAATGTTAGAGGTTAGCCTATTGATAAAAGAATGCTGAAAGTTCTGTATTAATCCGAGAAAATGAGAAAACAGAGCATGTATTTATCCATAAAAATAACCGGAATCCATTTTACAAAGCTAGATATCGACGCACCATCCAAATCAAAGCACAGCTTGGTCAAGTAGGTGCATACGAATAGGAATAAGAGATCTGAAAGGGCTTTTTTGTTGTTGATAAGAGAAAATTTCGATTGTATATCGAAAGTGGCAACTATTTCTATCTAATCTATCTTATTAACTTCATGATTGTATTTCGATTGTATGAAAAGATGGTTAGAAATTTGCAAAATTTTCCTCACAACATAAGTTTTTCTTGCAAAATTTATAAACTCTCGACCAGCCCTTATAATGGCTTGCATAAAATCTATCCTTATAATGGCTTGCATAAAATCTATCTTTAAAGATTGTTGTATCCAAATATAAATAAATCAAAAACTTGTATTTAATATGGTATCTCAATATATGTAAATTCCACATGTAGTCACACAATTGTGATCAAAAAGTGAAAAGAATTGAACATTTTCACTTTTAAATTTTGAAAATTTAAAGCATCGAACAATTCAAAATTACATCCCAAAAAAGTGTTTTGCTATCCAAATATATATAAATTAAGAAGTATATCACACGGGTTGATGACTAGTTGAGACCAAATAGAAAGACACGTCTTGGAAAGCTCTCGAGGAAGTTCTGCTTTTAGTGAAATGCTTGAAGTATATGATCGAGTCATTTACTTTTATTAACCACTAGTTATTGTTCTTTGTATTGTACAATGTTGCTAATATCATTCCAAAATACATCTTTCACTACTATGTTTTATAATTAGTCCCACAATTCCGTAATATAGGGTATTGCAAATCTTCAGGTCGATTAAAAACTGTAAAAATCTAGGCGCCCAAGAGAAAAAGATATACAAGTTTGTGAATATTTTTTGTAAGTATTTTGGAATCCTTTCATCTAAGTAGCCAGCCCAACCTATTTCTATGCTCTGATTTCTTAGGCCTCAAACTGCCTTTTGATTGAGCTAGCTTTTTTTTTTTTGGAGATTACTAATTGAAATATCTAAGTGGCCAGTGCAGCTTCGGCCCAAGTTCAGGCCAGTAAAGAAAGTTGAAAAATCAGAGAAAAGGAAATGAAGTACAGATGGACTGTTTAGGTTATTCCGATCCAGAATGAAAGAACTAACGAAAAGAGTTGGGCTCAGCCCAACAACAGTAGATATAGTCCCAATAGTTTTCAAATACGAATTTCAATTTGTAAACTCCAATCAAATTCATGCTTTATACAATGTGAGGAAATTATTCAAAAAGATAATAAAATATAATAAGCTTCAAAGAAATGTTATCAAATTCTGCAACGATGCCTTTGTTTCATATAAGTGTTACAAAAGACATAAACAATACTATTTAATTTGGCAAACACTATAAACTCATACGAATAGAGGTAAAACTATAAAACATTGTATAACATGTTGTAAAGTTCATGAATGATATTCTTTAAACAGAAAATTATAAACTAAACATTAAAAGCATAAGAAGTAAAAATAAATATTAATAAAATGTCGTAACAATCCCCTGGATATAGTAGAGTTAATGAATAATGCTTTTTAAGCTAGAAAATTACAATGCCACAGCAGACACTACCGTACGTCCCTCGGGACCGGAATTTGTCAAGAGGAGAAGCAACCGAGCAAGACCCGAGTACTATATTTGAGTCGTTCGGTTAGTTAGACCAGTCGAGTTATTTGATAAATATTATTATTGAACTTAATTTCAACTAAAAACATATTTTAAATCTAGCTATAATTATCACCTGCATAAAATCTTTTCAAAACTAAATATGCTAATTGATTGCATTCAAGCAATAACGTCTAATTTGGGAGCAGCCACTGCTTATATTGCTAGCATCGTGGAGCAGAGCTAGCTAAATTATCACCTGCTTAAAAAATGTTTAAGAATGACAGATCAGTAATATAAAATATGATAGGAGATAAGAATGACGTGTTATTTGGAGTTTTATCTTGAAATTTACGTCGTTTGGGAGATGTGTTTTTTCTGGTCCTTTTGCGATCTTTGGCAGAAGAATAGGGGTTGTGGTAGACGAAAGCTGAATGCTCTGGTGAATAGATGACAATAATCCTTTGTTCATAAAGTAGATATAGGATCTTGCACATAAAGCAAGGCACATTTTTAAAAACCATATTATCCTAATTAAAGCCTTCAGTAGGTTACTTTACCCATCGGATGACGTGTGTTATAGTCTGGACCACAATATTAAATTACCTTATAAATAACCATGAATAAAGAGAAGAGGGGTATTCATGAAAAAATGGTAAAAAGGTCATCTTAGAATCATAGAATGACATATATTTGAGAACAAAATTTAAAATGTAGAATAACATGTACTTGGGAATAGTGTGAGTAGTTTAGTATGGAGTATGTGATATGAAATCGAGGTTATTGCTATATGTATAGACACAAAACAATAGTTACGAATCCTTAAAACCTGGGTGAATTTATTTATATAACATATTTATATAACTCCCACGTAATTACCAAAAAATACAGGTGCCTTTTGGAAAAGGGGATGTGGGAGCACTTTGGTTGCGTGGATTCCTTACATAACATGTAATTTTTTAAAGAGAAGTGCTAAGAGTACTTAAATGTTTTTTGGGATTACGAGCATTTATATTTTGGGGTGTTAGATCTTTATTCAACAGATCCTTTATACCTTTTCTCCTTCAAAAAACGAATATGGAACGTTAAATCTTCATCCAATGGATCCTTCATACCCCATCTCTTCTAAAGAAAATATGAGTGCTCCGAATCTAGAGCGTTAGATGAAAATCCAATACCTAAGAAATCTAAGTGTTTCTAACTCTAAAAACACTTGAGTACTCTTTAGATACTTTTTTTTAAAAAAGAGAATAAGGCACCAATGAATATAAATATATTTGTGTTCTTTGGTTGCTTCTGCAGATCTTTATCGTGGACGAGATGAGCAGAAAGATAGGCTACGTGTTGTCAGGAAAGGCACTCAGTGTGGCGTGGTCGAACGATACCCGTTACTGGACCTGGCGTCCGGTTCCCACCTCAAGGTCTGGCACAATTAATTTGCTCTAAACATGCCATTTATTTTTTTCGCGAATGTTAATTTCCCAGCATGCACGGGTTCGTTTGATTGCGCTTTATGCTGCTTCTCCGTCCGATTGAGCGTGGAAGGCGCCATTTGGCGCGTAGAAACTATTCACAATTTATGCACTGCCCAGGACACCTGTCTGCCCTGATTGACTGCCCGCCCACTAACCACGCCCGGAGCGCTGTGGTTAGCCCAAATCTTTCTACCATAATATTCCTATTACTATTATGATTCCACTCCATGTTGGTACAAGTCCACCGCTTTCCGGTCATAGATCCTATTTTTTGACTATGACTAATATATTTTAGCTGTATTTTTTGAGATGACAGAGACGCTGACGCGGACGACATACGCATGGCGACTTTAAAAAGCCAATTAAAAAAGCGACTTTAAGAAACCATTTAAAAGCTGCTCCATTTACTTCAGTTTTTAGAGAAGCGAAACCAAAATCCCAAAAGAATTACTCCTCCATCCCCAAATGTAGGTTGTTTTGACTTTTACAGTCTCAATACGAAACTTTTATTATAATTTATTATAATAATATACTAGCAAAAAATAATATATATATATATATTATGAAAGAATTTTACAAGATAAATCCAATGTATAATTTTTATATAGTTAATTTATATAATTTAATACTTTAAAAGTCAAAACTTAAAAATTTTGATTGTACGGAACTTACAACAACCTATATTTTGGAACTAGATTTTGAGACATAGGCAGTATAGTTCATAGAGCAACCAATGCACGAACGCCCATTTATTGTGTTACCAACATATGTTGTGCCCCCCTTGGCCGGTCATCGCGCTTCTCCTCTTGCTCCAGCGAGCGCACCTTCGCCGTAATTAGAGGTGAAAATGGATCGGATAGTTTTCGACCGATTCGAATGAAAACAGATACAGATTGTGTCGGATCGGATAGTTTTCGACCGATTCGAATGAAAACAGATACAGATTGTGTCGGATCGGATTTTTTTCGGATAATTCTCGGATCGGATACGAGTACATATTTTTTTGTCGAATACGGATACGAATACAGTAGGCCTGATATCCGGCGAATACGGATACGAATACGGATTATCCGGATAATACGAAAACGGATATCCGGGATTTCAGCCCAACATTGCCTAGCCCAAGTCAGCCTCTCTCATCTCCCTGCCACTAGCCCACTAGCCCAACCAAGCCATAAGCCTCTATTACCACTAGTTGAATGCCCGTGCGTTGCTACGAATTTTTATAATTTATTATCCTACATGTTTTAAAATTCACGGGTACATAAAAACGTGTTTTAAAAGTTTTTAAATCCGTCGATCACATCTCGTGGTCATAAGTCAGAAGACATCGACCACATCTCGTGGTCGTAGGTCGGGAGCCCTCGAGCACATCTCGTCGTCGTAAGTTGGAAATCGTCGACCATCGCGTGTTGTCGTAGGTCGGAAACGGCCGACCACCGCTGGGCGAATTCAGAACGAAAAATGACTGAATTCTGAACGAAAAATTCCGAAATGTGGACAAAAAACCGCTGAAATGACCGAAATTTCGGCTGAATTTCTACGTCTACCAATTTCTTCTGGAACGAAGCCTGTACAGTGTAAGGAATTCATCAATAGAAGAGCAAATTAGTGACGGATAACAAACAAACGAACAATGTTAAGTTTGTTCTATTAATATGCAATGAATGCAGAATTTAGCATGAACAATTGTAAGCAGAAAACACATATAGATTTAAAGCTAGAACTACATAAGATTTAGGAAGAGACGGCAACCTGGAACCGAAACCGAAGGAAGCACCGGTGGCTCCGGAGCATGGCAAGACGATCGGCTAACACAATCGAAAGAACGTAGGCGGAGCGCGCGAGGCAAGGAATTATATGTAGTGCATGGTCAGCATAACAATATTGCGTTTCATTGGGCAGATCCTCCATTTTTCCATCTTTCTATAAAAAAGGTGGGTGGATTAACAGCGACATTATAGCCTAGTTGACAAATGTTACGTTTGGAGGGGTGACACCCACCATTTCATAAGACGCCTTCTCAGCCTCCGCCATTCTTGTCTGAAAAATTGCCTGTTCTTTCTGGCAACGCTCTCTTACCTGAAGAAAAGACAAGAAAGTACAGTAACAGATAGCCTGAATATAGACCTATATGGGAGAAGAGATTTTTAAGAAAGTTGTTAGATTTGTACCCCTTCACATGGCGCCCTTCCATGCTCCGACTGCCCCTATGAATTTTCGGTAGGGAAAAGGGTGAAACAGTTAACATCAAGTGCAAATTCGGGTGTTATGTTAGGATCTGATACTCAAAAGAAATGTTTTTTTCATTCTTACCTGGTTCCGAAGAGAAGGAACCCCAATCCACTGGGAATCAACAACGCCGATTTTCTCATGAGCAAGCTGCAAAGAGTAAAGACATTAACCAAAGACATGGAAATAAGGTCAAAAGATCTTCAAATGATTAAATGTTAGCATGAGAAGTAATCCTAAATTCTCTATTCAATGTCTAGTTCAATGTTTGACAGAGGCATGTAGTTCATACCTCCACACATTTCTGCAGAGCAAAATCGAGACCCCATCCACGAACCAAGTCATTATGCAAAAACATGTAGATATTCATCACGTGAAGTGGGGCAACCCGGTTGAAAATGTGCCATTAGTATACATTATATGTGTCACAAAAAAACATTAAAGCGGGCAGGAATACTTGCATATAAGGAGAGGCTAGGGGTTCCTAAAAGAAGCATGTTTGTAAGAAATATGAATAAAATCTAGAACAACAAGAAGGGCCTGTTGAAGGAAGGCATATAACAAAAGCTTATAACCCGATAAAAAATTCGTACAACAGCATAGTTTGTTGAAATGAAATTGATTTGTGAACCCAACAGCCAGCCTACTCACTGATGCCTTTTTACGTAAACACGTACACATAGGCTGTAGGTAACTCTAAATATGCACAGAAACCATTCACAGGTCCATGATGCCAGAAAATATAATAAAGCAACATAATGCAGATGGCAGTGGCAAACTGACGGTCAAGTTTTCACCAACACCAAGAACTTCTTGAACAACCTGCATTTTCTAGCACAGTTCCGGAGCAATTTGCTATGGTATACACTGCAAGCAGCACAGACCCTGCAGGGTCAATCCACCAGAAGAACTTGTCTCCAAGAACAGCAGCCACCAAACCAACAACATTGGTTATCACATCAAAATAGTAGTCCTGAATGGCACAAGGACAACTAATATTAGAGAAGCAAAATTTTCCGTCTTCAACAAGGCAGTCAACTTGAGAATTTGAATGGAGAAATGACATTGCCTAATCATTTTGCTGCCATTGTTCCAAAATTAGTTCATGTATCATTAAGGCAGGTATACCTTTGCATATGCCTGGACAATGCTATTCCCTGAGCTCCTACAGTATAGCCAGAGGGCAAGCTTCACAGCAGTTGCCGAAAGCATGATCGAATACAACCATATCAACTGCTCCGATGTCATATTGTCACCAGGCTTCTTTTCCACCAGTTGCTCAATAGCTTGGACGAAGACTTGGAAACCTAACAATTAGCACAAAGAGGGATGAATTTTACCTAACCAACTCACATTGCAGTTGATAAATAGCAACAATTATATATCTCTTGAAAGAGTTGGGGCTCACACCTAGATTGGCCCTGCACCCTTGTTGCGTCGTACAATTGTACCCTGCCCGCAAGAAATCACCTTAAATGCCAGGAGGACAATATTAGCGTAGTTCGATATCTTCATGGCGAACTCGCTCTGCTGCTCCTTGTCCTCGAGAACCTGGTGTTAGAGTGATCTCAGGGCTTTGGCCCAACGGCCAAAGCCACCCTGACCAGCATACGATCGGGCGCCCGGCCGTTGGTGGTGGGCCCTGTCGCCGCCGCCATAAATACTGAGAGGTGGGGGCGGCGCACGCATCCCAAGGTTGACCGTGCCGCCGTCACCCCACCGACAAACCCTAGCCGATCTAGAGGTGAGCGCTCCAGCGACGGGAAGCCCCACCGTGCCGTCAGTTCGCCGCCGCCCGGGACACGCCGCCGTCGAGGATCACCGCACCTCTTCCCCGACCGTCGCTGCCCGTGCGCAGATCTTCATCACCCAACCCGCGATGGCCGCTTCTGCTTCCTCTACATCCGAAGGTCGGTACCCCTTCTCCTCCTCTCGGTAGAACCTCAAGAACACGAACCCAAACAGACCCCGCTAGATCTAACCTAGATCCCTAAAGATCTAATCTCACAATGGTATCAGAGCCTGTCTAGTGGTAGATCTAGATGGGGGAAAGAAGATCGACCGCCGTCGGTTGACCGGCGTGCGGAAAAGCAAATCACAGAGAAACCCCCCCAAACCCTAGAAAACAAAAAAAAAAAAGGAAAAGGGGATCGGGCTTACTTCGGCCGGCGGCGCTGCGCCGTTTGGATCCGCTGCCCGCCGCCGTGTAGGCGCCACCGCCGTGGTCGCTCGCCGCTTCGGCGCGCGCGCGCCGGGCAGCGCCTGCCGTGCGCGCGTCTTGCGGTCGCCGCCGCATCCTCCGATGGCGCCGCCGCTGCTGCGCTCTGCGCTCGGGGCGCCGTCGCCGCCGCGGTAGTCGCGCCCGCTCCGCCCGCCGTTGAATCGCGAGGAGCCGCCGCTGCTCCGTTTTCTCGGGTGGGGTTGCGGGAATGGGGTTAGGGTTTGGGGAGCCAGCGCCTCCGCTCGGTTTTGCCTGGCGATTTTCACTCGGGCCGTCCGATCGCATGGGCGGCCGAGATTGTCTTGAGGCCGAAGAGAGCGCGCGAGTGGGCCGGTGGCCTTTGGGCGATGGAAGGCCATGGGCGCGCGAATGGAGCCGGTGAGTGGGGCGCACTGGCGCCGAGGTGGCGCGCTGGCGCTGGCCGAGCGGGCGGGTGGGCGCACGGTGAAAGATTGGGCCAAATTGGCCGTTTTGAACAGTAAAACCAGAGAATTGATTTTAATTATTTTTCAGAAGCAATTTTGAATGTATTTGAATGAATTTTGCACCAAAATTCCTGGAAATTTTTGCACCAACGTGTTAATTATTTCCAGAGATTGTTGAGTACAGTAATGGTGCTTCTGAATTTGAATTATTTTAGAATAATTTCATGTTGATTATTTTTTCAGTAGCACTTTAATTGATATTTTGGCTATCTTTTGGCTAAATTAAATCTGTCAAAAAATTGAACCAACGGGATATTTTGACAGAATAGAAAAGTATAGAAGATGCTTCTGAAAAATAGAGAATTTATTGTTTCCGCTGCAAAAGTTAATGTTAATTGATTTTCATTATTAAATTCGAACCAACGGGAGAATTTAATTTTGGAAAAATAGTGATAAATCCCAGATAATTATGATATTGTTATTTTACGACCAGCGTTGATAATAACGAATATTATAATTTTTTTAATTGATGATTTCATGCATTATTTCTATTTACGCCTTAACGGTGATGTAGATTTAATGTATGATAGAATTGTTTTGAATTGTATGTCGTATTTTTGACCAACGTTGGAAATAAGGCATATGATTTTGATGTTACGTTCTCCTTTGTATTTGAAATATTTTTTGGAGGATACAACTTGATGAGTTGTATTAGAGAAATCCCACTCTCAAAGGTGATAATTATGGAGAGTGGAAGAAAAGTTAGATTTAGCTTTTATCTTGGTGAGGTGGTGGGTCCTCACTACAAGACGTCCCACCGAGCCTTTGGCGCGGTGAGAGAACAGAATGAGGATGACACTGCATGGCGAGAAAAGACAGAGGATCATGCTCCTTGCAGATGTCTTATGATCTTGATCATAAGAAATGGACCACACCAACAAGAAATGTATGGTGTGATAAAAAACACAATTGAGCACTGCTATTCGGGCTCAATTGCGAGTGTGTTTCTTGTCCTGAATACCTTGATAAAATAAAGAGTCGGTTCACTGGCTCTTCAAAGACTTATGCTACGGTGATTAAGCGGTAGTGAGAGAGGTATTACAGCGGTGGCAATGGCATAAGAGAGCACATTCTTAGAATGAGCAACTTGGCATCTAAGCTGAAACCGATGGATTTGGCTCTCAAGGATGAGTTCCTTATTCATTTGGTTTTGCTTCTTTGCCAAAAGAGTTTGACACTTTTGTTGTCAACTATAATATGCAGCCGAAAAATGGGACATGGAAAAGTGCATAGCCATGCGTGCAAGAGGAGGAAAGAATCAAATCCTCACATGGTGGTGCTATCAACTTTGTGAGGGAAAACAAGAAAAAGAATTATAACAGTAACCCCTTCTCAAAGAACAAGGGCAAAGCCTCTGTACATCAGCCTCAACAGAACAAATTTCTTTGTAGACAAAGACCGATGCCTTCTTTGCAAGAAGGCGGGACACTACAAGAAGGATTGTCACGACTATTTAAAGATGATAATGGCTAAGAAAGGTGAGAACATTATTACCTTTATTAATGAATGCCTGTATGTGAAATATTCGAAATCCACTTGGTGGATTGACTCAGGAGCAACTGTTCATGTTGCTAATTCTTTCTGAGGATTCCGTTCGGCGAGGACTACGCAAAGAAAAGAAAGATGCGTTAAAGTCGCAAATGGAGTCGAAGTGAAGTTGAAGCCGTTGGCGATCTTTCATTAGAATTAGCTAATGGCTCCACTCTTTTACTTAGAGATGTCCTTTTTGTACCCTCTTTACAGAGGAATTTGATTAGTGTGTCAAATTTGGACAAAGATGGTTATGATTGCAATTTTGGAAATGGCAAGTGCGAAATAATGTTTAATAAAGAATGTGTTGGTATTGCCATATTACAGAATGAACTTTATTTGTTATCATTGTGTGATGATGTGAATGTCGTATGCGATAATGAGAACGTTGCGTCTGAAAAAGTGATTGAATCCTCGTCTACGAATGTAAACAAAACGAAAGAGAACTCTAGATGAGTCGTCGAAATTATGGCATCGCATCGTTTAGGCCATATTTGGGGAGAATAGAAAGACTAGTAAAGAATGATATTCTTCCTCCATTAGAGTTCTCGGACTTAGAACAATGAGAGAATGCATTAAAGGAAAATATGTAAAGAAAATTAAAAAGGCGCTAAAAGAAGCACAGGAGTTCTACAAATCATTCACACAGACATTTGTGGTCCCTTTCTGTGAAAAGTGTGGATGGTTATGACTCGTTAAGTAACATTCACGGATGATTACTCCGTTATGGATATATTTATCCAATCAAAGAAAGAAATGAAGCTTTGGATAAATTCAAGATATTTAAGGCTGAAATTGAAAACCAACACGATTTAAAGATTAAGATAGTCCGATCTGATCGTGGGGAGTACTACGATCGACATACCCCATATGGACAAGTTCTGGACCTTTGCAAGGTTTTTACAGGAAAATGGAATAGTGGCCCGATATTCTATGCCGGGCGAACCTCGGCAAAATGGAGTAGTTGAAAGACGCAACCGCACCTCGATGGATATGGTGCAGTATGATGAGCTACTCACACTCCCATTGAGTTTATGGATGGGCGTTGAAAACCGCCATTCATATTCTCAACGAGTGCCTAGTAAGTCGGTGCCCAAAACACTGCGTGCAATTGTGGACGAGGAAGAGTTCCTCACTAAACCACTTACGTGTGTGGGAGTCTGCTTGAGGCTAAAGTATTTAACCCAAACCTTGGGAAACTTGATCCCAAAACGATGAAGTTGTCATTTCATTGGCTACCTGAAAAGTCAAAAGGTTATCGTTTCTCTGTCGACAGATACACAAAGTTTGTAGAAGCGAGACACGCTGTCTTCTTAGAGGATGAAATGATGAGGGGAGCATGGTAGCTCGTGAGATTGACCTTGAAGAGAAGCGGGTGTATGCGCCCACTCCGATGATTCAAGATCCATTCTTCACACTACTGCTTTGCTGCTGCCAAGTGCAAGACAACGTGGTGCCGCACTGTTATTGCTCCTCCCGTGGCAACAATGAATGAGAATGAAGAACCTGTTCTTGAGGATCATATAGAACCTATTGCCACGGATGAGGGGAGCAACAGACCTCAAGCAGTAGATGTACCAAATGAGGAGGCCAGGAGGTCTCAAAGAGTAAGAAGATCAGCTATTTACGATGATTATCAGATTTATCATACAGAGGAATTTCAAATGGAGGATGATCCCACCTCATTTGAAGAAGCCATGAAGCGAAAATTCCTCAAAATGGCTTGAGGCCATGGAAGAGGAAATGAGGTCCATGAAGACTAATAAAGTGCAGGACTTGAAATTATTCCTAAAGGAGCCAAAGCAGAGGGTGTAAATGGGTCTACAAGACTAAACATGACTCCCAAGGAATGTAGAAAGACATAAAGCGCGACTTGTGGCAAAAGGCTTTACGCAAAGAGAAGGGATTGATTACAATGAGACATTTTCTCCAGTCTCATGTAAAGATTCCTTCAGAATCATAATGGCATTAGTAGCACATTATGATTTAGAGTTACATCGATGGATGTAAAGACGGCATTTCTTAATGGGGATTTGGAGGAAAATGTTTACATGGCACAACCGAAAGGTTTTGTTGTGGAAGGAAATGAGAGAATGGGATGCCGCCTAAAGAAATCAATATATGGGTTAAAGCAAGCTTCAAGACAGTGGTACTTGAAGTTTGACAAGATCTAATAAGAAAATTTGGGTTTAAAGAGAATGTAGAGGACAAGCTGTTTATGCAAAGTTTAAAGATGGGAAGTTTATCTTCCTAATCACAGTATGTGGATGATATCCTACTAGCTAGTAGTGATGTCGATGCACTCTTTGAAACAAAGAAGTTTTGTCCTCAAACTTCGATATGAAAGATCTTGGTGAAGCTTCGTTCGTTCTAGGGATCAAATTCACGGGATAAAACAAGGGATATTGGGACTGTCACAAAAGGCATACATAGAGAAAGTCTTAAAGAAATTTGGTATGCATAAATGTAGTCCTTCACCTGCACCTATAGTCAAGGGCGGCGAGATATGGGGATTTTCAATGCCCTAGGAACGATCTGAGCTCGAGCAAATGGCGGTTCCATATGCTTCAGGTGTCGGAAGCTTACGGTATGCTCAAGTGTACTGCATACGACTTAGCATTTGTTACGGGTTATGGCGATTCGAGCAATCACGGAATAGAACATTGAAATTGATAAAGAAAGTCTTGCGTTATTTGCAAGGAACAAAAGGCCTCATGATGACATACTGAAGATCGATTCACTCCATATAGTGGGGTATACGGATTCGATTTTGCGGAGATGATAGAAAGTCTACATCCGGATATGTGTTCACTCTCGCTAAAGGAGCTATATCGTGGAAAAGCTCAAAACAAACCGTCACTACATCGTCCACAATGTATGCCGAGTTTGTAGCATGTTATGAGGCTCTGGGCGGTGAAGCGGCTAAAGAAGTTCATACCGGTTTAAAAGTGGTTGACGACATCAATAGACCACTTAAGTTGTATGCTGCGATAACGAACCCGCGATGCGTATGCCCACAACAATAAGTCAAGTGGTGCTGCCAAACACATTGACATAAAGTACTATGTTGTGAAAGATAAAGTTCGGGATCAAATTATAAGTCTTGAGCACATAAGTACCGCAAAGATGTTAGCGGATCCGCTTACCAAAGGCTTACCACCCAACGTGTTCGAGAGAACATGTAGCCGGCATGGGTTTAAGGAAAGCCTATGAATCTGGACTAAAAGATGGCCCAAAGTTTAAAGTAATTGTTTGAGCAGAGAGGTGTATTATAATCATTGAATCTATCGGCGATTGACCGTGACGATGAGACATGTTCTATGCACTAATCGTGATGGAATGTAAAGTCAAAAGTAATTAAAGATAAAGTATAGACCGAGATCAAGGGGAGAATGTTAGAGTGATCTCGGGGCTTTATTGCAACGGCCAAAGCCCGCCTTGATCAGCGCCACGATCGGGGGCGCCCGTTGGTGGTGGGCCTGTCGCCAGCGCCATAAATACTGAGGGGGCGGGCGCACGCATCCCAAGGTTGGCCGTGCGCCGTCACCCCACCGACAAACCCTAGCCGATCTAGAGGTGGCGCTCAGCGACGGAAGCCCCACCGCGTCGATTCGCCGCCGCCGCCGGACACGCCCGTCGAGATCACCGCACCTCTTCCCCGACCGTCGCTGCCGTGCGCAGATCTTCATCACCCAACCCGCGATGGCGCTTCGCTTCCTCTACATCCAGAAGGTCGGTACCCCTTCTCCTCCTCTCGGTAGAACCTCAAGAACACGAACCCAAGCGGACCCGCTAGATCTAACCTAGATCCCTAAAGATCTAATCTCACACTGGAGATCCGAGTGGTCGTGGGCATGCTGAGCCTCTGCCTCCTCGAAGGTTCTCGGGGTAGCAGTGCTGCTCGTAGTACTCTCTTTCACCTACTCACAAGGGAATGAGTAGAACAAAGCTTGCAACTTTCCTCCGTGGATTAAGCGGTAATTAACTACAGTGTTGTTGGTGTGGTGTTAGATACCTTGGGAGAGGCCTTTGCACGGCGAGGTCAACATCGGAGGGCACTCGGGATCGGCTCGGCGCGCGCGCATCTTGTCGGGCGCGCGGCAGAAGCTGCTGCTGCGGCGCGCGCCGAGTCGCGGCGCCCGTAGTGACGACGGCGGCGCCGGCCCGTGTCGCCGCCCAGCGGCGGAGCGCTCCGGTCATCGCCTTCCATCGGTGTCGGCACGGCTTACGTCATAGTGAGGCGCGGGAGGATGAGGCGCGCGGTGGAGGATGGGAGCGGAGGAGTGGAGGCGCGGGGGAGAGGTGGAGATGGGGGAGCGGCGGGAGTGGAGGCGCGGGGGAGAGACGGGGATGGGGGAGCGGTGGCGCGATGGAGGATGGGGAGCGAGAGGAGGCGCGGGAGAGTCGGAGATGGGGAGCGGCGCGGTGGAGGAAGGGGGGAGCGGAGGGGAGGCGCGGTTGAGGAGACGGGTATCGCGGAGTGGAGGCAGCGTCGGGGGCGTGTGCGTGGGCGCGGGGTGGGTTTCTAGGTTCAATGATGTGCATGATCCGGATGATTTTGGCCTTAGGATCTTCAATGAGTAAGAGAAGAAGCCTTGAGGAGAGATGTAGGCTATTCATTTGTATGAAGTTGGATTACTTTGGTACACAAATCTGGGTGGACTTAGATTAGGCATGACTGTTAGGGTGGTTGACGGGGGTGGATTTAGTAAAGAAAATTTTGGTGTATTATAGAGGGGTAGAGATTAGGCATTAGGTTCCTTAGTCATATTTAATTACAAACACCACTAGCAAATATTTATGTTTATTAAAAAATAAATTTAATATTGTCGGTGGATTAAAATTTATACTGATTAAATTGATGTACTCCCGTTTAAATCATTTTGATGCAAATTTAAATACTTAATTAATTTATTAGTCACATGTAAATGGTAGAAATCCATTAAGAATTATATAGGACTTAAGAAAAAATTAACTGCCACTTGAAGATTTAAAATCTGTACAACGGTATGACTATTGTGGATAAAAATACTTATGTTTGTTTAGATTTCATGAATGTTTTGACAAGATAAACTATTTATGTGTTTTCATTGATTTTGGATGTATAGTTTAAGGAGTTTTTCATGTTCCGATAAATATTCGTGACCGTATTCGTTTCGAATCGTATTTGCTCCGTATCTGTATTCGATATTATTCGTATTTGTATTCATATCCAAGGTATCCGTATTCGTATCCGCATCCGAGAAAAAAATATAAAAATAAATATAGTAGAGATATTATCCATCCGCATTCGATCTATTTGCATCCCTAGCCGTAACGCCCCACGACCTTGCCGCCGGCTGCCTAAGATCTTCCAATTTAGGAAACCAAACAATTTCAATTTGAGAACCCAACTTTCAGCCCGAAGCAAATTCAACTTTCAGTTCAAAATAATTCGAACTTTCAACTCGAAAATTCCAAAAACTTGCAAGTTAAATTGGGAAAAGTTTCGACTCAAACCCCTACTTACTTGCAAGCTCCCCTCGCTGGGTCACCGGAACCGATGGAGGAGGATGCACCGTCAACGCGCCTCCTAGGCATGCAGTGGATCCTAGCGTCGCTTGATTAGGGTTTTGGCGGGAGGGTGCCTGATGTTTGCTTCGCCCGAATGCGATTCGGCAACAACCGCGGTGATAGTGACAACAGACTGCGATTTGGAGCCAGGTTGCGTTAGCAATTAGAAAAGAGAACTCCAAAGCGTTAATTGTGGTGTGTTACCTTGTTGAACAAGAGTAGCTGAATACCACCACAAAGAGAGTTAAGTGTCATTTTCCGTTCAGCAGTAATATATATTTCTAATGGTGTACATCGTTAATTATTTGTTCACTGCCCATACGTACTTGAATTCATGGAACACACGTATCAAAAAAGATAGTCTGTTTACAACTCTTACGATTTATGATTCCGAAATGAAACGACCGAATGTGCCCGATTGTGATCAACTGCAACAAATTTTTCATTCCTGTTCCCCCCCCCCCCCGCCCCCTCACTGTAGGTTTGCAGAATGCCTAGTTCTGCGAGAAGTGTGTTGGTTCCACGTCATTGGCGAGATCCCAACCAGAAACATTTTTGCAGATACAACCTACAGGGCATACCTCGTGTACAGGTTAAGAAGAGAGGCCGCCGGCTTCCAAGGTGATCAGCAGGAGTCGTCGATCAGGCTCCCAAGAGACAGAGTTCTGTCAACCAGCATGGTATGCCTGGACCCCGCTGGAGACCGTTCCCATGATGACGATGTGACTTACCCGGTTACGAGGAGCGATGGCTGGTTGGAGCTCAAGCTGGGGGAGTTTGTGAACAATAACGAGCTACAGGAAGAGGAAGCGGTGATTGCCGATGTCCGCGAGACGAGCGATACCATCTGGAAGGAAGGGCTCATCATTGAGGGCATGGAGTTCAGGCCCAAGAGCTAGGCGATCGAACACCACCTGCAAGTACGTACGTAGAGTGCTGCTGCACTTTACTTGAAACGAAATAATCTCGTGCCTGCTGCTCCTTCATACGCATGTACGAACATATATATTTGATTGTTGTGTGCTTTCCTTGCTTTGCCGCTCTGGTTGATCAGTGCGCATGCGTGCATGTAGCACGTAAGTTTGGGTTGATTTGACGTTTCCAATGTAATAATCAGGATCTGGCTTGAGATGAACCCCATCATATATATAGCAGCTACTAGCTAGGCTTTTGCTACTTACTAGCTGAATACCGTGCGTTGCTACGGATTTTTAAAAAACTTACGGGTGGTAAAATTTTTAGAATATGCATACAAACATGTTCTAAAAGTTTTAAATCCGTAACAACACATGGGCATTCAGCTAGTGCAAGTCAATTGTTAAAAGGCAAGAGGAATCGGGACATAATTCAAATGATAATGAGTTAATTTTCATCAGTTTCTAACTATATAAATTTCAAATATTTGCATTCCCAAGAAAGATAGGGCATATAAAAAATTATACAGTCTAAGCAAGAGGGGAGGGAGGCGAGAGAGGTCGGGTAGAAGAGGAGGTGGGAGATGGTAACTGTTGGTGGATGTTGGTGGAAGTGGAGATGAGTAGTTAGTGGGCAGGCATTCCCTCATGTTTAATAGACGGAGTATTTAGGACATATTTGTATTTGTTTCTAAAAACTATTTTTCTATAATAAATATTTTTTTATAGTATCTACCTTTTAAATAGAGTGTCTTTTTAAGACGATGTCTACTAGTCAATTGTAATACACACTATAAAGTGTCTCTCTTTATAAGTTGTTACTACATAAGTTAAAGCTAAAAGACTCTTAGATTTGGAATGTCACGGGTGCTTCTTTCTTTTTATTCTAAGAGCAACTCCAGCAGGAGCCCTCAAATCAGAGCCCCTACTTTTGATTTGAGGGCTTCCCTACTGAGGCCTGTTTTTGAGTTGAACTCCAGTGAAGCCCTCAAATCAGGGCCTCAAATTCAATCAAGTGAGAATGACATGTAGGGCCCACTCGTCATTCTCAAAATTCTCTCTTGCTCGGCCATTTGCTTGCCTGCGCTGCACTGCGCGCGCTCCCCTCGCACGCCACCGCGCGCATCTCCGCCTCCTTCGCCACGCACCTCCTCGCGCGCGTCTCCACTCCGCCGCCGCGTTCTCCCCTCCACCCCGCCGCGGCCGCCGGCGACCAGCACCACTGGCGGGGCGGCGGCGTGCGCGAGTGCGCGCCTCAGCCCGGCCGCTGCGTCGCGCCGGCGCCACCCGCTCGCCCTCCCACGCCCGCTCGCTCTCACGCGCCCGCTCGCCCTCCCACGCCGCGGCCTGAAGCCGCTCGCGCTGGGCCCGCGCTTCTTGCGCTCGGGTCGCCGCGGCGAGTGCAGCCCGCGCGGCCGCCCGCTCCCGAGGAGCCGCCGAGAGCGGGGCGTCGAGAAGGAGGCGGCGAGGAGCGGCGGCGCGGTGGAGGAAGCGGGCGCGCCGGGAAGGGAAGAGGCGGTGGGGAAGCGAGTCGGGGCAGCGGGGAAGAAGGCGCGGGAAGAGGCGGAGGCGGCGGTGGAGTGGGTGGGCGCGGGAAGGGAAGGGGCGGCGGGGGAGCGGGGCGGCGGGAGGCGGCGGCGGGGAAGGAGCAGGAGGCGGGGGCGCGGGGCGGGAGGCGGGCGGGCGAGGGAGGCGGCGGGGAAAGATGCAGGCGGGGAGCGGGAGAAGTTTCACGGTGCGGGAAAAAAACAGGAAAATGAGGGGTGGAGGGCCCCTAGGAATGAGGGTGGGAGGGGGATTTGAGGGCTCCTCAAATTTGAGGGCTCTAGTAGGGGCCCTGCTGGACCTCTATTTTTGCCTCAAGCCCTCAAATATGAGGGTTGAGGGCTCAAGTAGGGGCCTGCTGGAGTTGCTTTAAGGTTTCAAATTCAATGACGATGGCAAGATATAGGACCTCTTTGATTCCTAAGGGGAAAAAGGAAACGTTGCATTTGAGTTCCTATACATTTGATTACTGTAGCACCGTTTGATAAGTAGGAATGAAACAAAGGAAAAAACGCAGGAAAATTTCCTTTGCATAAGATTCAAAAGAAAAACGTAAGAAAATTAACATTTACCGAAAGTGCTTTTTCCTATGCGTTGGATCTGAGGCAAACATACACTACATGTGCCCCTCGTAATTAGCACTCTATTACGAAGTGTTGGATTCCTGTGTTTTTAGATTTCCACGTTCCCAACAACTAATGTCATAGTTTTCCTATGCCTTTGAATGCTCTATTTTGCACCGCAATTCTATTGTATTCCTGTTTTTTTCCTATTTCTATGTTTTTCGTTCCTGTGAATCAAAGAGACACGTAGTGTTTGCATTTAGCTCTTCCTTTCAAGTGTTACAAGAACTTTTTTTGTAGTTTTAATTTCACTTACCATAAAGTTCTCCCTTCTCATGGAACACTGGGTTTCTTCTCTACAAACCATGATGCCTGAGATACTAAGCTCAATTTGTGACCTCATATGTGTTAATGGAAGTTGCAAATTTCAATTCAACTAGGCGAGTGGTCCGCCTAATTGCACAGATTAGTTCTACTACGCTCAATTAATCTTGAGTTGACTACGGAATATTATCTTACTCTAAATATTATTTATGGTAGTCTTTTATAGACATATTATATTTTTAATACCTAGATAGTAGTGCAGTGGTTGGCATGTAACCCAAACATAAAATTAGTTTTCAAGTCATTTGCAAGTTCATAGTACATACAAATTTGCTTATAGTATCTCATGGCTCCGCTTTTTGTTTTGTGACCAGGGCATGTAGATACGGATGTTGATCTGTACCTTGTTGGGCCCGAATTTGGGTCATGTTCAAATATTGGTTTGTGCTTGATCGGTTTCTTGTTGATGAGTCCGTGCATGGCTCGAACTACTTCAATTGCATGGCTTGCGGACATCATTTTCTCATGCATGTCTGAACTACACTTCTCCAGCAGCTTCTATAATCTCTATTACTTAAAAAGAAGTTTGTGATATGTCGTTCATTCTTCCACCCTCCCTTTGCAAAATTCGCGAGCCGACGGGTAGGCACCTCCTAGGCATGCCGTCTCTTCCGAATCCACGCCCGTCTCCCGAACTCGGCACCTCCTCCTCCTCCTTCCCTGCTCGCCCGCATCACCTCCTCCTCCCCATCCGGCACCGCCTCCCTTCCTTCCCTTCCTCCCTCCTCCGTAGACACAACCTTCTCCTCTGTTCATCCCCTCCGTCCCTTGCCTCCCCAATCCAAATCCACGCACCCACCTCCCGCGCGCCGCAGTGATGGGCGCCGCGAGGCATCGGACCTCTAGGCACGGCTCGCCATGGCTGTGCACATGCTCAACCATGGCACGCACCCCTCGCCCGCCTCGCTGCCAACTAGTGGCTCCTTGGCCTGCGGCGCTCACCATAGCGTGGGCGTTGGTGACCTCATTGCTAGCATCCCAGACCCCCCACCACGCCGACCTCCTCTTCTTGCAGCTTAGATGCTCCGCCGGAAGATCCAGTCCCCAGCGCATCCCTTCTAGACGCGATGCTCCTTGCCATGCATTGGTTCTACACAGGAACCCGCGACTACTCATGTAGACCTGCCTAGCCCTCGCGGCGCTCACGCTCCGTTCATGTGGATCGGCACCTACCCAACCCGCCGTGCTAGAGCTACTCACCGTGCTCCACGAGGAGGTGACGAGGACTGGCGGCAACATGTGGGTCGACACTGCCGCGCGCGGTGCGGTTCACGCATGAGCTGCTCGCGCCTACGCCACTATGCTCGAGTTCCTTCGCGATCGAGGAGAAGGCGACCACGAAGTGGGGTCCCCCTCCACTAGTGCAACCACATAATCCTGCAATGTGGATCTAGGCTGGTAAGCACCGATGGCAAGCATGGTGAAGTCCTTGAACTGCAAGATATTTTCCAACAATGGCCAATAACACATTTTGGAAGCTAGTTTAAAGGGAAATATCATGGATCTAGGATGCCATTGAAGCAGTAATTCTTGTTGGTTGTGCTAGAAAGAAGGCTGCAATGAAAACTTGAGTTGGGCTAACAATTTTGGCAAGCGGATGTGGAGACCGATGAAGTGTATGCAAAATGACGCTACATCCATTGAACCCAGTAAGGCAGTGGGGGTTGAGTCGCACTACTTTGCTTCTAATGGTTTGATGGTACGAATTTTTATGGAGTTTTGATGGTTTTGGCTGTGTTTATTTGTGTAGCAAGAGCCAAGAGCAGAGCGACACGTATCTACCTGCGGAGATGGGATCTTGAGTTTCTCTGTTTCTATAATTACCACAAATGTGACCTGCATCATTCTCATGCTCATTAGCAACCTTTATGTTTTCTAACCTTCATCTTTTACCTGTACAAGTATTGTGTTGGATATACTTGAAGAACATTGATTGTATTGTGTTGGTGATACCTAGAAGAATATTGACTTAACTGGATCTATTTTCTTGTCAAATGTATACCAAATTAGGTGCAGCTTTGTTTGAGATCCACGAGATATTGGAGTACTAACCAAGTCCATTGCTATTGTCATAATAAAACCAAATGTTTCTTTTTCTTTTGATGTTGTATATATTCTGATCAGTTCATGAATCCCAAAAAGTTAAGACAATAATATTTCTCTATGCCTGATTGGCATATAATTCTCTATCTATTGTACATGCTTATGTTGAATGCCATGCGCATTCTGCAATCTATACTTGAAAATTTTCAGCTGTAGTAAGTTTCTGTGCTGAAGTACTATCTTTGTTGATAGTCAAGGCAGAAGGCACAAGCAGATCTGCAAAAGGCAGAAAGGAACAAGTAAGCATTTACATCATGTTATGGGCACTGCATTTAGTGCACGGCATGTTCTTTTTGGCTGCGGCTTGTGGCTTTTAGCTGCGGGTTGTGACTTTTGGGTTATTTGTATGAGAGATTACATAGTAACAAAAACTCACGTGCGGTTTTTATCGATATAAATGAAGTCAATAAAGTATGTATTACAATTAACTAGTAGACCCTACCTTAAAAAATACTCTATTTAAAGTCTAGTTACTGTAGAAAAGCCGAAAAGTAGCTTTTAGAAGCTGAAAAGAACAAGGACATAAGTTTTTTTTTCTGTTTGCCATTCTTTCCTCTCTTTTTTTGGACTTGGATGGTCCTAATTCTTTATTTCTCTTCTATGTGGTACAGCTTGCAAAGTTAACTGATGTTTTTGGAATACCAGAGACCCAACTAGAGTCCATAATCGAAGCTTGGTCACAGGTTTGATATCATAGCTTTATTTCATGGTCTAAATGGGCTTCGTACTTTACAAATCGTCCTACATCTTATGCATGCCTTTGCTCCTTTGTATGGCAGATAATAGAATGCAGCAAGTGCTGAAATGGACATATGCTTACGGCTATTATCTAGATGATAAGGTCGAGAGTGATTTTTCAAGTACACTGCAAGGTTGTTATTTCATTGCATTCCAAAAGTATATCCCAAAGTTTATCATGTGCTTGCCAAAATCTGGATCATTTATAAATCATAAATCTTTTATAGGTGAAGCTGAGTCTAGTTGAACAGCTTCATCGATGTGCTAAGAAAGACACTGCTAGCATTTTTGCCTTCTTGAAACTTGATAGTACTGAATCTCTGCCTTCATTGGCTGAATTTGGTGATTTCCGTGTGAAACTTGCTAGCGGACAAGGTATTACAGTCATTATATCTTATATTGTTGTGTTGCACATTTACTCTACATACTTTTAGTCCATCGTGTGGTAAGCTTTTGTCCTCAATTTTTTTTCTTAATTCTATTTTTTTGTGAGCACATTGTCTCCTTGAAAGTTGAATTGTGACTTAATTAATTATGTTAGCGTTCAAATGTCAAGCAAGAATTTTAGAAGCCGGAGTTTGTATGATAATGATCTCAGCACTTATCCCATCAATTCTCTTGGTAATGATTTAGTATTAGTCTTATCTTATCGGATAACATAGTCAAAATTAACCAAAGTGGTGCACAAAAGCACTCGGAGTTAATAGGGCATATTGCTTGGAATAAAATTGCACATAGGTTTCAATTTACTAGGATGTAATTTACACCTTGAGGTTGGAAATGTTTTATGGATTCTTGTCAACACTATTCTCTTGCTTCTTCAAGCTTAAGCATTAATATGACCTCTTTTGTCTGTTATAACTTTCCATTATATGCTATTCTTGTAGGATAGTTGGTACTTCAGTGCATTTTATCTTGGAAAGTGGATGGCCTTCAAGTTCTAACTACGACATGAGTTTCTTTGTCTTCATCAATTAGTTGTCTTGCCCTAGTGCGTTTGATCTGTGTTTCTAATCCATATTGTTTGTGTGGTTATGCCAAGGGCGGGCTCTATGAAAAGATTTTGGATTTAGGTGTTTGGTTAGTTGAGCTATTCAGCTCATTACTGGCATACATTTGATTGTATGTTACATTAAAGGTAGGTCATATAATCAAGCATAAACAAACATCTTTCTTTTGAGCAACAATATATAACTGCAATCTAATATTTACTTATAAATTTTATTTTCCATTGCAATGCACGAGCATTTGGCTAGTTATCTTTAATTGATTAGTGTGACATACAAGAAATGTTGTCATCACGGTTGCATCGCTAGAGTCGGGCACCATAAATTTTATTGATTTACTATCTAATCCTAGGTATGTAGATGTTATTGATATCGATCATCACCATGTGTGACACGCTTGCTATGATTCGTGTGCACACATGTTCCGTCTTTTTTTTGAAATGAGTACAATAAGGACACATTCACACCACACACACAACACCACACACTCACACACCCACGTGGTGCATCCAACGCACATGTGACGGGGACCTTAGAGTCTCGTGAGAGTGCGAGCTGCACGCTTTGACCACAGACGCATCCATGTGCGTATGTACTCGAAGGACACTATTCATATGAACAATACTAGGAGAGTACTGTTCATATGAACGGTACCCCCTGGGAAAAATGAGGCACCGCAAGCTTGAGCCCAGGCAGGCCGTTACGCACCTGGCAGTCTTACCAACCGAGCTAAGCTCAGTCCTCCACACATGTTCCATCTTGTTGTTACTCGTATGCACGTCTTCTTGTTATATCTCTTTATGTTTCCTATTAGAAGCGTGTGGGTGTACATCCAGCTATGAGAAAGCATGGGGATGAAGTGGAGGAGCAAAGGCGCAAGAGAAGAGCGGTGTGCTGGATTGACATCTTCAAAGACTTTCCCATTTCTTGTGGGGTGGAGATTTCCCCCATGGGGCAGGCACCGTGGGGAATTTCCTGTTGGAGGCAAGGTGGATCTCCCCACGGGAGAAGCTGGGCGGGGCTCTGCTACACTAGCGAGGCAGGGACGGGGTTGCCCTCCCCCCGTGGGCCATGGAGACACGGTAAAATAAAAATATAAATACTTTTATAATAGATTATAGCTTTTTAATATTGGATATTGCATTCTTTTCTTATATATTTGGACTAAAACTTGAATCTATATGTTAAAATATATATTTTGAAGCTATATTTTGAAAAAACAAAGTATGCCTAAATAATTACAAAGTAATAAATAAAGTCACATTATTATTTTAAAAACTAATTTAGCATTTTTAAATCCCCACGGGGTTCCCTATAGGGTCGGGTTTCAACGGGACCGGGGATGGGGTGATCTCCCGTTTAGCCTAACAGTGCAGGGTGGAGCGAGCTGCGAGGATCGAGGTGGGGCCACGAGGCATCCCCATGACCCCTGGCACCATTGCCACCTAATCCCTCCAACGAGCAAGTGTATGATTTAAAGTTAATTTTTCATTCGTCATATGCTTAAATTTTCATCCTTCATATGCAACCCTCTCCAGGACAGAGCATAATTGGCCTGCCCAGTGTCACAGGGCATTAGGTCTAAAATTTTTTATTGGGATCAATACCTCTGGTCTATGTGTGAATCCCCAATCTAAACTCGATGGACCCGATCCCTTCCGTGAAGTCCAACGAAGGCAGCACTAACACCCAAATTCGGTAGCTAGTAGCAGTCTACCATGAGCCTCATTGTCTTTGAACCCATGAAGCAACTGCAACAGGTCGAGCCAACCCAAGAGGGAGGACCACAACAGGCCACGGCATCCATTTGATCAATCCCAAAGTGTGTCACCTCGCAACAGCCCTCGATGCTTATTCATCTCCCACTGAAGATGAAGACGAAGGTGCTAGACTCTTCTTGGCAATTGGTGTTGTTGCATTATTCTGCTTGGTGTAGTACGTGTACTAAGAGCAAAACTTTCACTAGATGTTTTAGCTTTAAAAGAATTGAAGCAGAATGTGGTTTTACCTCCTGTAGTGTCTTTGAGCAGGGCATGTAGGATGTTCTTGTTGCTCTCATGTCGTGTTGCACTTGTCTTTCAGCCTTGGTTGTTTGATGTATCAATTTCACAATGTTATTGTAAAGTTGAAATTCAGTTATGCATTTGATGAAAGAGTGCAAACCAACAAGGAATCGAGCCATTGTTTGTTCTTCTTGCTCATATCTGATAGCTCGAATTATGGTCATTTCCTTCTCTTTATAGTACTCCACACAAGAGTTCTTTGCTTCATCTGCTACAATTTATTAAATAAATCATGTTTATAATGTTTAGAAACAAACCTTGATCTCATTTGGTACTTCATCTCTTCTCATGTAGTGATGGAAGGTTGTCGTACTCTCTCATTTGATTTTGAACTTATTCTCACCATATAAGTGCATAACCAGTGGATTCAAGCACAACCATATGTATCTTCTTTTCTTGAATAAGTGTGTAGACAGAACACCTTGTCCACCTTGAGCTCCCAAGTGAGGTAATTCTCAAGGTCATGTGTACCTGAAAATGTTGGCATAGTAAATTTAAGCTTACCAAACTTCGTTTAATCGACCATCGTCGTAGCGGTTATGGGCGGTAGTCGTCATCGTAGTGAAAAAGTCGCCATCGTCGCAGGTGCTCCTCCACCACGGCCTCCATGCCCATGGCCCTCTCGGACAATGGAACCCGCCCCTTCACCTCTCCCAAGTGGGGTTGGATGAACAGCATTTGCCACCACATGGTCTCGTCTTTGTTGAGCTTCTTGACCACCGAGCACGGCCACTCTCTCATCACGTGGAGGAAGGGCAGCGCAAGATGAGCGTTTCTTATTGTTGTGGTCAAAGTGCTCGCTTCGCGTCTTCACAATGTTCCCACTTAACACGTTTATCATTGATTGAGCTCAATGTGGAGATCATGCATATCCACTTTGAGTTCAATATAGAGATTCTACATATCGACTTGGGTTGCCAATTGCAATAATATGAGTGTAAGGGCACGAGATTGCTCTAAGAAATTATAAACACAATCTGAAAATTATGGACTAAGGGTAACTCACCCAAATTCGGCCAATACTTCTCTCTCTCTCTCTTCTTGTCGAGGGTTTTTTTTTTTGCTGAGTTTTTTCTTTTCTTTCTTCAGCTATCTTATTTTTTTCCTTTTTCTTTTTCAATGGTGAATTAGGTTTAGTTGTTCCTTGAATTTACACGTCAAAAATTCAGCAATATGTAAATAATTCTAGAGCAGCCCTAAGTGCAATATCCAAAGGCTAGTCTCAAATATGAATAAAATATGATATAAGCCAAGCTTACTTAGCAATGTTTCGACCAAAAAATATTCGGCCAAGCAGCGATTGGTCTGTAGCCCAAACCGTAGCAATTGTTCTCGGCTAAAGGGCTGTACCCAGACTGCAGACCTTTCCCAAAAGGAATCAGGCGCTAGCTTTTGCAAGTGAAATTCAGAATTGATTCCGCAAGCGCTCGGATGGCAGAGTCACCAACCAAGTTCACCTGGTGACCAGCCGATTCAGCCAACTAGTAAATTCATGCCAGCAAACTTCGGAATACAATCGCCACGCTACAAACCAGCAAGAGTTCGGCGGAGCAAAGTTTGCATCACGTATACTATTCACGGCATGCTACTGTAACAGATCGAAATTATTGTCTTTTTTTCACTAGTTTGAGGAGTTTGGAACGAACGGATTTTATGGTTTAGATGAAACATAAAGATTAAGCTACGCAAAAAAAAAACACGATGATCAGCACTTTAAACAAAACTTCTAATAGATCAAAACTTAACAAAACTCACGAGAATAACAAATGCAAAAACTAGGGTTTGGAATTTTTTTTTTGGTCTTTTCAGTTTATGGACTATAGGATAGAAAAAGATCAATATAAAAACAAGGGTAAATAATCCTACAGAGTAAACCGCTCTCGATACCAAGATGATATGGGGTTGCCCGATCTTCTCGACGTAGGATCAAGATACTCATGTGTAGCCTCTCGAATCATAGGACTGTTCTTTTGGGCTTTTGAAATCGGCTTTTGACTTCGCTCACAGTACCTAACTTTCAAAGCAGTATTTTCTCAAGGCGGGTTTACAAGTTAAGCGATCTACAAGTTAAAAGCTCAACATCATGCCAGCCAAAATCGCAAGTGAGCATCTGTCTCTCCATAATCTATACCGTAAACACCAAAATTCAAAAATTCAGCCATAAGCGCGCGTAGAAAGAACAAGCCCATAGTGATCCTTCATTGCCAATGCAGAATGAGCGCTCTTTAATTCACAAGATAATACTGCGGACATTCATGACTATTATGAATATTGTGTGTATATTCATGAGGCCCAAAGGGCAATATATATAAGAGTACAAGGGAATAAGCAGAGGAATATGCCATATCTGATTAGGAAACCAAGGCGTATAAGAAGCGAATAACAATCCTATTCTATCCTTAACACCCCTCAAACTTATGGTGGATTACACATCTTGAGTTTGGAGAGAAAATACAAATGTTGCGCTCTAGTTTGTGGCAGTGAAGAAGTCGACAAGCTGTAACTTTGATGGCACAAATTGTAGAGCAAGTACTCCTTTTGCACTTATGAATGAGTATATGAAGCATCCACACTAATGTGCTTGGTGAGCTCATGCTTCACTGGATTACGAGCAATACGATAGCACCTATCTTTATCAGGACATAAGTGTTGTAGGTCCCCTCATAGGTACTCCAAAATCTGCAAGTAGCCACCTCAACCAAGTAATTTACTGTTGTCATTGTTGCCATAGCTCTCAACTCTGCTGTGCACTCGAGCGGGAATCATGCGCTTCTTTGCCTTCCGGGCAATCAGGAGGAGCCAAGAAAAACACGATGCGAGAGAAGCGACAATCGGAAGGATCACTAACCTAGGTCACATCGAGTGCGCTTGAGTTGTAGTGAGATGGAGCTAAGGAAAACAAGCAACGAGTATCCCACGCGCAAGTAGCGAAGAACACAAGAGGTGACTATAATGAAGATGGGTAGGACGAGCCATAAAGCGACTCAAGATATGAACAACATGGGCAATATCGGCGAGTGCTCAAGGATTCGCTTGAGGAGGCGGAGTAGGCGCGCGCGTATTCACGGGGCCGTACCTGCGGCGAGCACGAGCGGCGCGCGTCGCCACCGCCCGGCGGGGCGGGACGAATAAACCGCCACGGCCGTCTTTGCCTTCACCGGCGATGCAGCGAAGCCGAGGTGCCTCTGCAGCGCCCGCAGCGGAACCTTCCCCGGTGCCCCGGTGCTGCGGCCGAGGCCTCTCGGCGGCTTCTTTGGGCGGTGTCGTTCTTTGCTGCCGGCTAGCGGCCGTGTGTCGGCGGAGCTCTACGGGCGCGGGGATTAAATCGTGGCGGCGGGCATCGAAGCTTGTGGGACTCCGATCACGGATCCGAAGACCTGCGGCGTCGCCCCTTTGCCCCGGCGGCGTGCGCGCCGCCGCCGTGCGAGAGCGTCGTCGCCGGCCCGAGCGTGGAGGCTTACGCTCAGCTGCGGGACCATGCCTTCGCGGGGCTTACGCCACCGCGGCCCGTCTGGAATAGGGGCGGGTCCCGGCCCTCATACGCTACAGAAGGTAGGGTGGCAACTTACTTACAATTGTGTTCTTTGTTGCGCCTTGCGGCGCGCTACTGCGTTCTCGCTGCTGCGTCGCTCCTTCGGAGGAGCCCTTGATGGAACATGGGACCGCCGCGTGTGAGCCTCGCGGACCGTGCTTCCGGAGACGGCGAGGCGTGCGCGGGGTTGTGGATAGCAGCGCGGCGCGTCGGCGACAAGCGGCTGCGAGCCTGCGGGCGGGCGCCTCGGGGGCGCGTTTGAGGTGTCGGGGTGAGGTAAGTATTCATACGACAACGCTGGGCTGCTTGAGCTTGCTAAGTCTTTCCGTTCTGCGAACACTTGTCTTGGGCGAGCCTTGGGGCCTTGCAAGCGGCCTATACTCGTGCCCAAAGGCGCCGAGGATAAGTGCGCAGCCGTCGAAGAGGAGCTACGCGAAGCCTCGAGCCGCTCTACCGGGATGCCGCATCCGCCATTTGAAGCGGAGTGCGCGGCGGCGCGCGCCGAAGAACTTCTTCGCGTCGCGCGGAGTCGTCGCGGAGGCTGCGGCGGGAGTTTGCGAAAGCGGGATGGCCTTCGCAGCAGTCGCCTCGCTAGAGAAGGAAAAAGCGAACTTCGCCTCGACTCTAGCGGAGCGTGATCGGACGTTAGCGAGGCCGGTGGTTGCATGGGATGCCATGCAAGCGCTGAAAGTCATCTCAAGGGCTTGTGGCCAAGTGCGGACCACGCCGGCCGGAGGAGTGCATTGCGGACCCTCATTGGTCGGAGATGCGCCAACGTCATTTGCGGCGTTCGGCAACCACTGCGGCGTACACATCGGCATGCACGGTGTGCGCGCTCCGCAAGCAGCGTGATTTGCCGCGCCGCGTCGGGCTAGAGGACCCCAGTTGGAGATGCCGGCGGGGCGAGTAATATCGGCGCCGTCCACTCCGCTCGCCGCGCCATCAAGCCCTTCTATGAGCGGATGCGGGATTACGTCGGGGCGCACGTGTTGCTGCGGGTCGAACTCGGAGTCACTTTACGGGAGAGGCCTCGGCCAATTCACGGGCGGGGTCCCTCAGCGCGACGAGGCGCGCCGAGGCCTCGGCGCGGGAACTTCGCGGTGTGGCGCCATGGTGCCTAGGTGTGGCGTGCGTTGTAATGCCCCTCTTTTTGTGAATGAAATGCAGCTTGCTTCATAAATTCCGACTTTCGCCTATGTCGGGCAGCTTCCATCTTTGGGGCGACTTCTTCGCGGCCGACCTTGCGACCGGCGGCGCCTTGTTGGCGAGAAGGGCGAAGAGTCGGCCGGACTTTAGGCGGGCCGACTTTCTTCGGCGGAACCCCATCCTTATCGCGTGTTAGGGCGAGCTGCGCGAATAGCTACTTAGCGGCGGGGATGTTGGCGGGCCTCGTACTTGAAAGATTTTCCGATATAGATCTCACGATAATTAGGACATGCGCGGTCGTGTTGTGCGGGCGAGATCCCACATTCCAAGTTCGCCGTTAGTGTGAACCGTGCGGCCAGCGCCTCTGCGCGTCGCCCGGTGCCAATGCGCGCGAATTCGCAGCGTTGAGTACTCCGTGGAGCTAGCGTGTCGGCGCGATTGTTGACACTACGACTGCTGAAAGTCCGTGGCGCGCGTCGGCGGGCCTCGCGCTCGACCGTTTATAGTCGTAGGCCAGCGGCGTGCGGCGGACCTCGCGCTCACGACACTGTTTAGAGTCCGTGGCGCGCGCGTCTGGCGGACCTCGCACAATGACTGTTTAAAGTCTCGTGGTGGCATGTGCGGCGGACCTCCGCACCACGACTGTTTAGAGTTCGTGGTAGCGCGCGTGCGGCGGACCTCCGCTTTACGAACTGTTTAGAGTCCGTGAGCGTAGGCGCGTGTGGCGGACCTCCGCGCGGCGACTGTTTAAAGTCGTGGACTAGCGTGTGAGAAGGCGGACCTCACGCACGACTGTTTAAAGTCTCGTGGTTTGGCGGCGTCGCGGCGGACCTTCGTCCCCCCGAGGTGGGGGGCGCTCTGGTGTATCGCATATTCCATGTGCGCGCGGCGCTGGGCGCAGCCTGCGGCGGCGCAGCGTCGGTACTGGAACTCCGGGTTGGTTTCCATAGTACCCCCTGCGTACACCTCCGTGATGTGCGAAGCGAGCCTCAACGCGCTAAGGTGCGCGATTGGCGACCAGCGCAAGATCGGCGTGGGATCGGCGTCCACGTCGATTTATACTCGGGAGTGCGCACAGGGCGAAGTCCACGGCGTGCGCGAGGTTCGCGTCTTGTTTATACTCGATGAAGTGCGCGGGAGAACATCGCGTCTTATTTATGCCGTGAAGTGCGTGGGGTGCGACATCCCGTCATTTTATACTCGAATGCGCTGGGGCGAAGTCACTGGCGTGCGCGGAGGTTCGCGTCTTGTTTATACTCGGTAGAGTGCGCGGGAGAACATCGCATCTTATTTATACTCCGTGAGTGCGTGCGGCGTCCCCACACGTCTTTGTTTATACTCATATCCGTGTCTTGACGAAGAGTGCACTGTGACGTGCGTCTTCGTTTATACTCATGCCCGTGTCTTTGTGGAGAGTGCTGCAGCGTGACGTGCGTCTTCGTTTATACTCATGCCGTGTCTTTGGCGGAGAGTGCGACGCGACGTGTATCTTTGGTTTATACTCATACCCGTACCCACAGCTACGGAGAGTGCACTGCCGAGCGTCGTCTTTGGTTTATACTCATGCGCGTTACACGGCTCACGGAGAGTGCACTGTGAGCGTCGTCTTTGGTTTATACTCATGCCCGTACCACAGCTCACGGAGAGTGCTGTGAGCGTCGTCTTTGGTTTATCTCATGCCGTACCACGGCTACGAGAGTGCACTGCTGTGAGCGTCGTCTTTGGTTTATACTCATGCCGTACCCACAGCTACGGAGAGTGCAACGCGTGTGCTTGCGCGTATTTTTGCTGGTGGTAATATGTTGGCGGCAAGCGGAACTTTATTACATTCCGTTTGCGGGTAGCGATTACATCGAGGGGTACTGCAGTTTGTGCTCGCGTGGCCGCGAGCCTCTAGTAGTTGCACTATCGGCATGGCTTGCGGAGTCGCCCGGATGGCGCCGTGGGCGCCTACGGCGGTGCCGATCCTAGGTGTGCTGCGCGCCGCGGCGGGGACATATGGTGCCGTGCTCGTGCGCGGGCCATGTCTGGTCGCCGAGCGGTAATGATGGCTCGCGGCCCAGGGAGCTTCATGCATAAATAAGCGTGATGCGGTACGCGTCCGAAGAGTTGAGGTGGGCCCCAATATGGCATTGTATGGGTATGGGAGGTCGGCGGCGTCGAATGTGGCGTCTTCGACCCTTTCATTGTCGCATACTGGCGAAGGAGACCTGCGGGCATATTTGGTGGCGCGCGTAGAGGTTGTCCTCGAAGCCTTGTAGCGGGACTCCCGATGGGCGGCGACCGAGGGATCCCCATCGGTGAAGGTGCGCGAGCGAGAATGTTCGCGGCTGCCGCCATCAACGAGCACGCCCGCGTCGCATCCGCTATAACAACTTTCGGACAACGGTGCGTGGTGGGAAGCTCACGCCGGCATCGGCGGGGTGAGCGTGACCTCATCGTACCCGATCGGCGGTGCTGTCTTTGGATATGCGCCGCGTGGTGTAGCCTCCTTGCGTAGGCCTTCAGCTGCCGTCTGCGGCAAACTCAGCGAGAGCCTCGGAGATGGCGTTGATAACCCGCCGGTGGGTGGCCTCGGAGCACTGTGGCTGCGAAAGCCCTCCCGAGGCTGCGCCGTGGGCTGAATCTGCGAGAGGACCCTCATGGGGCTGCGTCCCTTGTGCACGAATGTGCCACGGGCCACCGTGCGAGGCGGGCGATAAGGCGCGATAGAGGTGCGCGTGCGGGTGTCGTGGTTGCCCGCGACCGTGGCTGCGCACCCGGCCCACGGTGTTGGTCGTCGTAATCTCCATGGCCTTTATCGTCGCGGCTCCGGCCGCGTCGCCCCGACCTCGGCGCCCCAGCCGGCCGCGCGAGTGCGCCGTGAAACCGCGCCGATGTCGGGCGTGCGGCCTCGCGCGACTGCTTGCCACGCTTGGGCCTGTCGGACGACTCCTTGTGCGGCGTCCTGCGTCGAGCGCATCCTGGCGTCCACCTACGCTTTTGCGAGCACGGCTTTGGTTGGTGTCGGAGTCGTCACCTTGCCTTCGCGCGCGTCCTCTTCCGCCCTAGCGTATTCCTCCATTTGTCAAAGCCGTCAACTTGTCTTAATTGGCTTCGTGCGTTGTACTCGACCATCGGGCGGCGAAGGCCTGTATTTTGCGTGACAGCGGTGGTTTCATTAACATCTTTGACTTGACAATGTATCTTCAGCGAAGCGTTGAAATGAATCGGAGCTTCTCGAAGATTTACGCTACTGGCGAAGAAGCTGGTCGCGTCGACCGCTCGACATAATTTCCTTGAAAGTTGTTGTGAAGGCGGTCGCGGATCTGCTCCCCAGCGTAGATGGAGTTCGGCTCTATGGTAAAAAACCGGGAGCGCCACTCCTTCCTGAGAGAGTCCTTCGCCTTTGTGGTGTCATCTCCGCGCGGTCTCGATTGCGGTTTCGTTACATGCGTCTGGTCGCGAAGTCGTGTCGCCTTTGTAGGGCTCGATGACACTGGGAATTTGAAGTCTTCGAGTCACGCCCGCTTCTGTAGTCCTGCGAAAGGGGACTACGGATCGGCGCGCCGTGGCGGGCGGTGGATGTGGGGCGTCGCGGTGTCCGCCCTTTCGGCGTGGGCTGCTGCGCGACCACGGCGTGGCTGTTGGCTCGAGCCTCTTGTATGTCTCGGACAGCCCGCGAATATCCCGGCTCTGCTTTGAGCGCTGAGGCGCGCGGCAAAGGCGCTTTGGCGCTTTCCACCGCTTTGTCTGGCGGGGCCGCCGACGCATGGCAGGGACGGATCGGCGAGAACACGGCAGTGTCGCGAGCTCCAGTGCCGGTCGCTCGTTGTGGCTACCTCGAGCGCCGGTCCGCACTCGGCGGGGTTGCGGCGGCGAGTCGGCTGCCGTCGCGTCGCGGGTCGATCGTCGCGCGCCCGGCGTCGGCGTCTTCGACCACGGGGTTGGTCGTCGCGATCTGCATGGTGAGGTTGGTCATCGCGGTGCGGTGGCGGGGTTGGTCGTCGCGGCGCGGCGTCGGCGTCCTCGGCGCGACGCTACCACCTTCGCGCGGCCGATGCAGCCACAGTACCCATCGCGGCGCTCGACCCGGCGCCTTCTTTCCCGCCGCGCCGTTGTGAAGCTTTTGGTGCCATCCTTTTTGAGTTTGAGCTTACTCTGTCCCTCCCCACGGACGGCGCCAGCTGTTGTGGTTCTGACCAAGCAGAGAGAGAGATGGTAGTGAAGTGAGGCGATGAGTAATGGCACGCTTCTCCCCGTGCCCTCCATCCATATATATGTACACATGGTGCTTTACGGTTATACCCTTACATCGGTCATCCCCTCGAGGGCACTTATATCATTACATGGCCTATTCTGGGCCTTATAACCTCCTACCAGGGCTTTGGGTTTAGGTGGGAGCCACCCCTACAACAGTTCCCATACATCTAAATGAACTAAATCAAAGGGCGAGAAGACATGAACTCACTAGAATGATAAGGAATTTTGTGGCTGCAACCCAACTTAACCACGACAAAACATTGGCGTGTCAACAATAACATGTCACAAACACCTGGCGAACTAATGAAGAAAGACAAGACCCACACATGTGTCCTAAGCGGTAAAGCCCGCTGCGCAAAAACTCGGAGGTGGTGGCGGCGATGGCGGTAGGCGTGACGTAGTAGGACAGCGAAGTGGACGAAAAGTGAAAGCGGTTGAGAATGTAAAGACCTAACGATCGCTATGGCATCGGCTAGTCCCAGAACCGTCCTGTATGTCAATCCTAGGCGAAAGATCGGTGAGATATCCCCGAAAGAAGCTAAATGGTAGGCTGGAGAACATGAGAAACATTTGGAATAGAAAAGTCGATAAACAAAAAGAATACCGTCGACTATCCGACAGAGATAGGAAAATCGGAGGTCCTACTAAAGTGAGAGATGTGAGTCAGGTGTCATGTCAAAAGAGGCACCAAAATCTAGAACCCAAGAATTACTGAAGAATACGTCTAAGCTATTTGGTAGAACCATTGAGCTATGAGAAGTGCTAAAGTATAGCTTATAGCGGATCTCTTGACAGTCACCTTTGGCAGAACGATGAATTGGTCTATCCTCTGTGAAGGGCCTCCCTGCCCCTTGGTCGCCCACCCTCACGTGTCTTGTTAGCTTCTTTTGCACAACTCACGGTAGTCGTGCCGAAGTTCATGCGATGGTTGCACCGAACTTCCGTTGGTCTGTAACGAGCGAACATGCACCTAAGGACAGGTAGTAGTTGTAGATATAATTGTCGTAGTCAAAGGGCAACAAACACGAGTCGAGCAGGTGTGCTTTGCTGACCGAGGCAGTCTCTTCACTCAAAGTGTCGAAAGGGCCTGCTGTGACAGTCGGCTGGAGCGGCTCGGCGGTGAGCTACGATGAGCTCAAACTCTAGGCGAAGGCGTGATGCGAGTTATAAAGGTGAAGGTGATCATGATCCGCCTTTTGCCTGTGACACTCTTGACAAAGTGGAGAGGCTAGCTCTCCACTTGTTAGGGCCCGAAAGAAGTCATCAATAGAAGAATCTCCCTAGCGAAACGTCTCCAACTCACGCTGAAGCGAAAAGAACTAAGCATCACTGCTCTACTGGTATCGCTCACGCAAGTTCTCCGAGATCTATCGAGTAGACCGTAGACCAACAATGTCTGGCTGGATGGAGTCGTCGACGTTGACCACCAAGACGGCACGAACACGGGCCTCGTCAGCACACCAGCACTCGAAAGCGTCAATGGCATCTAGCTTCATCGGCGACCTTTGCCTCCTTGGCGTTTCTCATGCATTCAGAAGAGGTGCGGTAGGCGCCTAGGAGAAATTGAAGCGGCGATGTAGAAAGGCGTGCACGGTGACATGTCCCCAAAGGTGAAGACCATCAGCGTGATCTCCTTGAGAGAAGACCATAACACAGTAGTTCGTTCCATCGAGCTTTGTTCTCGAGAATGGGATCGCGGCGGATGGAATGGAAGCCATTGG
>JAYEVI010000138.1:0-105000 GCA_036346575.1 Dendrocalamus sinicus
ATGCAGGAATAGACCTTCGTGGTCAGGTCAACCGTGTTCTTGGCACGGTTGATAACATCTTGGGGTTGGTTCAGCGATTGCTAAGGCGCACGTGACGCCCTCGCACGGTTGTAGTCGGATCGCAAGAGTCATCTCCACCGAAATCGATAGTTATCATCCTATCGGAAGATCGACCCCATCGCCTCATCAGTTGGTATCAGAGCTTCAGTTGACCGTAGGAATTCTTTGTATCCCTAGTTAGTAGATTGATTTTTATTTCCCATAGTCCAGAAAATTGCCCCACAAAAGAGTTAATTTCGCTGTCCAAACCCGTTGTGCCTTTCAATCTGTTAGTTTTGGTTTGCTAAATTGAATTTGTGTCCGTTTTAGCTTTGTCTAGTTGCTGGTCATATCCTTGATTCCATAAAAAATCCAAACAAAAAAAATTCCCCTATCACAAACCCTAATTCCAATTTCGGCTGATTTTTCCTTTCTCTGCAGCCGCCACCAAAAACGTCATAACTTTTGATTCAGAGATTATTTTTGAGTGAAACCACCGCCATTAGATTGAAAACTTTATTTTCCATCTATCTGCAAAATTTCACGTCATTCCAGCAAGGCAGTTAAGAGATATCTGCGGTGCAAGTTCACCTAAAAATCCAGATTGAATCTGCAACAGCCGGCACTTGTGAACTTTGTCCGAATTTTTCGGTCGGTTTCCAGAACTTGGCCCCAAAACAAAAGTTGTAGAAAAAGCCGTCAGGAAACGGAGAAAAAGAATCATTGAAAAAGGCAACTGACAAAAGTTACGGCCGAAATACCGACTTGCTGTCCAGTGGACAGAAATCTTCAGTTTCAAGTTTTGGTCAATCCTTGTGTCCTTCAATTCCAGATTACATTCAATTGAATTATCTTGTATTTATCACTCCCATACATTGCCATACACTTATTTTTAGCCTTCTTCCATCCTTGGTTGATCAGCAACATAGGCTAAGTGCTAGATACGAACTATAATTCAATTATGTGCAATTTCTGAAATTAATTGATTGTTTTCCTTTGCTACAAAATACATAGCCTATCCAAGCTCCACTTTTCTACTAACCGAACAGGTCTCGCTGTGCCTTGCAATCGCTTTACTCATCACTTGAGTTAGATTTATCACGAACCAGCCACCGTTGCACCACCTGTTTGTTTTGGTAAGAACTTGTAAGAATTTGGTAAGAGCTTGAGAGATGCGTGACTTGATTTGAGCCTCCATAACCTAGTAGTTGATAGGAACATTTACTTGTGATTTGTTTCCTTGTTTTCTACTAACAATGACAGGCTTGAGAAAATTGGTAGATTATGATGTCATCGCGGGTAGATTTGAACTTGAAGGAAACAATTACGGTATATATCTTGCCACTCACCGCTGAGAGTACGTCGTCGGACTACTTCTTGTGGGTTACTATGATGGATAGCTACTTTGAAAGACAAGATCTTGATCCTTATGAGAAGATGAGCTTGGCAAGGACGGCGCTGATTGGTGATGTTCAACATTGGTGGTCAAATCTCGAGTTCCACTATATATACACATGGGAGGAGATGAAAAGAAATTGCGACATCGTTTTGTACCTCCAGCACCCACGGTCACAAGCGAGGTGGAACCTGAGGTAATTGAAAATGTTGATATTGTTTGGTTCCTACTCCATCTACAGATACCACCGAGATACTTGAAGAGGTGAAGGATGATCTGGTGCATCTTATGCCATTAGAGGAGAAGTTTGAGGTACCAACACTATCTGATGAGGACGATAATGACAAAGGTACTGATTTGGTGCTACAACAAGACATAGATCAACCTTGTGAGTATATACCTGCTGTAGTGCAATCTTTTGATATTCCTTGTGTTGACTTGAACGAACCATGTGCTGATCTAAATGCTCATAATTTTGCACATGTCTAATTAATTACACATAAGGAAGTATTTGATAGAATATCTCCTGCTGATGCATTGTGCTATATCATGCTTAATGAGTCCGTTAGTTTGGATTGTGCTATGGAGAAAGTTTCTGAACTTGCATGTTCGAAATTCTTGTTTAGCGCCTACACCCCTGGGTATAAGTTTAATTTGATTGGAGATTATGGTGTAGACAATCAATTTTTTGTATATCGAATATGCATAACTTGTGATCACATGGATGAATTGAAGCTTGCTGTTTTAGACAACAATTCTTGTGTGTTGAATCTTGTTCAATATGAGAGGAAGTAAAATTTAGTATGCATCCAATGCCTATGTGTTCATCTCTTTTTGCATCATCTAGTATGGCCAATCTGAATAAAGATGATGAATTATGGAAGAACACACAAATCTCTTCACCCTTGCTGGATAAATTTGCTATTGCTCCATTGGGATATGATTATATGGATGAACTATGCTTAATTCCAAAAGTTGTAGCTTTGCCCATATGTGCCACCACTTCAAGTTTACAACTTCAGATATTTCAATTGCATAAATGCTTCACTTACATTTGCAAATCTAGTTGCAATAATTGCTGTGTGAGAAATTTTAATTTGGTCATTGACATATATGATTACTTTTGGGTTAATAATACAATAAGCTTTTATGATTCCTGCTGTGTTATAGCATTAATTGTGCAACAACGAAGAACCGTTAAAACGGATGACATGTACATATACCATGCATACACCTTGGCTTCTTTGTTACCATACTTTCAGTTTATCAAAAGCCGAGGACGGATTTGTTTTCAAGAAGGGGAGGATGATGAGGACATGACCCCTATGGATACAACCATATTTGCTATGCTTGTTGTCCTAATTACAAGAGTTCCTACGACGCTTAAATTATAAGGTGAGCTCGTTTCAAAGAGGTTTCACTTTGTTTGACAAAGAACTTATGATATTGCATAATGAGACTTTGTTGCGTTTGTTATTATGTACCGACATTTATGATGAAGATCATGCAATACGTGAGGCTACACATATGCTAAAACCGAGGACGGTTTTCTATCAAGAAGGGGAGGATGATGTGACCACGCCACAAACACATACGACAATAGCGCCCAATATCAAGATTGAACTAAAGGTGAATTCGTTTCTTCATCCTTCGTATGTTAGTAAGAATAGACCGCTACCTAATGCAAGTGATTTAATTGTGCTTAGGAACTTGGGAAAGGATGAAGGAAAGGGACATGGAGTCCTGGACATGCATGGAAGGAATAATGGAGGTCACCACGTCACTTTGGGACCAAGTCGAGCACGAATTCGAGTTGGACACGTTTTGGAATCAGACTCGGACTGCTGTGATGGTACCAAGTTCAAACGGGCATAACTTCCTCATACGGACTCCGTTTGGGACGTTCTTGTACTTCATGGAAAGCTTATGAAGTCTACTTTCCAACGGATTTAACCTCATCTTCAAATTCTATCCGAACCGGCCGAAATCGTCAAAGAGTCCACGTTGGTCACGTACTGGAATCGGATTCGGACTGCTGCAATGGTGCAAGTTTAAACGGACATAACTTCCTCATACGGACTCCGTTTGGGACGTTCTTGTACTTCATGGAAAGCTTATCAAGTCTACTTTCCAATGGATCCAACCTCATCTTCAAATTCCATCCGAGCCGGCCGGAATCATCAAAACAATCCACGTAGGTTTCTGAGTCCGAGTCAAAAGGGTGCTGCGCCACCTCCACTTGGGCCCATGGGCCTTGTAACCCTAGGGTGTACCCTTTGGGACGCCTCCCCTGGTTGTTTTCACTATATAGGAGCCGCCACCTCCGTTTCTAGAACTTAGGTTTTGTTTAGATCAGTTTAGCCCCTTGTGCAAACTCCACGTTCTCTTGTGTCGGCTAGACCAACAGATTCGTGTTACAGAACCTCAACTATCCTTGTGCGACTTTTATATCTAGCAAGTTTCAGGTTGCTCACTATCCTTGTTCTTGCGTGTTCTTCGGTTGCATGCAGGAATAGACCTTCGTGGTCAGGTCAACCGTGTTCTTGGCACGGTTGATAACATCTTGGGGTTGGTTCAGCGATTGCTAAGGCGCACGTGACGTCTCGTACGGTTGTAGTCGGATCGCAAGAGTCATCTCCACCGAAATCGATAGTTATCATCCTATCGGAAGATCGGGACCCCATCGCCTCATCAACCTCGCTAGTGACCGTGGGTGCTGGAGGTACAAAACGATGTCGCAATTTCTTGTTCATCTCCTCCCATGTGTATATATAATGGAACTCGAGATTCGACCACCAATGTTGAACATATCCAATCAGTGCTGTCCTTGTCATGCTCATCTTCTCATAAGGATCAAGATCTTGTCTTTCAAAGTAGCTATCCATCATAGTAACCCACAAAAGTAGTCCGACGACGTACTCTCAGCGGTGAGTGGAAAGATATATACCGTAATTGTTTCCTTCGAGTTCAAATCTACCCGCGATGACATCATAATCTACCAATTTTCTCAAGCCTGTCATTGTTAGTAGAAAACAAGGAAACAAATCACAAGTAAATGTTCCTATCAACTACTAGGATATGGAGGCTCAAATCAAGTCACGATCTTTAAGCTCTTACCAAATTCTTACAAGTTCTTACCAAAGCAAACAGGTGGTGCAACCGTGGCTGGTTCGTGATAAATCTGACTCATGAGTGATGCAAGGTAAAGCGAGACCAGTTCGGTTAGTAGAAAAGTGGAGCTCGGATAGGCTATGTATTTTGTAGCAAAGGAAAACAATCAATTAATTTCAGAAATTGCACAGAATTGAATTATAGTTTGTATCTAGCACTTAGCCTATGTTGCTGATCACCCAAGGATGGAAGAAGGCTAAAATATGTGTATGGTAACGTATGAGAGTGGTAAATACAAGATAATTCAATCGAATGCAATCTAGAATTGAAGAACACAAGGATTGATCCAAAACTTGAAAACTGAAGATTTCTGTCCACTGGACAGTACGTCAGTATTTCGGGTGTAACTTTTTGTCAGTTGCCTGTTTTTCAATGATTTTTTTTCTCCATTTGCTGATGGCTTTTTCCACAACTTTTGTTTTGGGGCCAAGTTCTGGAAACCGACCGAAAAATTCGCACAAAATTCACAAGTGCCGACTATTGCAGATTCAATCTGGAATTTTAGGTCAACTTCCACCGCGGATATCTCTTAACTGCCTTGCTGGAATGACGTGAAATTTTACAGATAGATGGACAATGAAGTTTTGAATCTAATGGCAGCGGTCTCACTCAAAAATAATCTCGGAATCAAAAGTTATGTTGTTTTTGGTGGCGGCTGCAGAGGAAGGAAAATCAGCCGAATTGGAATTAGGGTTTGGGGTGGGGATTTTTTTGTTTGGATTTTTAATGGAACAAAGATATGACCAGCAACTAGACAATGCTAAGACAGATACAAATTCAATTTAGTAAACCAAAACTAACAGATTGAAAGGCACAACGGGTTTGGACAATGAAATTAACTCTTTTGTGGGGCAATTTTTTCTGGACTATAGGAAATAAAACCAATCTACTAACTAGGGATACAAGAAATTCCTACCGGTCAACCAAGCTCGATACCAACTGATTGAGGCGATGGGGTCCCGATCTTCCGATAGGATTGATAACTATCGATTTCGGTGGAGGTGACTCTTACGATTCGACTACAACCGACGACGCCGCTTGCGCCTTAGCAATCGTTGAACACACTCCAAGTCGTTATCAACCATGCCAAGAACGCGATTGACCTGACCACGAAGGTCTATTCCTGCATGCGATCAAGAACACGTAAGAACAAGGATAGTGAGCAACCTGAAACTTTCTAGATATAAAAGTCGCACAAGGATAGTTGAGGTTCAGAACACGAATCTGTTGGTCTAGCCGACACAAGAGACAACGTGGAGTTTGCACATGGGGCTAAACTGATCTATACAAAACCTGAGTCCTAGCAAAGGAGGCGGTGGCTCCTATATAGGGAGAACCACAAGAACAAGGTCGAGGAGGACCCGAGAATCCCCAACGACTGGTCCTTCAAGGTGCAGGAGTTCAAGGCGCTGCAGGAACTCGAGCTCAAGGAGGAGGTGTGAGTACCTATCTTTGTTCCATTTGTAGCCAAACCAACCTCCTGTTGTTAAATTTCAATGTACAAAATGGCAAAAATATTACTCTTCCATAGGTAGTTATAGATGCTTGCACGGATTGATGAAAGTTGATTCCTTTTATTTTGTTTTGATGAGGTCATCCATTGCTTTGGTTCCAATCCCACGTCACACCCAGTCTTATGTTTGTTGAGGCTTGCAGTGAGTTGAAATGTTGTGGTTCCTGCAGGGCTCAGGATCGCCTGATTTCATGTTTAGAGTGTTGATTTAGGTGTCCATTTATGGGCCTTTTTGTTTTGGGGTGGTCTACTTGAGGGTATTGTCTATGTACCTGGTCATTGTACTCAGCTCAGGTGCAATATTTATGTTGACAAAATTTGGTACCAAGGAGCTATTTCTTTTAGCGGTTGTGATGATAATCAGACATCTGCAGATACTTCAGTAAGTTGAAATTAATTTCTTCTCTGTAAAGTGAGCTGTGATTATAATGTATATGTGTTATTCTTCTACAATTAACAAAAGATAGTTTTAGCAAGAATTCTGTTGGCAGATTGTGCTTTCATACAATGTTTTCACTGTTCTTTTTACTAGGTTTCATTTTGCTCTGCTTTAACATGTGATTCATTTGGAATTTCTCCAATCAGGCTTTGTCAAAGATCACTGATCGTGCAATGACATTTTGCTTTATCCAAGCTATCGAACGTGGGCAGGGCACCACCTATGGGAGTATCCTGAACTCCATGCGTGAGAGAATACGGGACACAGGTGGTTCAATGGGTGGTGGTGCTGCTACATCGCTATTACAATGCTTCGATGTGGGGAGCGCATTACTACGGTGGATTGAGACAGGTAAATTCTTGGGCTTGGCATACGATCCCAGTATATGCTTGGCAAATCTGTATACTCTATTTAAGGCATAATAATGCGCACAATTACTTTGGAACATAATATTTGGTTGTATGAACAATTCTTATCTTTTCAGATTGGCAACTATGCTGATTGTTCTGTCTACTCTGCAGAGCCACAGCTAACTTCATGCGAGCCATTTGATGTGTATGCAAAGCCCTTTTGCTATGATGCATCTGTGGTGTTTTCCATCGCGTCCCATGATTCTTTCACTACGGTTTAAATTATCATGTACAGTTCATCGTTGAAAGGGCCTTTTCCATAAATAGAGTTTACTTTTATATCTGTATTGTTCATGCTCACAGTACAATGTTTGCCGCTTTGAATTGTTTCCGATTTGAGGAATGTGATATTACTCCAGCATCCGAACCAGATAAGATTCAATCCACAAGGTTGAAGAGATTGCAGACTATTTTACTCCAGCTCATTCTTTTCGCTCCTTTTTCTTCTCTCTTGTTCTTAGAATCGTTGCAATTTTTATTGCTGAAGTGTTTGTACGCAAATGGAGCATAATTTTTCAGTTTTGCACCCTATTGTCATTTGACTCCGTAAAGTGGTACCAAATTTTGTCAACATAAATATTTGACTCCGTAATGTTGATAAAAATTTATCAACATAAATTTTGTCAACATAATTTAATATTGCACATAAATTTTGTCAACATAAATTTTTTCTTTTCATGTTTGTGTTTCCATATTTATATCGATGCTACTGGTTGATGAAACACTTGATTTAGCTCCTGAATCTTCTTGATGAATTATTTAATCTATTAAATGGACTATTCCAGAAAATATTAAATGGACTATTTCAGTCAGGAAACACTGCCACATGCAACAAATACAAATAAGTAAAATAAATATTGAGCAGATAGTATGCAAGAGGATAATTTACAATTGATCGTGATAGAATGGATTAAGTTGAGTCTGCATCGATGTAATATGGATATATAATATCCCATAAGAAGCAATAAGCCTGTGAACCATCAAGCTTTCCCGTATCCACCATGTAAAGAAATAGATGTGAAGTTGAAGTACGAGAAGCACAAAAGGTCATGTACAACTCTTTGAAACTTATTTCAGTTATTCTCTTGTATCAACAAAAGCTTCAACATCTGTTATGTCTTCCAGAAGTTGAGAGCTAACGGTCGGTAGAACGCCGAGCACGACCAGAAAGCCCATGTCACAAAATCCTGGACGCAGAGTATTTACTCCAGATGTTAATAATAAGCCGCAAGCAAACCTGATGTATGTTTCCGCGACGACGGCGAGTGGGAGGACATTCAGCTGGCGAAACCTGGTTGATTACATGCCGCGGATGTCCTACTACGACACTGCCACCAAACTCGCCGAGATTTCCGACATTCACGATATGAATGGTGGGCAAGAAGGGCATCCAGTGCAGAGATTTTGATTGATTCATGTATAGTTATATAGTTTGTTCCCCGATTCATGTATAGTTAAATACCAATGTGGCGCTTACGACCACATTGGTATTTACGACTACGCTGGCCTTTATGACTACAGTGGCATTTTCGACCACTTTGGCGCTTACGGCCATGTTGGTATTTACGACCACGTTGCCTTTAGGACTACGGTGGCATTTTCGACCACTTTGGCGCTTACGGCCACATTGGTATTTTTACGACCACGCTGGCCTTTATGACTACGGTAGCAAGACCGGGAATCGGTCGAGGCTTTTGAGCATTGCGTGTTGGGTGGTTCCGACTGGTCACGTATTTATGTGACATTCATTATGTGACAAAACTATTTGGTTATACAATATATGAGACGTGAATCTTAATGAATCTGATTGTTCGCTTTATTATTTACAAATTTTATTTTGTTTTGTATTTTACCGTAGCGTTAGCACGGTACACTACTAGTAATGCATTAAAGGGCGGTTTGCATGCACTAGAAAATAGGAAGGATTGGCTAGCTGGCTCTTTTCCATGCGTGGCATTCACATGCATGCAGGAGGATGCACCTCCCACAAACAGGAACTTCGTGCCAATTGAAGATAGAAGAGGAAACCGATTCAAGTACAATCCCGAGAGATAAGCTGGCAGATAAAAGGGAATCCAAGCTGAGAGAAAGATTGCATGTCATTTTTCGTTTCTTGCCACGCAAAGAGAAGGAACGAGACGCACACAATAATAGGATTACCATGTTATGGTGTGTATCTCCTACCCACGCTGCCGGTGGGGTCCCAGGCCACCATAACTCATCAAACAGGTCTAGTTTAATGAGTCCATCATGTTCTTTAGTTATTTTAGGTGTTTATGAACAAAACCGATTATTTTATTTCTCTAGAAAACCAATCTTGATTATTTTTTTCACGTGTCCAAGCCATGTAAAGTCGGTTGAGTTTGTGTTTGAGTGGTAGGGTCCGGCTGTGCGCTTGTGCACATATTTAAAGCCAGGGCTATGTGCCTAATGCATGAAGGGTTTTAGAGGATGAATTAAAACGTGTGTGTACAGTTCATCTCTGTTCTACTGTATTCTTGTGAATTCTGATATAAGATTTTATTTTGGCTTGTTGATTCCTACTATGTGTAGGTATTTGTCCGCTAATCTTTTATTACATTTAATATTGATATTTTAGGTAACTATGTGTGATGTGATGTCTAATATTAAGTTTTTATAGTAATGAATACATTTGAGTTAGTTAAAACATTTGGTGCAGTTTAATTTCTAAACCAGCTAGTATTTTGATCTCAACTCCTAACAATCATGCATGGACAGGAAAGTAAACCTATTATAACCTTGATTAAAATGGTTGGTATGCCGCATGGAACTAGCGCAATAGGCTGAACACGACACACCGAAAGCACAGCAGATCGATGAGACGCACCTTCGCAGCAGATGTCGAAATCTACTTTATCTAAAGATAGCATTAAAAACAATCTCTTTAATGGTAAATTATTTATCTAACTAGATAGCATTAGAAACAATCTCTTTAATAGTAAATTATTTATCTAACTATTTTATATTATTTTTACTTATAACTTCCTATCTTATATCTTCTTACTATTAGTGTTGATTTACTAACTCAAGATATTTTTGTATATGAGATAATATACTATTTCTACTTTTTCTTTTACACAAAATTTTATTTATATAATATAGTTAAGAGATAACTAAAATAACACCAAGAAAATTAGAGAGCCGATCGATCGAGGCATGGCTGGCTCGAATGCTGCCACTTGCCACCGCGCCGCGCTTTCCACCGCACCCAAGCCTTCGCGCTTCCGAGATATCCATCGCGACGTGGCTTTACACGATTGGGTGGGTGGTCGCCGCCACGCCTCTCCCCGAAAGGCACATAGCCGCGGGCGCGGGCCCCGCACGGGTAAGGCGGTGGAGCGTGGGGCCCTAGTGGGTCCAGCACCGACGTGCCCGAGTGATAGACCACGGTAGGTGGGTCCCGCGGAGTCATTGTCAATGTGGCTGTACTGCAAACTGCACGTTGTGTAATGCAATTGGGAGCTTAGTTTCAAGTGTCAAATGGTGTCCTAGTCTTGCACAGAACTGAGATGTGAGATCATAGTTCTTGATAGGAGTTTGCATTTGCGGTCTCTTTCGGAAAGCAGTTTTTTTCGAGAATTTGTTTTCTTTTGTACAATTTCTACATAAATTTTATGGTAAATATGTGGAATTCATATATCTTAAATGGGACCTAAACTTTGGGACGTTTCTTTATGGTTCTTTCTAGTTGATTGGTCCTGATTAGACTACACACAAGTTTTGTTCAAGTCTTATGGCTTGGGAGCTGATCATACTGACGCTTTGGAATACAATTCTGTTCTGTAATGCGCTTGTGGAAATTTTGGATCTGTTATTAAACTTTGCCTTTTTGTGTGTTTACTACGCATCTTCAACTAGTGCTACTGACAAAAATAGTCAAACAATAACAATCAAATTAACAGAGATAGGTAACAAAGATTAGCTAACGCAGACGGATACCCTCGGGGAAAAAAGAATGATTAGATAACAATCGAAATGAAGAAAAAATATGGTGGCAGATCTAGAATATACAAAAGCCTTAAATTTTCCATCTTGAAAATGATAAGAGTTGTGTCACAATTGCTTCTTTCCAATTCTTAGATTCCCTCTATCCCCTTAAGAGGTTCAATGCTATCCGTTGCATCTACTAGTTTTGCCATATCCCTAATTTTAAATTGGAAGCATAATCATTAGCACTTGACGATTCCAGAATAAAATGACCTAGGTTCATCATACATATCATCACAAGTGACGTGGAGGCATGCGAGGGTGATGAGTTGGCAACCTCACTCCGTGCGAATGAGTCACCAGAGAACAATGGAGTGGGTGGCGTTGGCGCTAAGACTAGCTGGTGCTAACAGCCGTGTTGGTAGGCAGCGGGCAAGGCTTGCTTGCGGACCTCAACGGCAATGGCACGGCGTGCTGTGGTAAGTTTGTATTTGATCGTCGAGTACATCAAGAGACGATAAGCCGAGAGGGTAGGTAAAATGATTACTTGACGCCCTCGACACGCTCGGCTGGTAGCCATGATCGCCGCTATGATAAAACAATGTGACGGCTATAAATTCAGGTTTTTTTTTTTGTAAGTTCGAGTCGATCGGTTCTCTCGACGCTGCGTAAGGCAACGCCGAGTGCAGCTGCAAAATTTGAACTGCCCGATGAGAAATGAACGCTCAGATCTTGTTTTGCTATACGCAACGCCGAGGATTCGGTTCCGTTTGAGTCCAATACATATATATATGCGTCTAGAGTCTAGGGTCATATATATATATATATATATATATATATATATATATATATATATATATAGATGCCTATATATATATATATATATATATATATATATATATATATATATATATATATATATATATATATATATATATATATATATATATATATATAATGTAATTCGTGCTTAATTAATGTTCCTCAAACCGCTTTGATAATGATTAAATACAGTAATTGCTCTTGTTCTTCCATATTGTTTGAACCAACCTGAGGGGGAATTGGGAGTATTTCAAGAATCGAGATCGTTCAACCTTTTCGCTAGGAATTGAGAGCGTGATAGGACTTCGCTTAGTGGTTGTGAAGTTCAGCATGTGTGTTCTTGTAAATTAAAGAGTGCTAGGTCTTATATTGGTAATGGAGAATTACTACGATTCAAGAAGCTACATGCAATATCTTCATTCTACATCAAGAAGATTGGACGACCCGTATCACGTTAGCACAGTGGCTAGGAGATATTTTGGGTGAGTGCAAAGCAGATTTCGCGAAAGGGAAAGTGTAAAATTGAATGGAGTTTTTGGATTTAGCAAAAATTTTAAATTTTTAGTAAAATTCGAATAAATACAAAAAAATTGTTTTTTTGGTTGTTTCAATTACCATCACAGTATCATCACATCACTGCACAATTTTGTCCATCGAAACGAAACGGGGGAATTAAAGAATGTGTACGGGAAGTCATGAGCATGGTGCGTACTGTGCTGACAACTTCAGCACTACAACTTTTCCTCACCAACGACGTAGGCCCTGTTTGTTTCCACTTAAGATTATTATAATCTAGCTTATAGGTGGGGGATTATATAAGTTAGATTATAATAAGCTGGTGAAAAATAAGCTGTCAAATGTTTGGCACTGGATTATCGAGTTATGGATTGTTGTATTCGAATGTTTAAAGACTACAATGTCCCCGAGAGAGGCAAGGAGTTGGGGATGGATCAATGGCAAATGTGGGTAATATTCCTAAAGTTTTATGGTCCTTAAGATAAAAGGTGGATCTATAAGCTGAAATAAGCTCCTTTTTGAGCTTATTAGATTACAATAATCTGGACTATTAGATTATAATAAGTTACCTTATATCTAGGCTGTTTGTTTCACTTATAATTACAATCTAGATTATAATAATCTTAAGTGGAAACAAACAGGCCGTAGTCCGTCCAAAGTGAGGAACGGCTCTTGGCTGCTCGGTTTTCGAGATACGGAGGGAGGTTGATGTCTTCATGGGGCCCGAGCTACACGTAGCAGCCCGGCGACGTGCCTGTGGCCCCACCTTGTCGCCGGTGGGCCCGGGAGCAAGATGGCCCGGACAGGCATGTCTTCACCTTGACTTAGCATGGACTTATGGACCGATACCATTGGTCATGGGATGGTGCTCCACGGTTTCAAGAACCATCCATCGTGTCAAGGATATGAAACATGCTAACATAGTCATGTGTGGTCCGTGTTCTCTAATGTATCGTAGATTCTGAATGGAATGACTTAGATCTAGGACTACCTAACCAAAATGCAGCCCTAAATGGAAGTTTATAGGATTTGGACGTGACTAATAAACTTTAAGCATTCTTGTTGGATCGTAAGGGCCTTCTCACCCTAAAAGCTAGCCAATGAGGTGAGGGACTCCCTCCACTTTTAAGTTAGGTCCCTTGCCCTTCCACAACCAATGTGGGACTATTCCAACAATCCCCCCTTCACACATTGGTGTCCCTCAGCCCTTCACCGCCCTTTCACCGTGCACACCGACGGTCCGTCCCTTCACCATACACACCGACGGTCCTCGTGGTCACATCCATCGACATTCACACACTAGTGTCCATTGGGCCAGAGATGTTAGAACCGGGCTCTGATACCACTTGTTGGATCGTAAGAGCCTTCTCACCTCAAAGCTAGCCAATGAGGTGAGGGACTCCCCCACTTTTAAGTTAGGTCCCTTGCCCTTCCACAACCAATGTGGGACTATTCCAATGTGAAACTATGTGTAGGATCGTTGATAGCAATCAGAGGGGGGTGAATGATTGCAATACACAGCGGAAATTTTTTTAGATTTTCTACCTTTTAAAGTGCAAAAACCAGAAATAACAAAAACATAAAATATTTTTTCTTCTGATTTTACTGTAGTAATCACTGTAGCATATTGCAGCAAAGTACTGTAGCAGTTACTGTAGCGCCGAGAAAAAAATTTCCACTCGATGTCTGCTTCCAATCTCAACGTTTACACGTTTTTTATCTAATCTAGAAATTGATTTTTAATCAAAATTAATTCATGTAGGTAGGCAACAAAAATACCTAGACATAGATCAATGCATAGAGAATCTGTAGGAATAAAAACCAAGAAAATGATAATAGATGCGAAATAAAAACTCACAAACTTTTATTGAAAACACGATACTGTTCATCTATCCATCAGCACAGTGCACCTCTTTTCTTCTCAAGTTACGCACTGCTCCAAAACGCACTCTTTTTTTCTTCATCCTTCCAAAATATATATATACTATATTTTTCTTCATCCTTCATATATATATATATATATATATATATATATATATATATATATATATATATATATATATATATATATATATATATATATATATATATATATATATATATATATATATATATATATATATGCAGCCCCTAAAACACCTCTTCAAACTCTACTTAAAATCCTAATCCAACTCCAACTAGGCCTTAATATCCTAATCCAACTCCAACTAGGCCTTAAAATCCTAATCCAACTCCAACTAGGCCTGGGCCTTTTTACCTCAACTAGAGTTTTGGCCCACTAATTTTCAAGGGACCCAAACCCTTCCTAACACGGGTTTTCACACTCACGACTTTTCTAACGCGCCACATGTCGAAGCCTCCGGATCGCACCTCCCGTAGGTTCTCCACGTATCATCCACCTTTGATCTCCATGCGCCCCAAGCATGAGCCCGATCATCTCGTGACCTCCTTGACCGCCTGAACCTCGGATCTCCCAATCCTAGTTCCGGTCCACCTCGTCACCAACCACGATCGCCTCCATGCTCAACCTGCACATGCAAAGACCAAAGAACATTTTTCCGGCACAAGTTCGCCTCAACTTGACCAACATCAGTCCGCACGCACCACACACCTCGCATAACATCGTTAAACAACACCAAATATTCATCATAACAAATTAACCATTGTCAATTATTCATCACAAAAATATCCTAGACTTAACCACATGGTCTAACAATTCTCTTTGAAAAAAAGAGAGTAGACTTTGAGCTCAAAATTACTAAAAATAATTGTGAGGTTCAGAAACCACTTCCATAGGTCTAACCGACACTAGAGAAGAAGTGGATGTTGCACACAGAAGCTAACAAGCAAAAATTTAACCTAAATCTTAAAAGTGGCATCCATGGCCCTATTTGAGGGGCAAGAGACGTGGGGAGCATGTCCATGAGGAAGGGAAAACATCTTACTATAACTCTCCAATTGGGTTCAAATTGATACAAAGCTTTAGAATTGATTCAGACTTATTTCATAGATTGCAATGCGCTTAGGTGGAGTTTAGAGGTGGGGCCAGAACCATTAGAAAGAGGACGTCATAAACTTTCCAACAAGTCCAAGATCATCTCATTGGACTCCGTATGCATCTTCTATGCTCGTTTGAAGTCAGCGCTATCTGCAGAGGCCGAACTGGATTCTAGAACGTGCCCAACTTTCATCCTTGGTTGTCCTAGCCTCCAAGTGACGTGGTGACCTCCAATGTTCATTCCAAGTGTGTCCATGACTCCATGTGCCTCTCCTTGGTTCTTGCCCATGTTCCTAAGTACAATCACATCATATGCATGAAGCAGCAACCCATTTCTTAGAAGCTGAATTAAACAACTTTAGGAACTAATTCACTTGATAATTGAATTGTCGTACACATGCTCTAGTAATGGGACCTTGTATAGCAGCTGGAGGAGTGTTGTGTGTGTCCTCATCATCCTCCCCCTCTTAAATTAAAGTTGTCCTCAACTCAACCTCATCTTTCTCTCCCAAGAATGGCTTTAAATCAGCAATGTTGAATGTAGGACTTACTTCAAATTCTGCAGACAAATCAAGCTTGTATGCATTATCATTTATCTTTACAAGAATTTAAAGGACCATCAGCCTAGGCATCAATTTAGACTTTCTCAAAATAGGGAACCTATCTTTTCTCAAATGCAACCAAACAAGATTATTAGTTTGAAATGTTAATTCTTTTCTACCCTGACTACCAGCAAGTCGATATTTCTCATCCATAAGTTCTATGTTTTCTCTAGTTATTTCATGCATTTTAAGAACAAATTGAGCACGTTTCTTAGCATCAAAATTAACTTTTTCAGAAGATGGTAAAGGCAATAAATCAATAGGAGCACGAGGGTTAAAGCCATATACCACATGGAAAGGGCTCATCTTTGTGGTTGAATGCAGTGAATGGTTGTAAGTAAATTCTATGTGAGGTAGACATTCTTCGCACATCTTCAAATTCTTTTTCAAAATAGCCCTCAAAATTGTAGATAGTGTGCAGTTCACAACTTTAGTTTGTCCATCAGTTTAGGGATGATAAGTAGTAGAAAATAGCAGTTTCTGCTCCTAGCTTCCTCCACAAAGTCCTCCAAAAGTGGCTCAAGAATTTAGCATCATGATCTAAAATAAAATGATGGTGTTGGGCACTCCATGTAAGTGAACGACATCTCTATAAAACAAATCAACAACTTCTGTAGTATCATCGTTCTTATAACATGAAATAAAATGTACCATCTTAGAAAAATGATTTACCAGAACAAATATGCTATCCCTCCCCCTCTTAGTCAATTCTAAAACAAATCCATAAAAATATCCTCCCAAAGAGCACTAGGAACAGAAAGAGGCATATATAATCCATGTGGGTTTAGTTGTGACTTAGCTTTTTGAAATGTGGTGTAGTGAGCCACGAAGCGCTCAACATCACACAGCATCTTAAGCCAACAAAAGTGTTCATCTAATATGTCCTATGTCTTTTCAATTCGAATTGATCCATGAACCTCCTACAACAGCAAAAGGCGAACGGAGTGAGTTGGAACACATAGTGATGCGGATACGCACATGCTTAGCACTTTTAAATCAAATACATTATTTCACTGGAAAGAAGTATTGAGCCGCATTAAATATTGTCAAGTGAATTTGTTTCTTAATGAATTTCCTTCTATTCGTGGGAACGATATACTGCCGTATGCCAAATTCTCGTTTATTATTAGGTTTGAAAATTGTGATGATTCCGGGGCCAAAGCAATGGAGAAGCCCATGCAGCTGATCAAGGAGGAAAGAAACCCATGCAGTGGGAGAGAAAAAAGGGAGGAGCCCAAGGACTTAAACTACAAGTTTTGGATAAGATTTTCAAGCCAAAATCGGACTTCCCACGTGCTCAATCCAATTCAAACTCGGATTCAACTCAGAATTCAATTCGGATTCAGTTCGGGACAGCCTGACAGACAATTACTAAAAAGGCCATAACTTTCACAAACGGAGTCCGATTCAGGTGTTCTTGTACTCGTTGGAAAGATGATTTCACGGGCTACGCAATGGATCTAGTCCCACCTTCAAATTCATCACGGATAAAAAGTTATGACCAAAACAATATGATGGGTGAAAAATATAGTTTCCTTTTTGTGAGAGTTCATATCTAAAACCATATAGGTTGAGTTGTACTTGGTTTGGGGACCATGTGGATGTCCCAAGGGGCTATATAAGCCTTGTATTGGCAGCCTTTAGGCAAACCACGTTTGATAATGAAATACACTTGTTCTTTTTGATGGCCGACCCAACTTGAGGGAATTGGGAGTTTTGCTGAAATCAAGACCGCTCAACCTTTCCGTTGGGAATTGGGAGCGATGGAACTTCATCGGTGGTCGTGAAGTTCAGCACGTGTGGTTGGGCGAATTATAGAGTGCTAACCCTTGCATTGGCAATGGGAGATCACTACGGTTCATCAAATCCACGTGAGTATCTTGATCCTACGTCGAGAAGATCGGGTGACCCTGTATGATCTTGGTATCAGAGCGCGGTTTACTCGGTAGGATTATTTACCCTTAGTTTTAGATATTTTTACTTCTGTCCTATAGTCCATTAAAACCGAAAATTGCAACAACAAAAAATCCAAACCCTAGTTTTTGCATCTGTTAATTTTGTGAGTTTTGTTAGGTTTCGATCCATTAGAATTTTGTTTAGGTGCTGATCATTCGTGTTTATTTGTGTAGCTTAATCTTTGTGTCCAATCCAAAATCCAAAAAAAAGATCTTGCTGATATTTTTTTCATCAATTGAGACTAGCTGTTGAATATTGCATCTAGGGCTGCTCTTGAGTATTTTACACTTTGCTGAATATTTGTGACCTGCAAAAATCACAGAACAATTAAACCTAGTTTGGCCTTTGAACAAAAAAAAAAGACAGTTGAGCAAAAGAAAGAAAGAGAGAAAGAAAAGAAAGCATTGGTCGAATTTGGGTTAGTTCTTAATCCATAAATTCAGATTGTGTAATTTAATTTCTTGAGCAATCTCGTGCCCTTACATTCATATCATTGCAATTGGCTAGCATCTCTCCTAGTACTTGGTGCAAAACGAGCTATCTAATCTTTAATTTCAGATTGCCTCTAGTTAGCTCATTCCTTTGTTTGCATCGAGTCACATTGATCTTTGCGTGTGCGCTCATATACTTCACTTAAATCTTTTGGATCAGCACTTAGGCAAAGTATTCTAGCTTGGATTATTACTTAACTTTACAACATCAAGAATTTCAGATTGCTAGGATATACACTTTCATACCAAGCTCCACCATACAACCGTTGTTATGCAAATAGTGAACATTCTTGAATTCGCTTAATCATCACGTTGCTGTTGTCACTTCTACCAGGTGTAAGTTTTTATTGGCCTTAATTCACGTCGGAATGGTAAGAACTTTACTTGGGAGAGAAAATAGTGAGATTGAGTGATTTTCACATATATATATGTTGCATAACTAACCATGACAGGATATTCAACAATTGCTCCTCTTGGTGCGAACAAAATAGGAATGAATCTTCAGTATTTCGTTCCTCATGGTGCGATTCCAATCCCAACAATTTGTCTCTTCCGTTATGTGGAAGTGAAGATCCAGAGGAGTATCTTGAGTGGGAATGGCGATTGGAGAAAGAGTTTAGATTTCAGAAGCTTCCCAAAGACCAAGAAGTGATGCGAGCCACTATGCAGTTTAAAGACTATGCTTATAGTTGGTGGCAACAATTATCTGGAAAACGATTCATTAGATCTTGGTCAGATTTGAAGGTAATCATGAGAACTGAATTTGTGCCAACCTATTATGAGCGGAATTGCTTCACCATGTGGAGAGCATCACACAAGGAGTAACACTGTTCAAGATTACTATAATGAGCTTAAGAGTGCATTGCGACGTGTCGATGTCACTAGTGCAATAAAAGAACAGGTATACTTCAAAATAGGCTTGAATTGTAAGATCGCTACTGCACTTCAATATAAATATTTTAGTAGCACGTATGATCTTGTGAATTGTGCTATTGAGGAGGAGAAGAGACTTATGGATACGCGCACACCACAGTTTCATCCAAGTCCATACTTCAATTCTTATGCCTTAAAAAGTGTGACACATGGGAAGATGACTACATTGGACTTTCCCTTCGGTCAAGAAGATATGTAGTGCTGCCCCATTGCTACAAACACCACTTGAGATGTATCAAAACCCATGTAAGGATGAGTGCCACATAGCCAAATTGAATGAGAGTGATAAAAACAGTGAGTTGTGTGATTCCACCAAACGTGAGGTTGAGAGCATCCAAATTGAGAGTGAGAGAAATACACAAAAAGAAAAGAGAGAGAGATGATAGAAAAAATGAGATTACTTTTTATACTAACGACTTACTCTCTCTTCTAGTGTTGCTTCTCATATTATGCAGGTTGACATTAAAGATGAGGAGTCAAATGTTCCCCAACCGGTACCATTGGAAGTCAAAGATGAGAAGATAACCACAGTTGAAGATGAAGTACTTGCTGCTCTGTTGTTACATCATGACAATTCGATACCTACAGCACCTGCATCAACTGAAGAGAACAATAAAGGTAACCATATTGGTGCTGAATTTATTTGTGAAAAGATGAGTAATTGTGAGAACTCATGTGTTCAATCGAAAATTCCATGTTCTGAAATTTCTTTGGTCAATTTACATAATGTGGAATTAATTACTCATAAGGAAGTTTTTGCTAGAATATCTCCTGATGATTCTTTATATTATATCATGTTCGATGATCCTAAAGAGCTATCTAGTGTCATTGAGGATGTTGCTGAAATTTCATGTTTAAAATCACTAGTTAGTTCCTATGCCTACACATATAAGTTCAATTTGATCGAGATTATGGTGTAGATGACAACTTTATGTTTATCGAATATGCATTACATGTGATAAGCTTGCTGAGTTGAAATTGCATATTTTGGACAAACAATCTTTTATGCCACGTCATGATCACAATGAGATGAGGTTTAACAATAGTGCTTGCTATTTACAAAGATTTTTGTGCCTACTTGGTCCTCTTTCGATGAACAATCATATACAAATAATCAGAGTAGCGCAGTTGAAGCAAGGAAGGCCCTTAAAATTTTCTTCCATATTTGAACCGCTTGATCTGATTTTGCCCATTAATGATTTGTCCACGCATTTCACAAAGTTGAGGACGACTTTTTCTTATGGGAGGGAGAATGGTGTGAATGAAAACATTACAATGTATGAATTTGATAGTTGTTGTAGTATCAATTGGTTTGTGCAAAACAATGAGAATGAGAATGACACAATAATTGATTCATACATATACCACGCATATGTGTTGTTCTTTTGCTTACTACACCTCCAGGTAATAATAATGTGAAAGACAAGGGTGTAGCTGACCAATACATATATAATGCATACACATTGTATTCTTTGTTTAGTACAATTTCAGGCTATCAAAAGCCGAGGACGGCTTTTCTTGAAGAAGGGAGGATGATGCGGATACGCACATGCTTAGCACTTTTAAGTCAAATACATTATTTCATTGGAAAGAAGTATTGAGCCGCATTAAATATTGTCGTGAATTTGTTTCTTAATGAATTTCCTTCTATTCGAGGAACGATATACTACCTTATGCCAAATTCTTGTTTATTATTAGGTTTGAAAATTGTGATGATTCCGTACAAACAACGGAGAAGCCCATGCAGCTGATCAAGGAGGAAAGAAACCCATGCAGTGGGAGAGAAAAAGGAGGAGCCCAAGGACTTAACTACAAGTTTTGGATAAGATTTTCAAGCCAAATTCGGACTTCCCACGTGCTCAATCCAATTCAAACTCGGATTCAACTCAGAATTCAATTCGATTCGGTTCGGGACAGCCTGATGACAGTTACTAAAAGTCCATAACTTTCACAAACGGAGTCCGATTCAGGTGTTCTTGTGCTCGTTGGATCGGTCCCACCTTCAAATTCATCACGGATAAAAGTTATGACCGAAACAATATGACGGGTGGAAAATATAGTTTCCTTTTGTGAGAGTTCGTATCTAAAACCATATAGGGTTGAGTTGTACTTGGTTTGGGGACCATGTGGACGTCCCAAGGGGCTATATAAGCCTTGTATTGGCAGCCTTTAGGAAGACCACGTTTGATAATAAAATACTCTTGTTCTTTTGATGGCCGACCCAACTTGAGGGAATTGGGAGTTTTGCTGAAATCAAGATCGCTCAACCTTCCGTTGGGAATTGAAGCGATGGAACTTCATCGGTGGTCGTGAAGTTCAGCACGTGTGGTTGGGCGAATTATAGAGTGCTAACCCTTGCATTGGCAACGGAGATCACTACGGTTCATCAAATCCATGTGAGTATCTTGATCCTACGTCGAGAAGATCGGCGACCCGTATCACATAGCCGGTTAGCTCTAAACAATAAGCCATCATTCAAAATACATTTATTCCAGCATCTTTCCTCATTGCAATTTAACATGACATCTATCAGCATCAGAAGCATATAATTCTTTAATTGCCTCTAAACCAAAAATACTGTTAATTGAGACAACAAAGTGTACCGCCTAGACAAAGCATTAGCAATTACTGTAATATCCCGGAAGAGTTTCGACCGTTAATCGTTTAATCGGAGGGAAGGACCTTAAAGGGAAGAATAAAATATCAGTTTTAGGGGGGAATTTCTGAATTTTTATTGCAAACCTGGGCCTGGGCTTTGGCCCAGGTGGATTTCGGCCTAGGGGGGGAGGCGCCACCTCCCCTCTAACCCTAGCCACCACCCCTCTCCCTTGTGCGCCTCCTCCCCTTGCCGCCCCTCTGTGGTGCGCCCCCTCCCCTCTGCCTCGCGCCATCCAGCAGCGACTCCTCCTCCCCTCTCCTCCATTGCCGGTGATCAAGACCTCCAATTGTTGCCGAATGATCGGGGGAAAGGATTAAGGCGCAGCTAGGCGATTGGGTTCGGAGGAAGGAAAGAAGAAGAAGGGGAAAGAGGAAAAGAAGGAGAGGAGGAATTCGTGGAGTATACGTGGTATTTCTACAGCGATTCGCCAAGGGTAATCCCTGTTCTTCCCCTAATAGATGTATATTCTATTGCGTAATCAATGTCGGTATTCTGGACTGCTAGAACAGATCAGGTTAGTCGGCTGTTTTGGGGAAGATTCGTGGGGATTTAGGTCTGGACCTTGCCTAGAGAGTTGTAGAGGATGTCATTATCTTTCCATGAAGTGCTAGAACGCGTCATTGGATCTCTGTAGCAGAAGTTATGATTTTATTAGCGGAACTGTTTTGCAGATCGGTGGGTTTTCCGTCAGGTTTTGGGAGATCGAGTTTTTCGATTAGAAATTGGGAGAATTAGAGAACCTCAGTATAATGAAAGTTGTAGGTAATTGTCTTAGCTTTCCAGGAAGTCCAAGAAATCGTGATTCGAACACTCGTACAGAAAGTTATGGTATTTTTAGTGCTCGGTCCAGAGAGCCTGACGAGAATTTGACGTTTTAAGAAAACCAGTTGGTGCGGGTAGAATATGGCCGAATCAGAAAGGCTCACCAACTAGGTTTAGTTAGATAATTTAATTATCTTTCCATAAAGTCTAAGAATGCCCCATTCGGACTTCTGTACCAATAGATATGAATTTTTGAAGTTGGCTGTCCGTGGAGGGGGACAGGATGCCGAAAGGATTTGGGGTTTTGGTTCAAGCTAAACACGTTGGGTTAGTTTGGGGTGTTTTTATTTAATCTAAAACTTGCTGCTGTTGTCTTAGCAATCATTATAATTATTATTCAGGAGGAGGAAGGATTCCAGGGTCGCGCATTCTCATCATTCTCCATTTTCTCGTGGTTAAGGCAAGTATAATGATGGTTTAAATTTTATAGTGTGGATTGTTGATGATTGTTGCTATGAAGATGGTTGTTCCATGCTTTGAGAATATGTGATCTTGATCATGATAATGATATGTTGATATTGTTTATGGTAGATTGCAGTTGAAAGAGTTCCTGAGAATTTATGATGCATAGTTGTTGTGAATGCAAGTTTTATTTGTTGAGACATTCACATTTGTGCATCATGCTGATTTATTGAAGTCTTGGTCACGAGATGACCAAGCGCCGAGGTCCCCGACATGTTGTTGTCATGACGGGCTAAAGGTCCCCATACTTGTGGAGTATGGGCACTTGGTCCCTGTACCAGAGGGTACAGGCATGGGTGTGCATTGACGGATGCACACTCCGTGACACCGTAAAATGCGCAAGAGAAGAGATAAAGAGATTTTTGATCATATTGCATAGCATGTTTATTCATATGATTGATGGATGAATTTGTGAAGTGATGTTCACTTTTATCCTTGCTGCCACTATTTATATTTGCTGAGTCTTTGAACTCACTCTTGTTGTTGTTTGTTGTTGTGGTTGTTGTTTGTTTTTAGGTACCTACATGAGATCGGCATGCATGGGAATAAAGAGGGATTAGTTTTGATGCACATGCACGGTCTATTCACCATGGAAGGAAGAAAGAACATTAAACATTATTTGCTGAATAATTTAAGTGGTATTTGATTATTGTCTATCAGGTTCAATGTGTAATAAAGAATAGGACTTATTTGCTTTGATTTCGTTCTTTATCTAAGTAGTATGGTTATGAGTGTGATGGTGATCATAACCCAGTTTTGCTTATAAATGAACTTATTGCTTGTTGGTATTCATATCAGTTGATTATGCTTGTTGAGACCTTTGATTTACTCAATAAACAAAGGAAGTTCTGCCGAAATTTTGTAAAAAGAATATTAGTTTCCTTATTATGTTATTAGTTTGGTAGCATTCCAGGTCATTGATTGGCTGGGGTGTTACAATTACATTGTCCTTTCCCTTCTTGTGTTTGATCACATAAGGAAAAGATTTAATGAATTTAACCCATTTAGCATGTTTATGGTTCAGTTTTCATTGGATTCTGAGGGATTCATGATCAAAATGGATAACAAATTCCTTGGGCCATAAATAGTGCTGTCATGTTTCCAAAGTTCAAACTAAAGCATGTGATTTCTTATCATAAGTAGAATAGTTCAAACTAGGCCTACTCAATTTCTCACTAAAGTAAGCAACAGGTTTACCTTTTTGCATGAGCACACCACCAATACCAACTCCACTAGCATCACATTCAAGCTCAAAAGTCTTACCAAAGTTAGGAAGTTACAGAAGTAGTGCATTTGTATAATTTCTCTTTAAGTAGGTTTAAGGCATCTTCTTGCGCTTGTCCTCAATGAAATGGAACACCTTTCTTAGTCAACTCATTCAATAGAGTGGTAATAGTGCTAAAATCCTTTATGAAATGACGATAGAACCTAGCAAGTCTGTGGAAACTCTGCACTTGTGTCATCGTTTTAGGAGACGGCCAACTCTTAATCGCCTCGATCTTAGCTACATCAACTTTAATTCCCTGCAAGGTCACAACATAGCCTAAAAAAGAGACTCAATCTGTGCAAAATGTGCAATTCTCAAGGTTAGCAAATAAATGTGCATCCCTTAGGGCATTTAAAATAGGACGTAAATGATCAAGATGTTCACTAAGGGATTTCTATAGATCAAAATGTCTTCAAAGTATACCACAACAAATTTTCCAATGAAATTGCACAAAACTTCATTCATCAAATGCAGGAAAGCACTAGGTGCATTTGTTAGACCAAATGACATCAGTAACCATTCATACAAACCAAATTTAGTTTTGAACGTAGTTTTCCTTTCATCTCCTAATTTCATCCTAATTTGGTGTATCCACTATGCAAATCAATCTTTGAAAATATGGTAGAGTCACTCAACTCATCAAGCATATCATCTAACCTAGGAATACGATAACAATATCTAACAATTATATTATTGATTGCTTTACAGTCTACACACATGCGCCATGATCCACCTTTCTTAGGAACCAAAATAACAGGAACAATACAAGGACTAAGTGATTCGTGTCCTAAGTGATTCGCAGACATACCATTTATCAAGCAATTATTATACTTGACGCTGAATCTCTTTTGTCTCCTCAGGATTGGTCCTATATGGTGTGTGATTGGGCAGTGATGCTCCCAAAATCAAGTCAATGTAGTGCTCAATCCCTTCAATTGGTGGCAATCCCAGGGGCACCTCAGAAGGAAACACATTCTCAAATTCCTGCAAAAGGTTAGTGACAATAGGAGGCAAAAAAATAAGAAAATCCTTCAATGAAAACAATGCCTGTTTGCAAACAACTAGAATTACTCACTCCACTCACAAACATCAGTTTTGTGGCTAACAAAATGACACCCTTCAACTTAATTTTAGCTTTCTTAGAACTAGAACTAGGTTCTTTCTTTTTAGTTGAAACAAATTCTTTAGGTACAACCCGATTTTCACTTTTAGCACTAGCCTACTTTTCGTTTTCAGCTCTATTTAACTCATCTTTGAAAATTGCAACAGAGTCGCAGGAAGCAAAGTGATTTTCTTGTTTTTGAAAATGAGAGTATATTGATTAGTTCTACCCTGATGTAAAGCATCTCTATCAAATTGCCAAGGCCTACCTAATAGCAAAGAGCAAGCTTGCATAGGCACAATATCATAATCAGCATAATCATGATATGAACCAAGTGAAAAAGTGTATTCCTACTAACAAGGACAGAGTAATCCTCAAATTATTACGTTACTATATTATTCGAGCATACCCTTTCAATAAGGGGAATTCACTGTAAGTCGTAAGTACTTCTATGATCACTTAGTCATAAGTTTTGCTACCACCAGATAAGTCGTAAGTACTTATACGACCATATAGTCATAAGTCTTATTATGACCCGATAGTCATAAGTACTTGTACGACCACTTAGTCGAATCCTGCTACGACTAGGTAAGTCGTAAGTAATTCTATGACCACTTAATCGTAAGTCTTGCTACGATTAGATAAGTCATAAGTGCTTCCACGATTACTTAGTCGTAAGTCTTGCTACGATCAGATAAGTCATAAGTACTCCTACGACCACATAGTTGTAAGTTTTACTATGACTTGATAGTCGTAAGTCTTACTATAACCTAATAGTCGTAAGTACTTCTATGACCACTTAGTCGTAAGTCCTGCTATGATCAGATAAGTCATAAGTACTTTTGCGACCACTTAGTCGTAAGTCTTGCTATGACCAGGTAAGTCATAAGTACTTCTACGACCATTTAGTCGTAAGCCTGCTATGACCGGATAGTCGTAAGTACTTCTACGACCGCTTAGTCATCAGTCTTGCTACGACCAGGTAAGTCATAAATACCTCTACGACTACTTAGTCGTAGAATTTGTTATGACCAAATAGTCGTAAGTACTTCTACGACTATGTACTCGTAAAATCTCCTGCAATCACCTTATGGTCGTAGACCTTCCCATGAGTCGTGTATTTCTGATCGACTTGTCTAATGATGTGGGGATGTCTAACAAGGCGGTTAGAACGAGTGCTTACCTCTAATAACCACAAACGATCTCTCTCTGACAACAGCCATTTTATGGTGAACTGCCTCCACGTCTCTCTGACAATAACTTCTGTTGGGTGGTTATCTCCCAAATCGATGAGATGTCTTTTGGCACGAGACAACTGCCATCATTTGGTCAACTATATAAAGGATTACGTCAGAGAAGAGAGGGGGAGATCAAAACAAGAGATAGTGATAGGCATTTCTGATTACGCACTTTGTAATTTTTCTCTCTAAGCAATAGCAACACAGGATGTAGGGTTATTATTCTCCTAGAAGAAGGCCCGAACCTGTATAAAAATTTTCAAGTTTTCCTTCTGCATTACCAGATCTTAAAAATAAGAGTTCCCCCCGAATCCAAACAAATCATATGTAAGGTTAGCACTATCTGTGGGGAAGGTCTTCTTCCAAGAGCCTGGTAATTTTTTGGCCTGCAAGTTCTCTTTCTTCTGATGTCCTCATGGCAGGGGAGTGGAACGAGGAGAACTAGTTCGATTTGGCCAAATATGCCTGCTATGACTTTGAGCAGATGATGCAATCCTTTGACGGTGAGAGTATCCTTGGAAATCCATCACGAAACCTCGGAGATCCCACCTGATGAGGACATCTCTACTTCAAGTGTGCATCAAGAAGCTAGTCATGAGGCTTCTACAGGTCCTATGACAAGAGCAAGAGCTAAGCTACTACAACAACAAGTGCTTTTGTTTCTTAGCAAATTCCCTAGTGATTTAGATGAGAATGGTATACTACCTCATGCAAATGTTTTATGCATTCTCAGGTTTGAATATTGTGAAGCCTTTGGACCCACGATGGAGGAGAGGCTCACTGATGAGGACATCGCTAGTAATACCAAAGGTTTGAAGAGTCAACGATAGACGGAGATCAAGAATATGTGGCCGTCATCCAAGAAAGCACAAGTCCACGGCATGAACAGTGACCGGACCATGAATAGTGCCATGCATGAACAGTATCAAGCTGCGCTACAGTACCCGGCCTGTGAACAGTACCAGGCCCATGAACAGTGCTGCACTACAGTACCGGGCCGTGAATAGTGTCGTGCTACAGCTCGCGCATGAATAGTACCACATGGAAAATTTAGTGTTGAATAGCTCTTAGGCTGAGACTATATATTGAGGGGTAGACCTCCATTGTAAAGGGGAACCACTTTTGATATTAAAAATACTCTTGTTCTTTCTGTTGGCCGAACAACATTGAAGGAATTGGGAGTTAGTCGAAAATCAAGATCGTTCAACCTTTCCGCTGGGAATTGGGAGCGATAGAACTTCATCTGGTGGTCGTGAAGTTCAACACGTGTGATTGGGCGAATTATAGAGTGCTAACTCTTGCATTGGCAACGGGGGATCACTACGATTCGTCAATTCCACGTGAGTATCCAGATCCTACGTCGAGAAGATCGGGCGACCCCGTATCATCTTGGTACCAGAGCGCGCTTACTCGGTAGGATTATTTACCTTTACTTTTAGATTGATTTATTTTTTCCTATAGTCCATTAAACTGAAAATTGCAACAAAAATTAACCAAACCCTAGTTTTTGCATCTGTTAATTTTGTGAGTTTTGTTAGGTTTTGATCCATTAGAATTTTTGTTTAGGTGCTGATCGTTCGTGTTTATTTGCGTAGCCTAATCTTTGTGTCCAATCCAAAATCAAAAAAAAAATCTTGCTGATTTTCTTTTCATCAGTTGAGACTAGCTCTTGAATATTGCATCTAGGGCTGCTCTTGAGTACTTTACACCTTGCTGAATATTTGTGACCTGTGCAAAACCAAAAGAACAATTAAACCTAGTTTGGCCTTTGAAAGAAAAAAAGAAGTTGAGCAAAAAAACAGTGGAGGAAAAGAAAGAAAGAAAGAAAGAAAAAAAGCATTGGCCGAATTTGGGTGAGTTCTTAATCCATAAATTCAGATTGTCTAATTTAATCTCTTGAGCAATCTCGTGCCCTTACATTCATATCATTGCAATTGGCTAGCGTCTCTCCTAGTACTTGGTGCAAAACGAGCTATCTAATCTTTAATTTCAGATTGCCTCTAGTTAGCTCATTCCTTTGTTCGCATCGAGTCACATTAATCTTTGCGTGTGCATTCATATACTTCACTTAAATCTTTTGGATCAGCACTTAGGCAAAGTATTCTAGCTTGGATTATTACTTAACTTTACAACATCAAGAATTTCAGATTACTAGGATATACACTCCCATGCCAAGCTCCACCATATAACCGTTGTTGTGCAAGTAGTGAACACTCTTAAATTCGCTTGATCATCACTGTGCTGTTGTCACTTCTACCAGGTGTAAGTTTTTATTGGCTTTAATTCACTTGAAAGGTAAGAACTTTACTTGGGAGAGAAAACAGTGAGATTGAGTGATTTCCATAAAGCATTATTCCACATAGCTATTGGTTTCTTGCATAGCTAACCATGTCAGGTGGAGGAGAACACCATGATGAGAGTGGTGGGACAAATGAAACTCAGGCATTCGTCAAGCAACATCAATTTGGGGCACTCCGCGAACACTTTCAACATGAGCTACACCAAGGGCTCGATCAACTCCATGAGAAACATGATGATTTTGCTGATCAAATTGCAAGTGATATGCAAAATATGGAGATACAAGCTGATGAAAATGTGCGCCAATTGCGGGAGGACATTGGAGCCCTCACTAGGCTCATACAAACTCGCAATGGTGGCGATGAAGCAAGTGTTCAAGGAGGAGAAGCTGCTGCACATGTACCTCCTGCACCGCAACACCGAGTGGCGGCAAACGTGGTGCGTCCACCACAGCTAGGAGGACGAGGAGGAGCCCATGGAGGGCGTGGCCAGGATCTAGGTGGAGGCCGTGGTGAGCGTGGTGGTGTTTCTCATGCGATGGAAGAGGATTGATAGCACTAGGGGTCCCGATCTTTCGATGAGAGTGGTAGATTCGATTGGGGAAAGAGATGACGTTGACGACCCGACTACAACCATCCAGGGACGTTGCGCCTTAGCGATCGATACACCAACTCCAGAGATTGTTCGTGACCTTGTCGGCGCACGATCAACCTAACCACGAGGGTTCTTGTTCCTGCAAGCAATCAAGAACAAGCAAGAACAAGATGAACAGCAACTCAATTGCAAGTAACGATGTAAGATTCAATCGAAAACAGAAAACGGTGGGGTTCCGAAGACAAGTATTCGGGCGGTCTAGCCGACACGCGCGAGTACAAGGCAAAGCAGCAAAAGCTAACTTAGTCTAAACAAAACCCCAAACCCTAGAAGAGGGTGCGGCTGCCTATTTAAGGGTCACGGAAGGTGGAGGGTCGGCCAAAACACAAGGAAGCCGAATAGGACTCGAATTACAAGGCCCAAGGCCCACTTTGACTCGGACTGGAAAAGTGACGTGAATTGTTTTGCAGTTTCTGGTCGACTCGGATGGAATTTGGAGGTGAGGCCGGATCCATCTGAAAGTAGACTTCAAGAGCTTTCCAACAAGTACTCATGGGCCCTGAGAAACCTTCTGGATCAAAAGTTACGGCCGTTTGAAGTAGGCGCTGTCAACAAGGCCGAATCCGAGTCAAACTCGTGAACAGGACTTGGTTTGCGCTGACGGTTCCACTTCTATACTTGAGCTCATGTGGTTCTTCCCATGGTTCCTAAGGACAATTAAATCATCACAAGAATTAAGTAGTATTCCATTCTTTGAAACATTTGTATGCAAACTTAGGAACGCATTCACCTGATGGTTAAGCAGACGTGCTCGCGCTCTAGTCATTGGTCCTTGTATCATAGTTTCAGTTTGATATGGAGTCGGCATGGTTGTATGCATGGAAAGGATGTCCTCATCATCCTCCCTTCTTGCATTTGAGTCGTCCGCGACTCAAGCTCATCTTCTTCTCCCAAGTATGGCTTCAAATCTGCAATGTTAAAGGTGGGACTAACCCCAAAATCTGCAGGCAACTCAAGTTTATATGCATTGTCATTAATCTTTTCCAACACTTTGAAAGGACCATCAGCTCTAGGCATCAACTTAGACCTCCTCAATTCAGGAAATCTTTCTTTTCTCAAATGCAACCAAACTAAATCACCCGGTTGAAAAGTTAAATGCCTCCTTCCTTTACTACCAGCAAGTTTATATTTAGCATTCATGCTCAATATTTTCTTTGGTTGTCTCATGCAATTTCAACATCAAGTCAGCACGCTGTTTAGCATCAAAATTTAACTTCTCCGAAGATGGAAGTGGTAGCAAATCAATAGGAGCACGAGGCACAAAGCCATAGACAATCTCAAAAGGGCACAACTTTGTAGTAGAATGCAGCGAACGATTATAAGCAAATTCAATATGAGGCAAGCATTCTTCCCACACTTTAATGTTCTTTTTCAAAACAGCCCTAAGCATGGTAGATAAAGTTCTATTCACAACTTCAGTTTGCCCATCAGTTTGGGGATGACACGTAGTCGAAAATAACAGCTTAGTCCCCAATTTAGCCCATAAAGTTCTCCAAAAATGGCTAAGGAATTTAGTGTCACGATCGGAAACTATTGTATTTGGCACACCATGCAAACGAACAACTTCACGAAAGAACAAATCAGCAATATTGGAAGCATCATCACTTTTATGACATGGTATGAAGTGTGCCATCTTAGAAAATCTATCCACAACAACAAATATGCTATCCTCCCTTCTTTGTCCTAGGCAGTCCTAAAACAAAGTCCATAGAAATATCTTCCCAAGGCACACTAGGAACAGGTAGAGGCATATACAAACCGTGAGGATTAAGTCGTGACTTAGCCTTTGACACGTAGTGCAGCGAGCAACAAAACGCTCCACATCACGCCTCATCTTTGGCCAAAAGAAATGACTACCAAGTATGTCTTCCGTCTTCTTCGCCAAAATGCCCCATCAGCCCACCTCCATGCGCTTCTGTAACAACAACAAACGAACGGAGCTAGCTGGAATGCATAGTTTGTTAGCTCTAAACACAAATCCATCATTTAGAACAAATTTATTCCACGTTTTTCCTCTTGGCAATTCAGCAACACGTCTTTAAAATCATCATCATGAACATAATGCTCCTTAATTGTTTCCAATCCAAAAATTTTGAAGTCAAGTTGTGAGAGCATGGTATATCTCCTAGACAATGCATCAGCAATAACATTCTCCTTTCCTTTTGTGTTTTATGACATAAGGAAAAGACTCTATGAATTCAACCCACTTTGCATGCCTACGGTTCAATTTTGCTTGACTTCTAATATGCTTTAATGACTCATGATCAGAATGAATGACAAATTCTTTGGGCCATAAATAATGTTGCCATGTCTCTAAAGTTCGAACTAGAGCATATAATTCTTTATCATAAGTAGAATAGTTCAAACTAGGCCCACTCAATTTTTCACTAAAGTATGCCACAGGTTTACCTTCTTGCAACAGCACACCACCCAATCCAATTCCACTAGCATCCAGCTCATTCACATCAGACTTAGTAGCAAGAAAACATGCACCTTGCAATTTAATCTCAGTTTTATTCTCATGAACAGATTTAGAGTTTTTCTTTTTATGTTGCTCAAGTTCACTTGCAACAATCTGATTTTCACTCCTATTATGCTCCTGATTTTTCTCTCTACTAGCTCTAGCAATCTCATCTTTGAAAATAGCTTCAGGAGACATAGGATGTAACACAATTTTCTTGTCATGATGCACAAAAGAATATTGGTTTGTCTTACCATGATGCAGTGAATCTTTATCATATTGCCACGGTCTACCTAACAGCATAGAGCATGCTTGCATAGGGACAACATCGCATTCTACAACATCGTGATAAGAACCAATAGCAAAATTTACTCTCACCATTCGTGTTACCTTCACCTTGCCGCTGTTATTGAACCATTGAATGTAGTAAGGGTGTGGGTGAGGTTTGGTGTTCAACGCAAGCTTCTCCACCATATCGGAGCTCACCAAGTTGTTGCAGCTCCTCCATCAATTATCACTCGGCATGAACGCTCCTTCACGACGCACTTTGTTTGGAAAAGGATGTGCCGCTGATTTTGCTCCGCCTCTCCATTTGTGCACTCAACACACGCTGCACAATGAGGCTCTCATAGCGCTCTGCATCTTCAGCACCAATGTGCTCTTCTTCTTGCTCCTTCCCACTACCTGCATGGTCAGCTGCAAGCATAGCATATGTATCCTCATCCAAATCACTAGCAGAAGAATACCCACCATCATCTCTCACAATCAGAACACGCTTGGTTGGGCACTCACTCCTCACATGGCCATACCCTTGCATTGATGACATTGATATCCCTTGTTCGTCCCGTAGATGCAACGGACGAAGAGCTCTTTGCATGTGCTTGGGCTGCCCCCTTTGTTGCTTCGGATGCCCGAGATGCCGAATTTGATGATGACAACCGTGGCTTGCTGTTGGTGGAAGAAGGTGCAGGGGGTTGGCTTGATAGTGCGGCAGATGCACGTTGAGACCAAATGTTTCACGACCTGCAGAAACGTTAGTCCTAGTGCTCGCGCGTCGTCCCTGTACTTCTCTTTCAGCTTTACAAGCAAGATGAAATAAACGAGTGATAGAATTATATTCCTTGTAAGCTAAGATATCCTGAATTTCCCGATTCAAACCACCCATAAACCTAGCCATAGCGGCTTCCTCAGTTTCCTCTAAGTCACAACGCAGCATGCCTGTTTGCAATTCTTGAAAATATTCCTCACGCTTTTACTACCTTGCCTCAATTGTTGCAACTTATGTAACAAATCACGTGCATAATATGAGGGAACAAATCTAGCTCGCATGATTCTTTTAATGCATCCCAAGTTTGTGGTATGGTGAAAGGATTTTTCTTAGAATATTCACTCCACCAAACAGACGCAAAATCAGTAAACTCACTAGTAGCAGCCCTAACCCTTTTGTTTTCAGGGAATGCATGACAAGCAAATTTCTGATCAACAGCCAATTCCCAAGTGATATAAGCATCGGGTTATATTTTCCATCAAAAGTGGCATAGTGAACTTAATCTTACCAAGCGATTCATCATTGTCACGCACTCAGCCCGGCGTGGTTGACGTTGACGGTGAGCGCCCTCATCATCATCAATCTCAGTGTCACCGCATAATCGTCTCCACCATTTTCGCCCACCCTGCTGCCCAAGACACCAATGTTGGCACGAGTACGCTGAGTCGGTGCAGCGGAGATGCACGCCCTCTCATCAAGACGCCTCAAAATCTCAGCAAGTGAGGTGTTGATGGTGCCAACGGAAGCCTCCAATGTTGCAAGCGTAGTGTTGGTGTCGATCCGCGCGCCTCCAATTGGCCAAGGCGCTCGTTGGTGACCCGCACATCCTCATCAAGTCCTTCAGTGTGCAGCTTCATTTGGCGCTCAAAGTGTTGTATGATGCCCTAGTCCGAGGGGAATGTTGCGCTGCCCGCAGGTCCTCCGGTTCTCCGACATTGTTAGAAGAACACAAGAAACAAACCAAGAAGATAAAAATAATAAAACTGCAGGTTATACCTCACAACTACTGGGATGTGGTTAAATCAAGTCGCACACTCTCAACCTGTTCTATCAAGCTCTTACAAGTTCTTACCACAGCGAGCAGGAGGTGATGGCAGCCGACAAGTCAAGACAATATCTCCTGGAAATTGGGTGTATCGCTGACTTGGTCGCTAGTCCCCGTGAGGTGGTAGCCAAATCTGTGGAGCTATAGGTGGGCTGAGAGTGAACAAAGGATAACTAGAACCACATTAGTCAAAGCAAGTTGAATGATCGCTCAACGACGGCACCGTGCTGGTCCTAGGCTAGACCGCACTAGAGACGCGAGCCTAGAATACAAACGAAGACACACCGTGCGAAAGAAACTAGATGGCGTTGCACACGGAGTTCTGGAGCTCAAAAGGGTGCCGTCTTCACAGGGTACCTTAGAATCACGTGCAGAAGGGCTCTGTCAATTTTGAGCGAATTCTGAGAAACTTGATTTTTCCTCGGTTTGCGGGCCCGCTTTGAGGCCCTAAACGACGTTTTTGGGTCGAAGCTGCCGCAGATGTGCCCGATGGCTTACGCGGCTCTGAAATCTCCAGTTTTTCCAGACTTCTTTTTCACTCTATCTTCCGATTTCCTTTCCAACGGATCAAGAATCGCCTCAATCGGAGGTCGATGCAAAAGTTAGCTGTTTCTCTCTCCTCTATTTTTTTCTTCTTCTTTTTTTTTTTTTTTTATGCCGCGCTCTTCTAGAGATGGCTGCCTGTTCCTTCTTTTCTTTTTTTTTTCACACACGATGTAGTTGAATCCAATTCGTGCCCTACTCCAATACCAATTAGGCAGAAACCGAGTCCTACTCCAAGTCCAATTAGGCAGCAACCGAGTCCTCCTTTTTTTTTTTTTTTTTGCCTCCTATGACAGTTCGGATCTAATCGCAACGGTGAGTCCAAAACGTGAACAGAACTCAAACTCTAAAGGAACTAGACACTAAGACCAGCAAAGGACACGACGATGCAACCAAGACTCAACAAACAAGGACTATGCAGCAATAGATAAAGGCTCAAATTGTTTCGGATTTTGGGAATAGATCTGATCTGCTATTTTTTTGGTTTTCTGGACTGTAGGTAAAAATTGCAAAGACTAGATAAGATCTCTCACCGATCAACCTTGAGCTCGATACCAACCGATAGCACTAGGGGTCCCGATCTTTCGATGAGAGTGGTAGATTCGATTGGGGAAAGAGATGACGTTGACGACCGACTACAACCATCCAGGGACGTTGCGCCTTAGCGATCGATACACCAACTCCAGAGATTGTTCGTGACCTTGTCGGCGCACGATCAACCTAACCACGAGGTTCTTGTTCCTGCAAGCAATCAAGAACAAGCAAGAACAAGATGAACAGCAACTCAATTGCAAGTAACGATGTAAGATTCAATCAAAACAGAAAACGGTGGGGTTCCAAGACAAGTATTCGGGCGGTCTAGCCGACACGCCGCGAGTACAAGGCAAAGCAGCAAAAGCTAACTTAGTCTAAACAAAACCCCAAACCCTAGAAGAGGTGCGGCTGCCTATTTAAGGGTCACGGAAGGTGGAGGGTCGGCCAAAACACAAGGAAGCCGAATAGGACTCGAATTACAAGGCCCAAGGCCCACTTTGACTCGGACTGGAAAAGTGACGTGAATTGTTTTGCAGTTTCTGGTCGACTCGGATGGAATTTGGAGGTGAGGCCGGATCCATCTGAAAGTAGACTTCAAGAGCTTTCCAACAAGTACTCATGGGCCCTGAGAAACCTTCTGGATCAAAAGTTACGGCCGTTTGAAGTAGGCGCTGTCAACAAGGCCGAATCCGAGTCAAACTCGTGAACAGGACTTGGTTTGCGCTGACGGTTCCACTTATATACTTGAGCTCATGTGGTTCTTCCCATGGTTCCTAAGGACAATTAAATCATCACAAGAATTAAGTAGTATTCCATTCTTTGAAACATTTGTATGCAAACTTAGGAACGCATTCACCTGATGGTTAGCAGACGTGCTCGCGCTCTAGTCATTGGTCCTTGTATCATAGTTTCAGTTTGATATGGAGTCGGCATGGTTGTATGCATGGAAAGGATGTCCTCATCAAGGATGGTGATTTTGCTTTGCATTACAATGACCATTATCGTCGCCCACGCAATGAAGATGATGGATTGGGCAAGCTCAAGTTTTCTATGCCCAAGTTTGCAGGTGGGACTGATCCCGAGGAGTATCTCACTTGGGAATTGAAGGTTGACAAAATATTCCGTATGCATCACTATACGGATGAGAGAAAGATACAGTTGGCATCACTTGAGTTTGAAGGTTATGCTTTGGATTGGTGGGAACAAGTCATTACTCAAAGAGCTGAGAATGAAGAAAACCCTGTTGCAACATGGCAAGAGATGAAGCGGAAATGAGAGCCCGCTTTGTTCCTCGTCATTACAAGCATGATTTATTTGATAAATTGCAGAATATGAAACAGAGAGCACATTCTGTGGAGGAGTACTACAAGGAGATGGAGTTAGCCATGATTCGAGCCAAGGTTCAAGAACAAGAAGAGCGAACCATGGCACGCTTCCTGTCAGGTTTGAACCATCAAGTCAAAAGAATTGTCAATTTTCAGCCTTATAACAATCTTTATGAGTTAGTGCATCAAGCTACAAAGGCAGAACGACAATTGCAAGAGGATGCTAAATTTGCAAGATCAACGCCCTTTGCTGGCCGTACACCGTCCAGTGGAGGGAGATATGGTTCCAAATCACAAATGAGCCAAAGAACAGCTCCAAGTGGTGGTTCAAGTTTTCGCCATCATCTAGCAAGAAGGAAGAAGCCACCCAAGTGCAAGGAAGCCATCAAATCCAGCAGCTAGTGGTGCTACTTCTGTGGGTTCTACAGCGAAGAGTAGCGGCATACAATGCTTCAAGTGCCTTGGTCGTGGTCATATGCAAAAGGATTGCCCAAATAACAAGACGATGTTGATATTAGAGAATGGGGAATATGATTCTGCAAGTGAAGAAGAGAATGATCACCATGCTGATTTGGGGACATATGATGATGCACATGAGGAGGAGCAAGACATAGAGTATTGTGATCCCGGTGTTGGTCCTATACTTGTGTGTGCGCCGACAGTGTTGAGTGTGCAAGCAAAACCTTCCCATGAGCAGCGCTGCAATTTATTCCATACAAGAGCTCAAGTTAGCAAGGATGGCAAATTTTGTAAGGTAATCATTGATGGTGGGAGTTGTCACAATTTGGCTAGCAAGGAGCTTTGCAATAAGCTTGGTTTGAAATACAAGAAACATCCACATGCATATCAGATCCAGTGGCTGCATGAGAGAGGTTCATTGAGTGTGGGATACACCGTGGATGTTGAATTTGAAATTGGCACTTATCGTGATACGGTGGAGTGTGATGTGGTGCCTATGGATGTATGTCACTTGCTGCTAGGAAGGCCATGGCAATATGATCGTGCTGTGCTTCATGATGGAAGAACTAATCAATATAAGTTTTGGTGGAACAACAAACAAGTGGTGCTGCGACCGTTGACTCCTTCTCAAATTGTAAATGATAATGTACAAAAAATTGAAGTGCAAGTTGAGAGTGAGAAAGGGAGAGAACAAAAGAGTGTGATTCCACAAAAGGTGAGCGAGAGCCACAAACCAAACCCGAGAGGTAAAAGCAAGAGTGAGGGAGAGAAAAACTTAGTCATGATAGCCACCAAATCTGATCTAAGAGAGATGAAAGATGATTCGCTTTGATGCACCTTGTATTTCTGTACAAGGATGCATTGCTTTCTACTAATGATTTAACATCTCTTCCTAGTGCTGTTTCTCAAATTTTGCGGGCTTTTGACGACGAGTTTCGGAGGAGGTGCCCGCTGGTCTACCACCTATTCGAGGTATTGAGCATCAAATTGACTTAGTCCCGGAGCCCTCTTCCCAACCAGCCGCCGCACTGCACAAATCCAGAAGAAACAAAGGAGATTCAGCGCCAAGTGCAAGCACTTTTGGACAAAGGGTACGACGCGAGAGTCTTAGTCCTTGTGCCGCTCCTGTTATTCTTGTTCCAAAGAAAGATGGTACTTGGAGAATGTGCATAGACTGTAGAGCTATTAACAACATAACTGTTCGCTATCGTCATCCTATTCCTAGGTTAGATGATATGCTTGATGAGTTAAGTGGTTCTACTATCTTTCTAAGATTGACTTAAGTGGCTACCATCGAATAAGAATGAAACATGGTGATGAATGGAAAACTGCTTTTAAATCGAAATTTGGCTTGTATGAATGGTTAGTGATGCCTTTTGGATTGTCCAATGCTCCTAGTACATTCATGCGCTTAATGAACCATGTTTTGAGACATTTCATTGGAAAATTTGTGGTAGTTTACTTTGATGATATTCTGATATATAGCTGCTGTTTGATGATCATGTTGAACACATCAAACAAGTGCTAGAAGTGCTTAGGAAAGAATGCTTGTATGCCAATCTTGAGAAGTGTACTCTTTGCACTAGTAAGGTTGTGTTTCTAGGCTATGTTGTTTCAGCTCATGGCATTGAAGTGGATGAATCTAAAATTGAAGCTATTAGAAATTGGCCAATTCCTGTGAATGTTAGTCAAATTCAGTAGCTTCCATGGGCTTGCTAGTTTCTATCGGCGATTTGTGAAAGATTTTAGCACCATTGCTGCCCCATTAAATGAATTAACTAAAAGGAGTGATTTTTGAGTGGGGAGAAAAACAAGACAAAGCTTTTGCTGAATTGAAGAAATGTTTGACTGAAGCACCATTGCTTGCTTTACCTGATTTCACAAAAACTTTTGAGATTGAATGTGATGCTGGTGGAATAGGTATGGGTGGTGTTTTGATGCAAGAAAGAAAACCTGTTGCATGTTTCAGTGAGAAATTTCATGGTGCACAATTGAATTATCCTGTTTATGATAAAGAACTCTATGCTCTTGTGCGTGTGTTGGAAACTTGGCAACATTATCTTTGGCCTAAGGAATTCATAATACATTCTGATCATGAATCTTTGAAATACTTAAAAGGCCAAGCAAAATTTAATCGTAGACACGCTAAGTGGGTAGAATTCATTGAGACCTTTCCATACATTGTCAAATATACGAAAGGCAAATTGAATGTGGTAGCTGATGCATTGTCCAGAAAACATGTGCTTTTAACTCAGTTGGAGGTAAAGGTACCAGGGTTGGAAAGTTTGAAAGATTTATATGCTTCCGATCATGAATTTGCAGCACCATGAATAAGCTGAATAAGCTGTGTGTTCTCTTTCGCAAAGATGGGAAAGGGTGGGATAAGTTTCATATTAATGATGGTTTTCTTTCGCATGAATAAGCTATGTGTTCCGGAGTCCTCGGTGCGTTTGTTATTGTTGCAGGAATCTCATGCAGGAGGATTGATGGGGCATTTTGGGAGAGAGAAGACTTACATGATGTTGGCTGATCACTTCTATTGGCCAAAGATGAGGCGAGACGTCGAGAGGTTCGTTCAAAGATGCATCACATGTCATAAGGCGAAGTCAAAACTCAATCCACATGGTTTGTATACTCCACTTCCTGTTCCTAGTGCTCCATGGGAAGATATTAGCATGGATTTTGTGTTAGGACTGCCTAGGACCAAAAGGGATTCAGTCTTTGTTGTTGTGGATAGGTTCTCTAAAATGGCACATATTATTCCCTGTCATAAGAGCGATGATGCGTCGCATGTAGCTGACTTGTTTTTCAGGGAGATTGTGAGATTGCATGGAATGCCAAGAACCATTGTTTCCGATCGTGAGCTACTTTTGGAAGACTTTGTGGGTCAAGCTTGGGACAAAGTTGTTGTTTTCAACGACTTGTCACCCACAAACAGATGGGCAAACGGAGGTGGTGAACCGCACACTTTCAACATTGCTACGCACCATGATAAAGAAGAAGTTGAAAGAGTGGGAAGATTGCCTACCGCATGTGGAGTTTGCATATAACAGGGTGGTACATTCTACAACTCAATTGTGTCCATTCGAGGTGGTGTATGGCTTCAAACCAATCACGCCACTTGATTTGCTTCCACTCCCACAACAAGAACGAACTAATATGGAGGCTTCTAAACGTGCTGATTTTGTAAAAAAGCTCCATGCCACAACCAAAGAGGTAATTGAAAAGAAGGTACATGCTTATGCTTCTAAAGCTAACAAGTCTCGAAAGAAAATGCTTTTTGAACCAGGTGATTTAGTGTGGGTACACCTTCGCAAGGATCGCTTTCCGGAGAAGCATAGATCTAAGTTGATGCCCCGTGGTGATGGACCTTTTAAAGTTCTTGCCAAGATCAATGACAATGCATACAAGATTGAGCTTCCCGGTGATGACTATGGGGTAAGCTCTACATTTAATGTTGCTGATTTATCACCCTTCTTTGGACAAGATTGTACAGAGTCGAGGTCGACTCCTTTTCAACAGGGGGAGTATGATGAGGACATCTCTACTTCAAGTGTGCATCAAGAAGCTAGTCATGAGGCTTCTACAGGTCCTATGACAATAGCAAGAGCTAAGCTACTACAACAACAGGTGCTTTTGTTTCTTAGCGAATTCCTAGTGATTTAGATGAGAATGGTATACTACCTCATGCAAATGTTTTATGCATTCTCAGGTTTGAATATTGTGAAGCCTTTGGACCCACGATGGAGGAGAGGCTCACTGATGATGACATCGCTAGTAATGCCAAAGGTTTGAAGAGTCAACGATAGACGGAGATCAAGGATATGTGGGCGTCATAAGGAAGCACAAGTCCACGGCATGAACAGTGACCGGCTCATGAATAGTGCCACGCATGAACAGTATCAGGCTGCGCTACAGTACCCGGCCCATGAACAGTGTCGCGCTAGAGTAACAGGCCCATGAACAGCGCTGCGCTACAGTACCGGGCCGTGAGCAGTGTCATGCTACAGTGCCCCGCATGAATAGTACCACATGGAAAATTTAGTGTTGGATAGCTCTTAGGCTGAGACTATATATTGAGGGGTAGACCTCCATTGTAAAGGGGAACCACTTTTGATTTTAAAAATACTCTTGTTCTTTCTGTTGGCCGAACAACATTGAAGGAATTGGGAGTTAGTCGAAAATCAAGATCGTTCAACCTTTCCGCTGGGAATTGGGAGCGCGATAGAACTTCATCTGGTGGTCATGAAGTTCAACACGTGTGATTGGGCGAATTATAGAGTGCTAACTCTTGCATTGGCAACGGGGGATCACTACGATTCATCAATTCCACATGAGTATCCAGATCCTACGTCGAGAAGATCGGGCGACCCCGTAGCACTACCCCAAGCGTTCTAGTCCTATGGCGACACCCTAAGCAGTTTCAGTGAGCCCTAGAATTAGCCAATCTGGGAATCCATCACCAATTGGTGGTGGTGACTCTCTGGTCGAATCTGCAAAAGAGAATGGGTGGGCACTCTTCGCATTCGCATGTGTTTTCATAGGGAATAGATTAGGCCAGAGACAGTTATATCCCAGAATTTCCCTACCTGGTGGGGTTTACTCCAAGCCACGAGGCAATCTCAGTCGATGATTCTTCAGACGAGGGGGCCTCCCCAGAAGTGCAAATTCTGGACAAGAGGTCTTTGCCCTACTCATATATCCTCATCACCCTCTTGGAGGACGGCCTAAGGATGCTCCCTGCCGATCACACTCTCCCGCCTCTCATGAGGATGGCGAGGAGACCTCCAGTGATGAGCCCGATCAGTACTTTGATGAGCGTGGGAGAAATCTTAGAAATAATCGCTCTCCTATGAGGGAGCCCTAGCTAGCATCAGGGATCGAGGATCTTGAGACCACTTGAAGAAGGTGACTGGTAGTCTAGAGGTCTTTGCCTGGGCATGTCCAGTACCAATCTGAAGAGGCTCGAGAGCTTCAACGGATCAATGACTTGCTTGAGAACCCGACTCAAGAGGTTGCTCGGGCACCGAGCTATGACCACTTCGCTAAAGGGATTGCGCAAAGACTCCGTGATCTGATGGCCAGATTCGAGCACCCTCATCGATGTAACTACAAGAATTGGCAAGGTATGACTGCATCTAGTCAATCATGAAACTCACCTAGTTGGGCTCGGCCTGATGATAGGGCATGTTGAACTCTCGATCGCAATACTAGTTGAAGGAGAATACTCAAACAGCTCCGGATTGGCAAGTGGATGTTTAGTCATCGCTTCGAGCAAGGAACCTGCAGCAGATGGAGTACGAGGAGTACTACCCTCGTATGGACGAGGCCTATTATAGGTCAGGTGCACCGACCATCGAGCATCACCTAGTATGATCGCCGGTGATGTCAACTATCCTTTCCCGCAAAGGAGACATCAAGAAATCATTACTGGATGCTGGGCATTCATGCTTGAACTTGGTGTAGTGTGTTGGCCACCATGTTTTTGACAGTGAATATGGAGAAATTTGATAGGTCCCAGAATCCTATTGATTTCCTCTAGATTTACACGACTGCAGTTCGGGCAGCAAGAGGTGGGAATGTCATGGCAAACTATCTTCCGATGGTGCTTGAAGGATCTGCTTGGTCTTGGTTGCTTAACCAGCCATTCGAGTCGATTTACTCATGGCAACACCTTTACGAGCTTATTGCAACTTCCAGGGTACATACAACTGCCAAAGTGATGAGGCGATGGGGTCCCGATCTTCCGATAGGATGATAACTATCGATTTCGTGGAGATGACTCTTGCGATCCGACTACAACCGCACGAGACGCCACGTGCGCCTTAGCAATCGCTGAACCAACCCCAAGATGTTATCAACCGTGCCAAGAACACGGTTGACCTGACCACGAAGGTCTATTCCTGCATGCAACCGAAGAACACGCAAGAACAAGGATAGTGAGCAACCTGAAACTTGCTAGATATAAAAGTCGCACAAGGATAGTTGAGGTTCTGTAACACGAATCTGTTGGTCTAGCCGACACAAGAGAACGTGGAGTTTGCACAAGGGGCTAAACTGATCTAAACAAAACCTAAGTTCTAGAAACGGAGGCGGCGGCTCCTATATAGTGAAAACAACCAGGGGAGGCGTCCCAAAGGGTACACCCTAGGGTTACAAGGCCCATGGGCCCAAGTGGAGGTGGCGCAGCACCCTTTTGACTCGGACTCAGAAACCTATGTGAATTGTTTTGATGATTACGGCCGGCTCGGATGGAATTTGAAGATGAGGTTGGATCCATTGGAAAGTAGACTTGATAAGCTTTCCATGAAGTACAAGAACGTTCCAAACGGAGTCCGTATGAGGAAGTTATGTCCGTTTAAACTTGCACCATTGCAGCAGTCCGAATCCGATTCCAGTACGTGACCAATGTGGACTCTTTTGACGATTGCGGCCGGCTCGGATAGAATTTGAAGATGAGGTTGGATCCGTTGGAAAGTAGACTTCATAAGATTTCCATGAAGTACAAGAACGTCCCAAACGGAGTCCGTATGAGGAAGTTATGCCCGTTTGAACTTGGTACCATCGCAGCAGTCCGAGTCTGATTCCAAAACGTGTCCAACTCGAATTCGTGCTTGACTTGGTCCCAAAGTGACGTGGTGACCTCCATTATTCCTTTCATGCATGTCCAGGACTCCATGTCCCTTTCCTTCATCCTTTCCCAAGTTCCTAAACACAATTAAATCACTTGCATTAGGTAGCGGTCTATTCTTAGTAACATATGAAGGCTGAAGAAACGAATTCACCTTTTGTTCAATCTTGATATTGGGCGCTATTGTCGTATGTGTTTGTGGCGTGGTCACATCATCCTCCCCTTCTTGATAGAAAACCGTCCTCGGTTTTAGCATATGTGTAGCTTCACGTATTGCATGATCTTCATCATAAATGTCGGTACATAATAACAAACGTAACAAACTCTCATTATGTAATATCATAAGTTCTTTGTCAAACAAAGTGAAACCTCTTTGAAACGAGCTCACCTTATAATTTAAGCGATGCGTAGGAACTCTTGTAATTAGGACAACAAGTATAGCAAATATGGTTGTATCCATAGGGGTCATGTCCTCATCACAAAGGAAGGAGGACAACTGTATCGAATGCGCCAAGGTAGCGACGAGACCTCACAGCTGTTCATGCGATACTTTAGTTAGGTTTGTAGCTCGATTCTAGAGGTCTCTGATACTTCTGTCATCAGGGCATTCAAGCAGGGTGTACGCAACAGGAGGTTCACAGAGGACATCGCCTTGAATCCTTCGACCACAGTCGCCAAACTCTTTGAGATGGCGGACCGTTATGCAGCTACTACTGAAGCGGTTGAATTGACTAAGTCTATTGACTAGGTCAACCGAGGTTCCAAAGAGCAAGGCGAAGGAAGTGGGAGGAAGGAGAAAGCCAAGAAATCGAAGAACAAGACTGTTGGTCAGAAGCCTCACGTTGGAAATTCGAAGGAAGTCTTGGCCGTGGGTGATAAAGAGCCACGCAACTCCAAGCAATACTCCAACAAGGGGCAGAGGCAAAGTACCTGCATGGAAGGACAACAAGCCTAGATAGTGCCTGCTTCACAGGAAAGAGGGGGTATGATCTTTGCAATTATCAAGTTTTCTAACAAAAACTCAAGGATTCTCGAGGAGGTGGGACAGTCAAGTGGTCAAAAGCACTCTGGCGAGGATGAGGACATGTCGTCCCAGGATCCGAAGCACACCATCAAGCATATATACGGTGGATCGTCCGTGTATGAGTCAAAGCGGCAGTATAAGGTTGTCGAACATGAGGTAAACTCTATCGTCCCTATCATTGTCAATAATTTACCTAAGTGGTTGGAGGTCACTATTTCTTTCGAGAAGAGTGACCGTCTAATCCCTTCAACTCAACCTGGTCAGTTTCCGATCATGGTCGAGCCCACCATCAACAACTGTTGAGTGATCATGTGTTGATTGATGGTGGCAGTTCTTTAAATATTTTATTTGTTAGTGTTCTAGAGGAGATGCAAGTTCCTCATACTAGAATAAAGCCTGCACGATATTCATTTTATAGAATTGTATCTGGTTCCATGGCCAAGCCCATTGGCTAAGTTTTCTACCTGTTACATTTGGTTTTCCAAGCAACTTTAGAACAGAGAAAGTCTCCTTTGATGTGGCTGACTTCAACATGGCGTATAACACCATACTTGGATGACCAACCCTGGCACGTTTTCTAATAGTTGCTCATTATGCATATCAATATCTTAAGTTGCTAGGCCCCAAGGGAGTCATCACATTTCACTATGACAAGAAAATGGGATTGATGTGTGATGGCAAGTCAATTGAGATGGTCGGCCAGCTATCAACTCAAGAAGTTATCAAGGCGCTGCCTTCGAGCAAACTCTCGAAGCCTATAGTCGCACCGAAGTTGAACGAAGAAGTCAAAGAAGTTCCTCTCGGAGGCTTCAAGATAGTTCGCATTGGGGTTACTTCCGACCTTGCATAGGAAGACACCCTCGTCACATTCTTTCGGTAAACACAGATGCGTTTGTGTGGCAACCATCCGACATGCCTGGTGATGAGGACATCCCTACCATTGATATAGCCATGCCTAGTACACAGCAAGGACCTTTGACTCGAGCTCGCGCACGACAACTTAATTATCAGGTAAAGTGGTTCCTTGCTGTCCCAACAAGTTCTCTGAATTGGGTGCTACTAACGCCTTGTGATGATTTTCTTATGCTTAGGAACTTGGGGGTTTTGATTAGATGCAAGTTTAGCTTTTGCTACTTCCTTGTAAACGTGTGTGTTGGCTAGACCACCCGATTTACTTGTTTCAGAACCCCACCTTTGTATCTCAGTCTCATCTTTTGAGCAGAATCCATGAGTTTTGCTTGTTCATCCTGTTCTTGCTTTGTTCTCGATTGCTAGCAGGTTCAAGGTTGTTCTTAGCACGGCAAGAACAGCAACAATTTGGTTTCGGTGTAACTGTCGCTAAGGCGCAGCAACCCTGTGGTCGTTGTAGTCGGGCAGCACAACGTCGAACTTCCACCAAATCGAGTTATCTCCACTCTCATCGAAAGATCGGGAACCATTCCCTGGTTACGTCTCCATCAAGTGGTATCAGAGCTCAAGGTTGCTCGGTGAGAGATTTATTATTTCTTTGCATTTACTTATAGTCCAGAAAATCCAAAAAAAAAGGTTAGAACCGAAATTTTCCAAGAAAACAAGTTGAGCCTTCGCTTGTTCCGCTTAGTCTTGCATGTTGAGTTTTCAGTTGCACCATCGGTTGAGTTGCTGGTTCTAGTTGTCTAATCCTTTAGAGTTTCGGGTTCTATTCACTTTTTAGTCACCACTTTCTCCACTAGATCTGCCGTTGCCATCTTTTCCCATCTCCACAAATAACATCCCCCTATTTTCATTTCAGCCGCCACCTCCAAATGCCTGTTCGTATGCTTTGGAGTTTTCGGACCGTTCCGAACAGCCACTCAAGACCGGTCCGAACATCCACTCGATCTAAACAGCCAATGCCACTGCCACCGCATTCTTTTCCCTGCCACCGCAAGCACCTATTCGTTTTAGGTGTTTTCGGACTAGTCCGAACAGCCCTTCATTTTGCAGAACCTTTGGGTTCAGATTTGAGTACCCTTACTTTTGAGAGAGAGAGAGAGAGTTGTGTGTTGGTAATATCCTTGTGAAATCCTTGTGAAAAGTCTCAGATTGGTGCTAGTTGTGCGAAAAAAAGAAAAAAAACGAAAAAAGAGACAAAAAAAAGAAGAGAGGAAAGAAGAAGGGGTTATCGCTGCTGTTTCCGTTGTGCTCTTTGGGTACTTTTGGTGCGTGACAACGTTTGTGTCCAGGCTCGCGTCTCTAGCATGTTTTAGCCTAGGACCAGCACAGTACCGTTGTTGAGCGATTATTCAACTTTCGTTGACTAACGTGGTTCCAGCTGTACCTTGATTTATATTGCAGCCACCTATAGCTCCACAAATTTATCTGCCACATCACAGGTTGTGCTTGTTGCCACCATTTGTTGCTATTCTTGCTTGTTGCCAACACCCCCTGCATAGCGTGGTAAGAACAAGTAAGAGCTTGGCTGCACAGGTCTGAGAGAATTGGAATTTGTTGTCACATAGTCGTACTATCTGAAAGACCATAAATTTTCTTGCGTTTTTCTTGTTGTGTACTAACCATGTCAGAAGGTACGGGTGACACACCTCCCCATTCACCACGGACGAAGGCCTTGATACAACATTTTGAACGTAAAGTAAGGCTGCATGCCGAAGGCCTTGATGAGGATGTTCGGGTCACCAATGACCGCCTTGGTCATTTGGAGTCGGCCCAGATTGACACCAACTCCAAGCTAACCGCATTAGAGAGCTCCCTTGGGGCAGTTAACACATCTCTTGCAGGCATTTTGGATCGATTGGAGAGGATGGACCAAGTTGCTCGTGATGGCTTGGGTCGGCGCAACAACAACAGCCGCTACACCATGGGCAGTGCTGTGGGAGAGGATGAAGTCGAATATTCTGAGGACACCGAACTCGATGATGAAGTAAATGATCCATCACGGAGACAACGATGACGCAGCCGCCGAGGTACGGGTACCCGCCTACCACGGCGAGAGGTACGTGATGTTGATGATTCTTTAGGCAAGATCAAGTTTAGCATGCCCTCTTTCGATGGAAAGTATAATCCTGATGCATACCTTACTTGGGAATTAGCTGTTGATCAAAAATTTATTTGCCATGATTTTCCTGAGGAGAAACGTGTCAGGGCTGCCACTAATGAGTTTACTGATTTTGCTTCTGTTTGGTGGAGCGAGTAGCATTGTAAGAGACCAAATAATACTCCTCAAACTTGGGACGCTTTGAAACGAGTCATGCGGGCCAGATTTGTTCCTTCCTATCATGCTCGTGATTTGTTAAATAAATTGCAGCAATTGAGGCAGGGCACTAAATCTGTAGAATAGTATTATCAAGAGCTACAAATAGGAATGCTTTGTTGTGGCTTAGAAGAGAATGAGGTGGGCTGAACCGGGATATTCAGGACATTTTAGCTTACAAAGAATACAATTCAGTTACTCGTTTATTTCATCTTGCTTGTAAAGCTGAAAGGGAAGTGCAGGGACGAAGAGCCAGCATGAGAACTAATATTTCTGCAGGACATGCTAGTGCTTGGACACCTTCAACCGCTGCTGTACCATCAACTCGAACAGCTGCACCATCTTCTTCAAGCAGCAAACCGCGTCCCTCCACATCAAATTCAGCACCTTGGACAACTGAGGCAACAAAGGGGGCAGTAGCTACACCTACTAAGAGTTCACAATCAGTTGCATCATCGGGTCGAACCAGGGACATTCAATGCCTACGGTGCAAAGGTGATGAAGACGAGGTGCCCGGTCTTTCGATGAGATTGATAACTATAGATTTCGGTGGAGATGACCCTCACGATCCGACTACAACCGTACGACGACGCTTGCGCCTTAGCAATCGCTGAACCAACTCCGAGATGTTATTGATCTCGCTGGAAGCGCGATCAACCTGAACACGAAGTTCAATTCCTGCGAGCAATCGAAGAACTAGCAAGAATAAGATGTAGGCAATCTGATATTGCAGATATGAATAAAGCACAAATTGTATTGCGAATAACAAAGTTGGGATTCCGAAGATGTCTTGACAGGTGGTCGACCGACACAACTGAAGAACAAAAGTTTAATGGCTAAACCTTAACTTAACGAAATCCAAGTCTTAGCAACGGAGGCGGCGGCTCCATTATAGGGAGAACGAACAGGGGGGCGTCCAAAGGCACGCCCTAGGGTTACAAGGCCCATGGGCCCAAGTGGAGGTGGCGCAGCACCCTTTTTGACTCGGACTCAGAAACCAACGTGGAGTCTTTTGAAGATTGCGGCCGGCTCAGATGGAATTGGAATATGAGGTCGGATCCGTTGGAAACTAGACTTCCTAAGCTTTCCATGAAGTACAAGAGCGTCCCAATCGGAGTCCGTATGAGGAAGTTATGCCCGTTTGAACTTGGTATCATCGCAGCAGTCCGAAACTGATTCCAGAACGTGTCCAACTCGAATTCTTGTTTGGCTTGGCCCCAAAGTGACGTGGTGAACTCCATTATTCCATTCAGGCATGTCCATGACTCCACGTCCCTCTCTTTCATCCTTTCCCCGGTTCCTAAGCACAATTAAATCACTTGCATTAGGTAGCGGTCTATTCTCAGTAATATATGAACCTATGAATGAATTCACCTGATAATTAAGTTGACGAGCACGAGCTCGAGTGAGTGGTCCTTGTAACACTTGTTGTGGCTGAGTTGTATCCATGGAAGGGATGTCCTCATCAAAAGGCTATGGACATGTACGCAAGGATTGCCCGAGCGCATGTGTGCTAATTGTACGACCAGATGGTGGGTACTCTTCTGCTAGTGATTGCGATGAAGAATCATATGCTTTGCTTGCAGCTAACAATGCAGGGAAAGATGATGTGAACAATCAAGATGAAGAGCACATTGGGCCAGAAGATGCAGAGCGCTATGAGAGCCTTGTGGTGCAGCGAGTGCTAAGCGCACAAATGGAGAGGGTTGAACAAAATCAGCGCCACATCTTGTTTCAGACCAAGTGTGTGATCAAGGAGCGTTCCTACCGCGTGATCATTGATGGAGGAAGCTGCAACAACTTGGCAAGCGCTGAAATGGTGGAAAAGCTTGCATTGGACACACAACCACACCTGCAGCCTTAGCAGCGGCAAGGTAAAGGTAACACAGTTGGTAAGAGTTAACTTTACCATCGGTTCTTATCATGATTCCATTGACTGCGATGTTGTGCCTATGCAAGCATGTTCGATGTTATTAGGTAGACCATGGCAGCATGATAAAGATTCCATGCAATTTGGCAAATCAAATCAGTACTCATTTGTGCATAATGGTAAAAAAATTGTGTTGCATCCTATGACTCCTGAAGCCATTTTGAAAGATGAACTTGCTAGAGTTAGCAAACTCAAAAGTCAGGAGCAAGCTAAGAGCGAAAATCAGATTGTAGCACATGAACATGTGAAACATAAAAAGAAGAACGCCAAATTTGTCCATGATAATAAAAATGAGATCAAGTTGAAAGGATCATGTTTCATTGCTACTAAATCTGATCTGGAAGAGATTGATGATACCACTACTGTTTGCTATGCTTTGGTCTGCAAAGAAACCTTGTTCCCACTTAAAGATACGCCATCTTCTTTGCCTCCTGCTGTCCTTAACCTTTGCAGGAGTATGCTGATGTGTTCCCAAAGGACGTACCACCGGGGCTGCCACCAATTTGAGGGATTGAACACCAGATTGACCTCATTCCCGGGGCTTCTTTGCCAAACCGTGCGCCATACAGGACCAACCCTGAAGAAACTAAGGAGATACAGCGCCAAGTGCAAGAATTGCTTGACAAAGGATATGTACGTGAGTCCCTTAGCCCTTGTGATGTTCCAGTGCTCTTAGTTCCTAAGAAGGATGGAACATGGCACATGTGTGTAGATTGCCGAGCGATTAATAACATTACCATCAGATATCGTCATCCCATCCCTAGGTTAGATGATATGCTTGATGAGCTAAGTGGCTCCATCTTGTTCTCTAAGATTGATTTGCGTAGTGGATACCACCAGATTCGCATGAAGTTAGGAGATGAATGGAAAACAGCTTTCAAAACTAAGTTCGGTCTATATGAATGGCTAGTCATGCCTTTTGGTCTCACTAATGCACCTAGCACTTTCATGAGACTAATGAATGAAGTTTTACGAATTTTCATTGGCAAATTTGTGGTGGTATACTTTGATGACATACTGATATATAGCAGATCACTAGAGAAACATCTTGAACATTTGCATGCTGTCTTCAATGCCCTACGTGATGCCCGTTTATTTGGTAACCTTGAGAAGTGCACCTTCTGCACGGATCGAGTCTCTTTTCTTGGATATGTTGTGACCCCGCAGGGAATTGAAGTTGATCAAGCCAAGATTGAAGCAATACACAGCTGGCCGATTCCCACGACGGTCACACAAGTACGAAGTTTCCTCGGTCTTGCTGAGTTCTACCGTCGTTTTGTGAAGGACTTCAACACCCATGCTGCACCGTTACATGAACTTACCAAAAAAGGGGTGGCATTTACTTGGGCTCCAGCACAAAAGAATGCCTTCAACACACTGAAAGATAAGTTAACACATGCCCCTTTGCTCTAGCTTCCTGATTTCGATAAGACCTTTGAGCTTGAATGCGATGCTAGTGGGATTGGTTTGGGTGGTGTGCTGTTACAAGAAGGAAAACCTGTGGCATATTTCAGTGAGAAGTTGAGTGGGCCTAGTTTGAACTATTCTACCTATGATAAGGAATTACTTGCTCTAGTTCGAACTTTAGAAACATGGCAGCATTATTTATGGCCCAAAGAGTTTGTTATGCATTCAGATCATGAGTCTTTGAAACACATCCGAAGTCAAGCAAAACTAAATCGTAGGCACGCCAAGTGGGTTGAATTTATTGGGTCTTTTCCTTATGTCATCAAACACAAAAAAGGGAAGGAAAATATCATTGCTGATGCTTTGTCTAGGCGTCACACCATGCTTTCCCAACTTGACTTCAAAATATTTGGATTGGAAACAATTAAAGAACGGTATGCTCATGATGATGATTTCAAAGAGATATTGCTGCATTGCAAGGAGGGAAAAGCATGGAACAAATTCGTCTCACTGATGGGTTTGTGTTTAGAGCTAACAAGCTATGCATTCCAGCTAGCTCCGTGCGTATGTTATTGTTGCAGGAAGCTCGTGGAGGCGGGCTGATGGGACACTTTGGTGTAAAGAAGACGGAGGATATCCTTGCTGGCCATTTCTTTTGGCCAAAGACGAGGAGAGATGTGGAGCTATTCGTTTCTCGCTGCACGACATGCCAAAAAGCTAAGTCACGACTTAATCCTCATGGTTTCTATATGCCTCTACCTGTTCCAAGTGCACCTTGGGAGGATATTTCTATGGACTTTGTTTTAGGATTGCCTAGAACCAAGAAGGGGAGGGATAGCGTCTTTGTTGTGGTGGATAGATTTTCTAAGATGGCACATTTCATACCATGTCATAAGACCGATGATGCTACCCATGTTGCTGATTTGTTCTTTCGTGAAATTGTTCGATTGCATTGTAATACCCCAAATATGATTCGAGAGAGAATAGATTAATTGGGGAGAAAGACCAGATAGAAAAGAGTTTAACAGGGTTTTTTAGACGGGGGATTTCTGCAAAAACCCCAGCAACCTGGGCTTGGGCCTTGGCCCAGGTGTTGGCTGGCCATAAGGGGTGGGGAGGCGCCCCTCCCCCAAACCCTAGCCGCCTCCCCCAACCTCCCTTTTCCTTTTTTCCTTGCTGGCCGCACCCCCTCTTCCCCCGCGCAGCCGCCACCAATAGAACTGCTGCCACTGCAAGGTTTGTGGCTACCACGGCGAGGTTATTGGCTGCCGCGGCAGAGTTTGTGCTGCCGTGGCAGAGAAAACAGGGAAGAAAGGAGGAAGAGGGAAGGGAAGAAGAAGGAGAAGAGGAAGGGGGAGAGAGCGATTGCGTGGTGTTCATCGTAATCTGCATCGGTTCGTCAAGGGTAATCCCCGTTGTTCCCCAATTAGATGCATTTTTTACTAGTTGTTTCAATGTCGGTATTCTGGACTGCTAGGACAGATTTCGTTGGACGGCTGTTTTGGGGTAGTTTCGTGGGAAATCAGATCTAGACTTCTCCTAGAGAGTTGTAGAGGACGTCTTTATCTTTCCATGAAGTGCTAGAACGCATCGATCGAACCTTTTCTAAGTTATGATTTTTCTTGTAAGACTGTTCTGCAGATCGAGATTTTTGTCAGGTTTCGTAGATTGGTTTGGGCGATTAGAATACAGGAGAATCAGAGGATCTCCATATTATGAAAGTTGTACACAATTTCCGTAGCTTTCCAGAAAGGTCAAGAAATCATGAATCGAACACTCGTGCTGAAAGTTATGATAGTTTTAGTGCACTGTCCAGAGGACCCGATAGGAAACTGCTGTTTTTAGAAAACTGGATGGTGTGGGTAGAAGATGGCCGAATCAGGAGGCTCACCAACTAGGTTTAGTTATATAATTTAATTATATTTCCATAAAGTCTGAGAACGCCCTATTTAGACTTCTGTACCAATAGTTATGAATTTTTGAAGTTGACTGTCCGTAGAGGGGGACAGGATGGCCGAAAGGATTTGGGGTTTTGAATCAAGCTAAACATGCTGGGTTAGTTTGGGGGTGTTTTTATTTAATCTAAACACTCGCTAAACCTTCTGCTCATCCCCCGTTTTCTCGTGGTTAAGGCAAGTATAATGATGGTTTAAACTTTATAGTGTGGATTGTTGATGATTGTTGGTTTGTAGATGTTTGATCTATATTATGAGTATATGTGATCTTGATTATGTTAATGATATGTTGATATTGTTTATGGTCGATTGCAATTGAAAGTGTTCAGGAGAATTTCTGATGCATAGATGTTGTGAATGCAAGTTTTATTTGTTGAGACATTCACGTTTGTGCATCATGCTGATTTATTGAAGTCTTGGTCACGAGATGACCAAGCGCCGAGGTCCCCGTCATGTTGATGACATGACGGGCTAAAGGTCCCCATACTTGTGGAGTATGGGCAATTGGTCCCTGTACCAGATGGTACAGGCATGGGTGTGCATTGACGGATGCACACCGCATTACACGTAAAATGCGAAAGAGAAGAGATAAAGAGATTTTTGATCATATTGCATAGCATGGTTTATTTATATGATTGATGGATGAACTTGTGAAATGATGTTCACTTTTATTCTTGTTACTACTTATTATATTTGCTGAGTCGTTGAACTCACTCTTGTTGTTGTTGTTGTGGTTGTTGTTTGTTTTAGGTATCTACATGAGATAGGCATGCATGGGGATAAAGATGGATTAGTTTTGTTGCACTTGCACAGTCTATTCACCATGGAAGAAAGAAATAACATTAAACACTATTTGCTGAATAATTCAAGTGGTAATTGATTAATGTCTATCAGGTTCAAAATGTAATAAAAGATTAGAACTCTTTTACATTGATTCCATTCTTTATCTAAGTAGTATTGTTATGAGTGCGATAATGAACATATTCCAATTTTGCTTATAAATGAATACATTGCTTACTGTTATTCATATCATTTGATTATGCTTGTTAGAACCTCTGATTTACTCAATAAACAAAGGAGGTTCTGCCGAAATTTTGTAAGATGAATATTAGTTTTTCCTTATTATGTTACTAGTTTGGTAGCATTCCAGGTCATTGATTGGCTGGGGTGTTACATGCATGGTGTGCCAAATACCATAGTTTCTGATCGTGATGCAAAATTCCTTAGTCATTTTTGGAGAACCTTGTGGGCTAAGTTGGGAACTAAATTTTTATTTTCCACTACTTGTCATCCCCAAACTGATGGACAAACAGAGGTTGTGAATAGAACTTTGTCTACCATGCTTAGGGCTGTTTTGAAAAAAAACATCAAAATGTGGGAAGAATGTTTGCCTCATGTTGAGTTTGCTTATAACCGCTCACAGCATTCTACTACTAAGAAGTGCCCATTTGAGATTGTTTATGATTTTATACCTCATGCACCTATTGACTTGCTTCCTCTTCCATCTTCAGAGAGATTGAATTTTGATGCTAAACAACGTGCTGAACTGATGTTAAAAATGCATGAAACCACAAAAGAAAACATAGAGTGCATGAATGCTAAGTATAAGCTTGCTGGTAGTAAAGGAAAGAAACATGTCATTTTTGAACCAGGTGATTTGGTTTGGCTACATTTAAGAAAAGATAGGTTTCTGAACTGAGAAAATCTAAGTTGCTACCAAGAGCTGATGGCCCTTTCAAAGTGCTAGAACGGATTAATGATAATGCATACAAGCTTGAGCTGCCTACAGATTTTGGGGTTAGTCCCACATTTAATATTGCAGATTTGAAGCCCTATTTGGGAGAAGAGGATGAACTTGAGTCGAGGACGACTCAAATGCAAGAAGGGGAGGATGATGAGGACATCCCTACCATTGATACATGCCTAGTACACAGCAAGGACCTTTGACTCGAGCTCGCGCACGACAACTTAATTATCAGGTAAAGTCGTTCCTTGCTGTCCCAACAAATTCTCTGAATTGGGTGCTACTAACGTCTTGTGATGATTTTCTTATGCTTAGGAACTTGGGGGTTTTGATTAGATGCAAGTTTAGCTTTTGCTACTTCCTCGTAAATGCGTGTGTTGGCTAGACCACCCGATTTACTTGTTTCAGAACCCCACCTTTGTATCTCAGTCTCATGTTTTGTGCAGATCCGTGAGTTTTGCTTGTTCATCTTCTTGCTTTGTTCTCGATTGCTAGCAGGTTCAAGGTTGTTCTTAGCACGGCAAGAACAGCAACAATTTGGTTTCGGTGTAACTGTCGCTAAGGCGCAGCAACCCTGTGGTCGTTGTAGTCGGGCAGCACAACGTCGAACTTCCACCAAATCGAGTTATCTCCACTCTCATCGAAAGATCGAGAACCATTCCCTGGTTACGTCTCCATCACCTGGGGTCCTTAGGGAGGTGCTCGAGCACAGGCTAGCTCTATAGCCTGATAAGAAGCCCATAAAATAGAAATTACGAAGATTTGCACCACATCAATGAGAAGCTATCAGATCAGAATTGGATAGGTTATTAAAAGTAGCCTTTATAAGAAAGGTTGATCACTCAGAGTGGTTGGCTAACCCTGTTGATAGCACTAGGGGTCCCGATCTTTCGATGAGAGTGGTAGATTCGATTGGGGAAAGAGATGACGTTGACGACCCGACTACAACCATCCAGGGACGTTGCGCCTTAGCGATCGATACACCAACTCCAGAGATTGTTCGTGACCTTGTCGGCGCACGATCAACCTAACCACGAGGGTTCTTGTTCCTGCAAGCAATCGAAGAACAAGCAAGAACAAGATGAACAGCAACTCAATTGCATGTAACGATGTAAGATTCAATCGAAAACAGAAAACGGTGGGGTTCAAGACAAGTATTAAACAGAAAACGGTGGGGTTCCAAGACAAGTATTCGGGCGGTCTAGCCGACACGCCGCGAGTACAAGGCAAAGCAGCAAAAGCTAACTTAGTCTAAACAAAACCCAAACCCTAGAAGAGGTGCGGCTGCCTATTTAAGGGTCACGGAAGGTGGAGGGTCGGCCAAAACACAAGGAAGCCGAATAGGACTCGAATTACAAGGCCCAAGGCCCACTTTGACTCGGACTGGAAAAGCGACGTGAATTGTTTTGCAGTTTCTGGTCGACTCGGATGGAATTTGGAGGTGAGGCCGGATCCATCTGAAAGTAGACTTCAAGAGCTTTCCAACAAGTACTCATGGGCCCCGAGAAACCTTCTGGATCAAAAGTTACGGCCGTTTGAAGTAGGCGCTGTCAACAAGGCCGAATCCGAGTCAAACTCGTGAACAGGACTTGGTTTGTGCTTGACGGTTCCACTTCTATACTTGAGCTCATGTGGTTCTTCCCCATGGTTCCTAAGGACAATTAAATCATCACAAGAATTAAGTAGTATTCCATTCTTTGAAACATTTGTATGCAAACTTAGGAACGCATTCACCTGATGGTTAAGCAGACGTGCTCGCGCTCTAGTCATTGGTCCTTGTATCATAGTTTCAGTTTGATATGGAGTCGTGATGTGACCACGCCACAAACACATACGATAATAGCGCCCAATATCAAGATTGAACTAAAGTGAATTCGTTTCTTCAGCCTTCATATGTTACTAAGAATAGACCGCTTCCTAATGCAAGTGATTTAATTGTGCTTAGGAACTTGGGAAAGGAAGAAGGAAAGAGACATGGAGTCCTGGACATGCATGGAAGGAATAAGGGAGGTCACCACGTCACTTTGGGACCAAGTCAAGCACGAATTCGAGTTGGACACGTTTTGGAATCAGACTCGGACTGCTGCGATGGTACCAAGTTCAAACTGGCATAACTTCCTCATACAGACTCCGTTTGGGATGTTCTTGTACTTCATGGAAAGATTATGAAGTCTACTTTCCAACGGATCCAACATCATCTTCAAATTCTATCCGAGCCGGCCGCAATCGTTAAAAGAGTCCACGTTGGTCACGTACTGGAATCGGATTCGGACTGCTTCAATGGTGCAAGTTTAAACGGACATAACTTCCTCATACGGACTCCGTTTGGGACGTTCTTGTACTTCATGGAAAGCTTATCAAGTATAATTTCCAATGGATCCAACCTCATCTTCAAATTCCATCCGAGCTGGCCGGAATCATCAAAACACTCCACATAGGTTTCTGAGTCCGAGTCAAAAGGGTGCTGCGCCACCTCCACTTGGGCCCATGGGCCTTGTAACCCTAGGGTGTACCCTTTGGGACGCCTCCCCTGGTTGTTTTCACTATATAGGAGCCGCCGCCTCTGTTTCTAGGACTTAGGTTTTGTTTAGATCAGTTTAGCCCCTTGTGCAAACTCCACGTTCTCTTGTGTCGGCTAGACCAACAGATTCGTGTTACAGAACCTCAACTATCCTTGTGCGACTTTTATATCTAGCAAATTCAGGTTGCTCACTATCCTTGTTCTTGCTTGTTCTTCGATTGCATGCAGGAATAGACCTTCGTGGTCAGGTCAACCGCGTTCTTGGCACGGTTGATAACGACTTGGGTGTGGTTCAGCGATTGCTAAGGCGCAAGTGACGTCTCGTACGGTTGTAGTCGGATCGCAAGAGTCATCTCCACCAAAATCGATAGTTATCATCCTATCGGAAGATCGGGACCCCATGGCCTCATCAAGTCGGCATGGTTGTATGCATGGAAAGGATGTCCTCATCATCCTCCCCTTCTTGCATTTGAGTCGTCCGCGACTCAAGCTCATCTTCTTCTCCCAAGTATGGCTTCAAATCTGCAATGTTAAAGGTGGGACTAACCCCAAAATCTGCAGGCAACTCAAGTTTATATGCATTGTCATTAATCTTTTCCAACACTTTGAAAGGACCATCAGCTCTAGGCATCAACTTAGACCTCCTCAATTCAGGAAATCTTTCTTTTCTCAAATGCAACCAAACTAAATCACCCGGTTGAAAAGTTAAATGCCTCCTTCCTTTACTACCAGCAAGTTTATATTTAGCATTCATGCGTTCAATATTTTCTTTGGTTGTCTCATGCAATTTCAACATCAAGTCAGCACGCTGTTTAGCATCAAAATTTAACTTCTCCGAAGATGGAAGTGGTAGCAAATCAATAGGAGCACGAGGCACAAAGCCATAGACAATCTCAAAAGGGCACAACTTTGTAGTAGAATGCAGCGAACGATTATAAGCAAATTCAATATGAGGCAAGCATTCTTCCCACACTTTAATGTTCTTTTTCAAAACAGCCCTAAGCATGGTAGATAAAGTTCTATTCACAACTTCAGTTTGCCCATCAGTTTGGGGATGACACGTAGTCGAAAATAACAGCTTAGTCCCCAATTTAGCCCATAAAGTTCTCCAAAATGGCTAAGGAATTTAGTGTCACGATCGGAAACTATTGTATTTGGCACACCATGCAAACGAACAACTTCACGAAAGAACAAATCAGCAATATTGGAAGCATCATCACTTTTATGACATGGTATGAAGTGTGCCATCTTAGAAAATCTATCCACAACAACAAATATGCTATCCCTCCCTTCTTTGTCCTAGGCAGTCCTAAAACAAAGTCCATAGAAATATCTTCCCAAGGCACACTAGGAACAGGTAGAGGCATATACAAACCGTGAGGATTAAGTCGTGACTTAGCCTTTTGACACGTAGTGCAGCGAGCAACAAAACGTTCCACATCACGCCTCATCTTTGGCCAAAAGAAATGACTACCAAGTATGTCTTCCGTCTTCTTCGCTCCAAAATGCCCCATCAGCCCACCTCCATGCGCTTCCTGTAACAACAACAAACGAACGGAGCTAGCTGGAATGCATAGTTTGTTAGCTCTAAACACAAATCCATCATTTAGAACAAATTTATTCCACGTTTTTCCTCTTGGCAATTCAGCAACACGTCTTTAAAATCATCATCATGAACATAATGCTCCTTAATTGTTTCCAATCCAAAAATTTTGAAGTCAAGTTGTGAGAGCATGGTATATCTCCTAGACAATGCATCAGCAATAACATTCTCCTTTCCTTTTGTGTTTTATGACATAAGGAAAAGACTCTATGAATTCAACCCACTTTGCATGCCTACGGTTCAATTTTGCTTGACTTCTAATATGCTTTAATGACTCATGATCAGAATGAATGACAAATTCTTTGGGCCATAAATAATGTTGCCATGTCTCTAAAGTTCGAACTAGAGCATATAATTCCTTATCATAAGTAGAATAGTTCAAACTAGGCCCACTCAATTTTTCACTAAAGTATGCCACAGGTTTACCTTCTTGCAACAGCACACCACCCAATCCAATTCCACTAGCATCACATTCTAGCTCAAAAGTCTTACTAAAATCTGGAAGTTGGAGTAATGGTGCATGTGTTAACTTATCTTTCAATGTGTTGAAGGCGTCTTCCTGTGCATTCCCAAGTAAACGGCACCCCTTTTAGTGAGCTCATTCAATGGTGCAGCGATGGTGCTGAAATCCTTCACAAAACGACGATAGAATCCAGCAAGTCCTAGAAAACTTCGCACCTGCGTGACCGCTTTAGGAGTCGGCCAACTCTGTATTGCCTCAACCTTGGCTTGATCAACTTCTATGCCCTGTGGAGTAACAACATAGCCAAGAAAGAGACTCGATCCGTGCAAAATGTGCACTTCTCAACGTTACCAAATAAACGTGCATTACGTAAAGCATCAAAAACAGCACGTAAATGGCAAAGGTGTTCCTCTAGTGATCTGCTATATATCAATATATCATCAAAATAGACCACTACAAATTTACCAATGAAAGCACGCAAAACCTCGTTCATTAATCTCATGAATGTGCTAGGTGCATTAGTTAAACCAAATGGCATTACTAACCACTCATACAAACCGAACTTAGTTTTAAATGCTGTTTTCCATTCATCTCCCAATTTCATGCGAATTTGGTGGTACCCACTACGCAAATCAACTTTAGAGAAGACAATAGAGCCACTTAATTCATCAAGCATATCATCTAACCTAGGAATAGGGTGACGATATCTAATGGTAATGTTATTGATCGCTCTACAGTCCACACACATACGCCATGATCCATCTTTCTTAGGCACTAAAATTACCGGAACAGCACAAGGGCTAAGAGACTCACGCACATAACCTTTATCAAGCAATTCTTGAACTTGGCGCTGAATCTCCTTAGTTTCTTCCGGATTGGTCCTGTATGGCGCACGATTGGGCAAAGATGCCCGGGAATCAAATCAATCTGGTGCTCAATCCTCGCACTGGTGGTAGCCCTGGTGGCACGTCCTTTGGAAAGACATCCATGTACTCCTGCAAAGATTAGTGACAGCAGGAGGCACAGAAGAAGGTACCTCCTCAAATGAAAATAAAGCTTGTTTGCAAAGTAAGGCATAGCAAATAGAAGTACTAGCATCCAGCTCATTCACATCAGACTTAGTAGCAAGAAAACATGCACCTTGCAATTTAATCTCAGTTTTATTCTCATGAACAGATTTAGAGTTTTTCTTTTATGTTGCTCAAGTTCACTTGCAACAATCTGATTTTCACTCCTATTATGCTCCTGATTTTCTCTCTACTAGCTCTAGCAATCTCATCTTTGAAAATAGCTTCAGGAGACATAGGATGTAACACAATTTTCTTGTCATGATGCACAAAAGAATATTGGTTTGTCTTACCATGATGCAGTGAATCTTTATCATATTGCCACGGTCTACCTAACAGCATAGAGCATGCTTGCATAGGGACAACATCGCATTCTACAACATCGTGATAAGAACCAATAGCAAAATTTACTCTCACCATTCGTGTTACCTTCACCTTGCCGCTGTTATTGAACCATTGAATGTAGTAAGGGTGTGGGTGAGGTTTGGTGTTCAACGCAAGCTTCTCCACCATATCGGAGCTCACCAAGTTGTTGCAGCTCCTCCATCAATTATCACTCGGCATGAACGTTCCTTCACGACGCACTTTGTTTGGAAAAGGATGTGCCGCTGATTTTGCTCCGCCTCTCCATTTGTGCACTCAACACACGCTGCACAATGAGGCTCTCATAGCGCTCTGCATCTTCAGCACCAATGTGCTCTTCTTCTTGCTCCTTCCCACTACCTGCATGGTCAGCTGCAAGCATAGCATATGTATCCTCATCCAAATCACTAGCAGAAGAATACCCACCATCATCTCTCACAATCAGAACACGCTTGGTTGGGCACTCACTCCTCACATGGCCATACCCCTTGCATTGATGACATTGGATATCCCTTGTTCGTCCCGTAGATGCAACGGACGAAGAGCTCTTTGCATGTGCTTGGGCTGCCCCCTTTGTTGCTTCGGATGCCCGAGATGCCGAATTTGATGATGACAACCGTGGCTTGCTGTTGGAGGAAGAAGGTGCAGGGGGTTGGCTTGATGGTGCGGCAGATGCACGTTGAGACCAAATGTTTCCACGACCTGCAGAAACGTTAGTCCTAGTGCTCGCGCGTCGTCCCTGTACTTCTCTTTCAGCTTTACAAGCAAGATGAAATAAACGAGTGATAGAATTATATTCCTTGTAAGCTAAGATATCCTGAATTTCCCGATTCAAACCACCCATAAACCTAGCCATAGCGGCTTCCTCAGTTTCCTCTAAGTCACAACGCAGCATGCCTGTTTGCAATTCTTGAAAATATTCCTCTACGCTTTTACTACCTTGCCTCAATTGTTGCAACTTATGTAACAAATCACGTGCATAATATGAGGGAACAAATCTAGCTCGCATGATTCTTTTTAATGCATCCCAAGTTTGTGGTATGGTGAAAGGATTTTTCTTAGAATATTCACTCCACCAAACAGACGCAAAATCAGTAAACTCACTAGTAGCAGCCCTAACCCTTTTGTTTTCAGGGAATGCATGACAAGCAAATTTCTGATCAACAGCCAATTCCCAAGTGATATAAGCATCGGGTTATATTTTCCATCAAAAAGTGGCATAGTGAACTTAATCTTACCAAGCGATTCATCATTGTCACGCACCTCAGCCCGGCGTGGTTGACGTTGACGGTGAGCGTCCTCATCATCATCAATCTCAGTGTCACCGCATAATCGTCTCCACCATTTTCGCCCACCCTGCTGCCCAAGACACCAATGTTGGCACGAGTACGCTGAGTCGGTGCAGCGGAGATGCACGCCCTCTCATCAAGATGTCTCAAAATCTCAGCAAGTGAGGTGTTGATGGTGCCAACGGAAGCCTCCAATGTTGCAAGCGTAGTGTTGGTGTCGATCTGCGCGCCTCCAATTGGCCAAGGCGTTCGTTGGTGACCCGTACATCCTCATCAAGTCCTTCAGTGTGCAGCTTCATTTGGCGCTCAAAGTGTTGTATGATGCCCCTAGTCCGAGGGGAATGTTGCGCTGCCCGCAGGTCCTCCGGTTCTCCCGACATTGTTAGAAGAACACAAGAAACAAACCAAGAAGATAAAAATAATAAAACTGCAGGTTATACCTCACAACTACTGGGATGTGGTTAAATCAAGTCGCACACTCTCAACCTGTTCTGTCAAGCTCTTACAAGTTCTTACCACAGCGAGCAGGAGGTGATGGCAGCCGACAAGTCAAGACAATATCTCCTGGAAATTGGGTGTATCGCTGCCTTGGTCGCTAGTCCCCGTGAGGTGGTAGCCAAATCTGTGGAGCTATAGGTGGGCTGAGAGTGAACAAAGGATAACTAGAACCACATTAGTCAAAGCAAGTTGAATGATTGCTCAACGACGGCACCGTGCTGGTCCTAGGCTAGACCGTACTAGAGATGCGAGCCTAGAACACAAACGAAGACACACCGTGCGAAAGAAACTAGATGGCGTTGCACACGGAGTTTTGGAGCTCGAAAAAGGGTGCCGTCTTCACAGGGTACCTTAGAATCACGTGCAGAAGGGCTCTGTCAATTTTGAGCGAATTCTGAGAAACTTGATTTTTCCTCGGTTTGCGGGCCCGTTTTGAGGCCCTAAACGACGTTTTTTGGGGTCGAAGCTGCCGCGTATGTGCCCGATGGCTTACGCGGCTCTGAAATCTCCAGTTTTTCCAGACTTCTTTTTTCACTCTATCTTCCGATTTCCTTTCCAACGGATCAAGAATCGCCTCAATCGGAGGTCGTTTGCAAAAGTTAGCTGTTTCTCTCTCCTCTGTTTTTTTTTCTTCTTTTTTTTTTCTTTTTTTTTATGCCGCGGCTCTTCTAGATGCGGCTGCCTGTTCCTTCTTTTCTCTTTTTTTTTCACACACGATGTAGTTGAATCCGAATTCGTGCCCTACTCCAATACCAATTAGCGCAGAAACCGAGTCCTACTCCAAGTCCAATTAGGGCAGAAACCGAGTCCTACTCCAAGTCCAATTAGGGCAGAAACCGAGTCCTACTCCAAGACCAATTAGGGCAGCAACCGAGTCCTCCTCTTTTTTTTTTTGCCCTCCTATGACAGTTCGGATCTAATCGCAACGGTGAGTCCAAAACGTGAACAGAACTCGAAACTCTAAAGGAACTAGACACTAAGACCAGCAAAGGACACGACGATGCAACCGAAGACTCAACAAACAAGGACTATGCAGCAATAGATAAAGGCTCAAATTGTTTCGGATTTTGGGGAGTAGATCTGATCTGCTATTTTTTTTTGGTTTTCTGGACTGTAGGTAAAAATTGCAAAGACTAGATAAGATCTCTCACCGATCAACCTTGAGCTCTGATACCAACTGATAGCACTAGGGGTCCCGATCTTTCGATGAGAGTGGTAGATTCGATTGGGGAAAGAGATGACGTTGACGACCGACTACAACCATCCAGGGACGTTGCGCCTTAGCGATCGATACACCAACTCCAGAGATTGTTCGTGACCTTGTCGGCGCACGATCAACCTAACCACGAGGGTCCTTGTTCCTGCAAGCAATCGAAGAACAAGCAAGAACAAGATGAACAACAACTCAATTGCAAGTAACGATGTAAGATTCAATCGAAAACAGAAAACGGTGGGGTTCCGAAGACAAGTATTCGGGCGGTCTAGCCGACACGCGCGAGTACAAGGCAAAGCAGCAAAAGCTAACTTAGTCTAAACAAAACCCAAACCCTAGAAGAGGGTGCGGCTGCCTATTTATGGGTCACGGAAGGTGGAGGGTCGGCCAAAACACAAGGAAGCCGAATAGGACTCGAATTACAAGGCCCAAGGCCCACTTTGACTCGGACTGGAAAAGCGACGTGAATTGTTTTGCAGTTTCTGGTCGACTCGGATGGAATTTGGAGGTGAGGCCGGATCCATCTGAAAGTAGACTTCAAGAGCTTTCCAACAAGTACTCATGGGCCCCGAGAAACCTTCTGGATCAAAAGTTACGGCCGTTTGAAGTAGGCGCTGTCAACAAGGCCGAATCCGAGTCAAACTCGTGAACAGGACTTGGTTTGCGCTTGACGGTTCCACTTCTATACTTGAGCTCATGTGGTTCTTCCCCATGGTTCCTAAGGACAATTAAATCATCACAAGAATTAAGTAGTATTCCATTCTTTGAAACATTTGTATGCAAACTTAGGAACGCATTCACCTGATGGTTAAGCAGACGTGCTCGCGCTCTAGTCATTGGTCCTTGTATCATAGTTTCAGTTTGATATGGAGTCGGCATGGTTGTATGCATGGAAAGGATGTCCTCATCACCTGTAATGGTTAAGAAGTCTAATGGTAAGTGACATATGTGTATAGACTATACTGACTTGAATAAAGCTTGTTTATAAGATGATTTTCCACTTCCTTGTATCGATTTGTTCGTTGATTCTACTGCTGGTTGTGAAATGTTAAGTTTTCTAGATGCGTACTCTGGTTATCACCAGATAAGTATGTCTTCGGAAGATGAAAAGAAGACCGTGTTTATTATGCCTTTTGGAGTATTTTGCTATGTCAAGATGCCATTCGGCTTGAAACATGCTGGTCCGACTTTTCAACATTTGATGCAATTAACTTTTTATACATCAAATGGGCTGAAACTTGGAAGCCTACAATGATGATTTGGTCGTAAAAAGCGTCAAATAACTTAATCATGTTTTAGACCTACAGGGGTCCTTCAATAAAGAAAGCTTTGCTTGAAGCTCAACCCTGAGAAGTGTGTGTTTGGAGTCTCCTCAGGAAAATTGCTTAGATTCCTTGTTTCGGCAAGAGGTATTGAGGTGAATCCTGAGAAGATCAAAACCATCGAACAGATGTGCCCTCTGACCACAAAGAAAGAAGTCCATAAACTCATTAGGTGCATAGTGGCTTTAAGTCATTTCATCGCACGTCTGGGAGAGATAGGCCTTCCTTTCTTTAAACTTCTGAGGAAACATGAGGGTTTCAAGTGGTCTAAAGAGGCTAGTGATGCTTTCGAGGATGTCAAGAGATATCTTATGTGTGCTCATGTCCTGGTTTCTCCAAAACTAGGTGACACACTCTTAGTGTTTCTATCCGCCATGCCATAGGCAGTAAGTGTTGTATTGGTCACAAAGCATGAGTGCGTCCAACGACTAGTATACTATTATATAAGTAAAATTTTACACAGTCCTAAGGAGCGCTACCCTTAGGTCCAAAAACATCTCTATGCCCTCCTCATGCCTTTCGAGAAAGTTGAGGTATTATTTTTAGGTGCACAAAATTATTGTGTTGTCTAAGCTTCGCTTAGGAGAGGTCCTCCAGAACAGGGAAACAATGGAGTGCATAGCAAAATGGTCGATAGAACTTGGGGAGTTTGACCTCTATTTTTTGTCTTGAATGGCCATTAAATCCCAGATCTTAGTAGACTTTGTCTCTAAATGGACAAACCTTGAACCTGTTCAGGATCTCCAACACTACGATTCTCACGAGCAGTGGACGATGTCTTTGATGGGTCGCTAATGCTAAGTGGCTTAGGGGCTGGAGTTGTCCTGGAACCTCCTGAGGGAGAGACCTTAAAATATGCCATTCCATTACTCCTTCCGGCCACCAATAATGTGGCTACATATGAAGGCTTGTTGACTGGCATACGAGCCACTATAGGCTTTGGATTCATAAACTACTCATAAGAGGAGACTCTCAACTAGTCATGAATCATGTCGGCAAAGGGTATCAATGCTCGAGTTCGACTATGTCTCAGTACTTGTTGGAAGTTTGAAAGCTCGAGAAGTACTTTTTCGATTTTAAGTTACAGTATATCTGATACGGGGTCGCCCGATCTTCTCAACGTAGGATCAAGATACTCACGAGGATTCGACGAACCGTAGTAATCTCCCGTTGCCAATGCAAGAGTTAGCACTCTATAATTCGCCCAACCACACGTGCTAAACTTCACGACCACAAGATGAAGTTCTATCGCACTCCCAATTCCAAGCGGAAAGGTTGAACGGTCTTGATTTCGATGAACTCCCAATTCTTCCCTCAAGTTGGTTCGGCCAAAAGAAAGAACAAGAGTATTCTATTATCAAAAGTAGTCTAAAGAACAATAGGGGGCGGCTGCTACATAAAGCCAACTCTAACCTCTGCACGCACGCACTTGGGCATAAGGCCGAGTTCAATTTGGTTTACGAATCCTAAAACAATTCGGAATTAAACACTAACTAATTACATGGCTGAATTACGCAATCTCAGCCCACTATTGGCACGCAGGCCCAGAAACTCCTCAATTGGCGCATGGGCCTCTTCTTCAAGTCTTGGCTGCGTGGAGCTTCCTCCTTTGACATGTGACCTCGTGGGCCTCCTCCCTTGTGGTCGCATTGCTCTCTTTCTCCTTGGGGCTGGCCCGTTGGTCCTTCCGCCCTTGTTCTTCCATTGCTTCAAATCTGAGAATGCACAATGTATTTGCACTAGGTAGTATACCATTCTCGTTTAAGGCAATAGGAAATTCTTTAAGAAACATAAGCACTTGTTGTTGTAGTAGCTTAGCTCTTGCTCTTATCATAGGATCTATTGGAGCCTCATCACTAGCTTTATCATACACACTTGGAGTGGAAGGTGAATGCGTAGTAGAGATGTCCTCATCATCCTCCCCCTCATGAAAAGGAGTCGACCTCGACTCTGTACAATCTTGTCCAAATAAGGGTGATAAATCAGCAACATTAAATGTAGAACTTACCCCATAGTCATCTCCTGGAAGCTCAATCTTGTATGCATTGTCATTGATCTTAGCAAGAACTTTAAAAGGTCCATCACCACGGGGCATCAATTTAGATCTACGCTTCTCCGGAAAGCGATCTTTGCGAAGGTGTATGATGAGGCGATGGGGTCCCGATCTTCCGATAGGATGATAACTATCGATTTCGGTGGAGATGACTCTTGCGATCCGACTACAACCGTACGAGACGTCACTTGCGCCTTAGCAATCGCTGAACCAACCCCAAGATGTTATCAACCGTGCCAAGAACACGGTTGACCTGACCACGAAGGTCTATTCCTGCATGCAACCGAAGAACACGCAAGAACAAGGATAGTGAGCAACCTGAAACTTGCTAGATATAAAAGTCGCACAAGGATAGTTGAGGTTCTGTAACACGAATCTGTTGGTCTAGCCGACACAAGAGAACGTGGAGTTTGCACAAGGGGCTAAACTGATCTAAACAAAACCTAAGTCCTAGAAACAGAGGCGGCGGCTCCTATATAGTGAAAACAACCAGGGGAGGCGTCCCAAAGGGTACACCCTAGGGTTACAAGGCCCATGGGCCCAAGTGGAGGTGGCGCAGCACCCTTTTGACTCGGACTCAGAAACCTACGTGGATTGTTTTGATGATTCCGGCCGGCTCGGATGGAATTTGAAGATGAGGTTGGATCCATTGGAAAGTAGACTTGATAAGATTTCCATGAAGTACAATAACGTCCCAAACGGAGTCCGTATGAGGACGTTATGTCCGTTTAAACTTGCACCATTGCAGCAGTCCGAATCCGATTCCAGTACGTGACCAATGTGGACTCTTCTAACGATTACGGCCGGGTCTGATAGAATTTGAAGATGAGGTTGGATCCGTTTGAACTTGGTACCATCGCAGCAGTCTGAGTCTGATTCCAAAACGTGTCCAACTCGAATTCGTGCTTGACTTGGTCCCAAAGTGACGTGGTGATCTCCCTTATTCCTTCCATGCATGTCCAGGACTCCATGTCTCTTTCCTTCATCCTTTCCCAAGTTCCTAAGCACAATTAAATCACTTGCATTAGGTAGCGGTCTATTCTTAGTAACACATGAAGGCTGAAGAAACGAATTCACCTTTAGTTCAATCTTGATATTGGGCGCTATTATCGTATGTGTTTGTGGCGTGGTCACATCATCCTCCCCTTCTTGATAGAAAACCATCCTCGGTTTTAGCATATGTGTAGCCTCATGTATTGCATGATCTTCATCATAAATGTCGGTACATAATAACAAACGCAACAAACTCTCATTATGTAATATCATAAGTTCTTTGTCAAACAAAGTGAAACCTGTTTGAAACGAACTCACCTGATAATTTAAGTGGTGCGTAGGAGCTCTTGTAATTCGAACAACAAGTATAGCAAATATGATTATATCCATAGGGTACATGTTCTTATCAGTGTACCCACACTAAATCACCTGGTTCAAAAAGCATTTTCTTTCTAGACTTGTTAGCTTTGGAAGCATAAGCACGTACCTTCTTTTCAATTACCCTTTGGTTGTGGCATGAAGCTTTTTCACAAAATTAGCACGTTTAGAAGCCTCCATATTAGCGTGTTCTTGTAGTGGGAGTGGAAGCAAATCAAGTGGCGTGATTGGTTTGAAACCATACACCACCTCGAATGGACATAATTGAGTTGTAGAATGTACCGCCCTGTTATATGCAAACTCCACATGCGGTAGACAATCTTCCCACTCTTTCAAGTTTTTCTTTATCATGGCACGCAGCAATGTTGAAAGTGTGCGGTTCACCATCTCCGTTTGTCCATTTGGTACTGTAGTAATGCACTGTAGCACGACCTAAACACCCTATAAATAGGGTGGTACCCCCATGTAAAACACAAGTCATGCTTGGAAAATAGTTGTAGAACACTTGTTCCTATTTATGTGTGAGTCATTTCCACCACCAATTGGGATTGGGTGTTATTTCTGAGTTGCCACTCTGTTGTTCTTGTAATTCCATGGGATTGCTTGAACGTGTCTGCTCCAGATAGCAAGTAGACGAAGGCCGTAGCTTGTGGTTGAGTAATTGAGTGCTGCAGGTTGCCATATAGAGACGGTGGTTGGCCGCATCAATTGCTAGGTTGCACGGGCCAGTCATCCATAATTCCATGCAATTTCACAATCTCCTTGAAAAAACAAGTCAGCTACATGAGACGCATGATCGCTCTTATGACAGGGAATAAAATGTGCCATTTTAGAAAACCTATCCACAACTACAAATACTGAATCCCTCCCTCTTGGTCCTAGGCAGTTCCAAGACAAAATCCATGCTAATATCTTCCCAAGGAGCACAGGAACAGGAAGTGGAGTATACAAACCATGTGGATTGAGTTTTGACTTCGCCTTATGACAAGTTGATGCGGACATCACACCTTCGATTCCAACCACATCTCCTCCTACTGCTACAACTCTAGAAGCAATTCAAGGACCCGTCACTCGAGCTCGTGCACGTGAACTCAATTATGTGATCCTTCTAAGGAATGAAGGTCAAGAAGATGGCAAGGAATGAGAGACAAATAAAAGGTGCTGCGCCACCTGCCTTTGGGGCTGGGCCCATGTAATAAAGTCATATTTAGGCAGTTTAGGAAAGGTTAAGAGGAGATTTCGCCCTACCTTACTTGCTGGCCGAATTCCCCTCCCCCTCTCCTATTTAGTTCAGGCCGAGCTCTCCTTGTGACTCGGGTTTTCTTTTGTTTAAGTTTAGCCATTGTGCAAACATTGATCTTCAGTTGTGTCCAACGACCACCTGCCAGACAGCAATTGTGAAACCCCACATTCGAGTGATTTCAGTTTGCCTACATCTTGTTCTTGCTTGTTCTTCATTTGCTTGCAGGAATTGAACCTCGTGTTCAGGTTGATCTCGCTGTTCCAGCACGGTCAATAACCATTTGGAGTTGGTTCTGCGATTGCTAAGGCGTCCACAACCTGTTCGTTCGTAGTCGGATCGCGAGAGTCACCACCAATCAATCGATATTTATCCTCTCACCGAAAGATCGGGCACTCCAGTCCTATCAAGTGGTATCAGATTTCAGGTTGCTCGGTGAGATCTTCCTTAGTTTTACAGTTCGTTTTCATTCCTATTGTCCACATAAAAGCCAAACAAAAATATATCTAGGTTAGTTCCTGCTGTCCTATACTCTTTTAGCCCTTGCATCTTTCTTTTCAGTAGTTTGCATTGTTGAGTTCGTGTTGCATTTATCAATTCGAGTTGCTGTTTCGCCTCGCATCAACCACAGATCACCTTGGCGTGCACATCACCCGCACCTACCATGTTTACATTCATTCACCTTCCTTAGTCTGTTCTCGGTGATCTGGTTCTCCCTTCTCCGCAAGGCAAACCACCCCTAGAAAATGGAAGGAACCTGCCTCTGCTCTCTCGGTTTGATTAGGAAGGAAACCAGCGTGACACCAAAAAAAAGGCACGGTGCAAAAAAAAACAAAAAGAAAGAAAGGAAAGGAAAAGCCGCACTGCCAAAAAAAACAAAAAAAAACAAAAGAGAAGGAAAGAAGGTCATACATAAGGAAAGAAACCGCTGCTGTGATTTCCTTTTCTGTGCCACAGTCACACGGTAGGAACCCAATCGCAAGTTTCCCAATCCACAAAATTAGAGAGGAAAGTCATCCCTTGACCCCTGCGCAGAGGTTTCTTTTAATTACCTTTTTACCCCTGGTCGCCAAAACACAAATAAAAATTCTTGTGACCAGTACACTCTCGAGAGATAGCCAAGGGTTACTTCCACATTTTTCAGTTCATCTTTCATACAAAAAAAATTAAATTACCGTTCATCTTTTGAGACTAGCTGTTGCATACTACTTAAGCTAGGGGTTGTTTGCATTGCACTACCTTTCTTTGGGCAGATGCTCCACGTCGTGCGAACTTTTCAGTACCCTAACCAGTGGCTTTGAGTAGTCAGCTAGTGTCTCTCCTAGTACTTGGTGCGAGATTCATCCCTTGCTTGCATCAAGTCACGTTATTGTTTGTGCACAACCCTGTAGACACGTTTCTCCCTTTGTTTGGATCAGCAACTTATACTGGTATTTTGAGCACTTGTTCAACTTTGCATTTGCTGAATTGATCATGCTAATCCTTGCTACAAAGTGAAACATTCCTATAGCTGCACAGATTTCTACAGCAAACAGATTTCGTGTCCCTGGCAATCGCTCCGTCAATCTCCGCTGGTTGACGCTGCTGGTTGCAGGTCACCCTGTTGGCTTGGTAAGAATTGGTAAGAACTTGATAATGGTTTTAGCCGAGTGATCTGAACAGCACTACTTCCTATTAGTTGTAGGGCACACTTGTTTTCCTTTCTCTATTGCATTCTTGCGCTAACAATGACAGGACCTTCGGAGGAACCGGGAGACACCATACAACATTCTCCTCGAACAAAGGGCATCATTCAGCATTTTGAGCGGCAAGTGGGGCTGCAAGTAGATGCACTTGCAGAGGATGTTCAGGTCACAAACGAGCACCTTGGCCAGCTTGAAACCACTCAACTTGGTACAGGTGCAACGCTCGCTGCCCACAGTGAGGTTGACGAACAGGGCGAAACTGATTATGGTGGTGACACCGAGCATGCAGATCTTTCCAACAACAACAACGATCGGGAACATCGTCGCCGGCGTGCAAATCAGCGAGGTATGCCCCAACACCACCACCGACGTGCAGTGCGTAATCAGGATGATCCCTTTGCTAAGGTTAAATTCACTATACCCGCATTTAATGGCAAATATGATCCTAATGCTTACCTTGATTGGGAACTTGCTGTTGATCAAAAATTTGCATGCCATGCTTTTTCTGCACATAATCAAGTTAGGGCTGCTACTAGTGAGTTTACATATTTTGCTTCTATTTGGTGGCGCGAACATTGCAGCAAACATCCTAATAACATTCCCCCCACTTGGGAAGCATTAAAAGTGCTCATGCGACATAGATTTGTCCCCCCATAGTATGCTCGTGATATGCTTAATAAATTGCAGCGATTGCGTCAAGGTACAAATTCCGTTGAAGAGTACTTTCAGGAGCTGCAAATTGGTATGCTTCGTTGTGGTTTAGTTGAGAATGACGATGTAGCTATGGCACGATTTTTGGGTGGCCTGAACCGAGAAATTCAGGATGTGCTTGATTATAAGGAGTACAATAATATTACTCGTTTGTTCCATCTTGCTTGTAAAGCTGAACGTGAAGTGCAGGGACGCCACACGAGGACACGAGCTAACTCTTTTGCAGGTCGAACCACCTCGTTCAAACCAGCCACTACACCTGCGTCCGCTTCACAGCCGGCTGCACCGTCTCCATCCAGCAGCAAACCACGAGCCGGCACCAAATCTGTCCACCTCGGCAACGACTAAAGCTCCACCAGGGGATCCAGCACCAAGTGCATCTGTTGCTTCCACCGGACGCACAAAAGATATCCAATGCCATCGCTGCAAAGGCTATGGACATGTCATACGTGACTGCCCAAACAAGCGTGTGCTATACGTGATGATGGTGAGTATTCTTCAGCTAGTGATTTGGATGAAGCCACATATGCTATGCTTGCCACAGACGTTTCAGGACACGACGAAGAACATGTTGCTGCTGATGATGCCGACAAGTATTTGAGCCTTGTCATGCAACGTGTACTCAGTACGCAGGTTGCACCACAGGAACGAAACCAGCGGCACAATCTGTTCCACACCAAAGGCGTTGTTCAAGAGCGGTCCATTCGCATCATCATCAATGGGGGGAGCTGCAACAACTTGGCAAGCACCGATCTGGTGGAGAAGCTTGCTCTCCAAACTCGGCCACATCCCCATCCATACCACATCCAATGGCTCAACCAAGGTGGTAAGATGAAGGTAACACGCTCAGTACGTGTACACTTTGCTATGGGTTCGTATCATCATTATGTTGATTGTGATGTTGTTCCGATGCAAGCATGCTCTTTGCTGCTAGGTAGACCTTGGCAATATGATACAGATTGTGTGCACAATGGTCGAACAAACCAATACTCACTCATCTTTCAGGGCAAGAAAATTATTTTGCATCCAATGTCCCCTGAACAGATAGTGAAAGATGAACTTGCTAGGGCAAATAGAGAGCAAAAACAAAGTGAGAATCAGATTTTACAAAAAGAGATCAAACTAAAAGCTCCTGTTTTACTAGCTACACAAGCTGACCTTGATGAGTGGGATGCTACTAGTTTTCCTTGCTATGCTTTCATGTGCACTCATGTGCTGTTCTCACTTGATGATGCACCATCTTTTGTTATGCCTCCTGCTGTCACTAAGCTTTTGCAGGACTACTCCGATGTTTTTCCAAAGGATATTCCAGCCGGCCTTCCTCCCCTTCGTGGAATTGAACACCAGATTGATCTCATTCCGGGAGCGTCATTGCCCAACCGTGCACCATATCGCACCAACCCAGACGAGACGAAAGAAATTCAGCGACAAGTACAAGAATTGCTTCATAAGGGCTACATTCGTGAGTCTCTTAGCCCATGTGCTGTTCCTGTCCTTTTAGTGCCAAAAAAAGATGGTTCATGGTGTATGTGTGTTGATTGTCGCGCCATTAACAATATCACAGTTCGCTATCGTCACCCTATTCCTCGGTTAGATGACATGCTTGACGAACTAAGTGGTGCTGTTGTGTTCTCTAAGGTTGATTTGCGTAGTGGGTACCATCAGATTCGCATGAAATTGGGGGATGAATGAAAAACAGCTTTCAAAACTAAGTTTGGTTTGTATGAGTGGTTAGTCATGCCTTTTGGATTAACTAACGCACCCAGCACTTTTATGCGGCTAATGAACGAAGTTTTGCGTGCTTTCATAGGCAAATTTGTGGTTGTCTATTTTGATGATGTACTGATTTACAGCAAATCTTTGGAGGAACATCTTGATCATTTACGTGCTGTTTTTGACGCTTTGCGTAGTGCACATCTATTTGGAAAGTTGGATAAGTGCAACTTTTGCACAGATCGTGTGTCTTTTCTTGGCTATGTTGTTACAGCGCAGGGTATAGAAGTGGACAGCACCAAGATCGAAGCAATCCAGAGCTGGCCAACTCCCACCACAGTGACATAAATTCGCAGTTTCCTCGGGCTTGCTGGATTCTATCGCAGATTTGTTCGTGATTTCGGCACCATCGCCGCCCCACTAAATGAACTCACGAAGAAAGGTGTTCCCTTCTCTTGGGGTCCAGCTCAGGATGACGCTTTCATGACCTTGAAAGATAAGTTAACACATGCACTTTGCTTCAGCTTCCTGATTTTACTAAGATGTTTGAGCTAGAATGTGATGCTAGTGGAATTGGGTTGGGTGGTGTGTTGCTACAAGAGGGCAAACCAGTTGCTTATTTCAGTGAGAAATTAATCGGCCCTAGTCTGAACTATTCCACTTATGATAAAGAGTTATTTTTGCTTTGGTTCGAACCTTGGAAACATGGCAGCATTACTTATGGCCTAGAGAATTTGTTATTCATTCTGACCATGAATCTTTGAAGCATATTCGAAACCAATCAAATCTGAATCGTAGGCATGGTCGTTGGGTGGAATTCATTGAGTCTTTCCCTTATGTCATCAAACACAAGAAAGGGAAAGCAAATGTCATTGCCGATGCCTTGCCTCGTCGATACACTATGCTCTCACAACTTGATTTCAAAATTTTTGGGCTACAAACCGTGAAAGAGCAGTATGTTCTTGATCCTGATTTCAAGGACGTGGTACTGAATTGCAAAGATGGACGAACGTGGGGGAAGTTCTTCATGGATGACGGCTTCCTGTTCCGTGCTAACAAGCTGTGCATACCAGCTAGTTCTATTCGCCTTTTGTTGTTACAGGAAGCACATGGCGGTGGCCTCATGGGACATTTTGGCGTTAAGAAGACGGAGGACATTCTTGCAGATCACTTCTTCTGGCCCAAGATGCGTCGCGATGTGGAGAGATTTGTCGCTCGCTGCACTACATGTCAAAAAGCTAAGTCACGACTCAGTCCCCATGGTTTATATATGCCTCTCCCTGTTCCTTGGGTGGATATTTCAATGGACTTTGTCCTAGGATTGCCTAGAACCAAGAGGGGAAGGGATGACATCTTCGTAGTTGTAGACAGATTTTCCAAAATGGCTCACTTCTTACCTTGTCACAAGAGCGATGATGCTACTAATGTTGCTGATTTATTCTTTCGTGAGATTGTTCGCTTGCATGGTGTGCCCAAAACAATAGTCTCAGATCGTGATACAAAGTTCCTTAGTCATTTTAGGAGAACTTTGTGGAACAAATTAGGACTAAGTTGCTGTTCAGCACTACGTGTCATCCCCAAACTGATGGTCAAATTGAGGTTGTTAATAGAACTTTATCTACCATGCTTAGGGCTGTTCTAAATAAAAATCTGAAACTTTGGGAAGAATGTTAACTCATATTGAATTTGCTTATAATCGTGCCATACAATCAACCACCAAGATGTGCCCTTTTCAGATTGTATATGGGTTCATACCTCGTGCTCCAATTGATTTAATCTCTGTTTCAGACACCGAGGACTTGAATTTTGATGCTAACCAACAAACAAGGCGCGCTCCCCCATGCAGCGCCGGATCTGATCTTGAAAATACATGAACAAACAAGGAAGAATATTGAGTCTATGAATGTAAAGAATAAACTTGCAGGTAGTAAAGGAAGACAACACGTGACCTTTCAACCTGGTGATTTGGTTTGGTTACAATTGAGAAAGGATCGATTCCCAGCATTGCGCAAATCCAAATTGATGCCGCATGCTGATGGGCCATTCAGGATTCTTGAAAAAATAAATGATAATGCATATAAACTGGATCTTCCAGCAGACTATGGTGTTTCTTCTAGTTTCAATGTCGCAGATTTGAAGCCATATGTTGGTGAACACGAGCGATTCCGTCGAGGACGACTCCAATTCAAGAAGGGGAGGATGATGCGGACATCACACCTTCGATTTGATAGCACTAGGGGTCCCGATCGTTCGATGAGAGCGGTAGATTCGATTGGGGAAGGAGATGACGTTGACGACCCGACTACAACCATCCAATGACGTTGCGCCTTAGCGATCGATACACCAACTCCAGAGATTGTTCGTGACCTTGTCGGCGCACGATCAACCTAACCACGAGGGTTCTTGTTCCTGCAAGCAATCGAAGAACAAGATTAACAGCAACTCAATTGCAAATAACGATGTAAGATTCAATCGAAAACAGGAAAACGGTGGGTTCCGAAGACAAGTATTCGGGCGGTCTAGCCGACACGCGCGAGTACAAGGCAAAGTAGCAAAAGCTAACTTAGACTAAACAAAACCCAAACCCTAGAAGAGGGTGCGGCTGCCTATTTAAGGGACACAGAAGGTGGAGGGTCGGCTAAAACACAAGGAAGCCGAATAGGACTCGAATTACAAGGCCCAAGGCCCACTTTGACTCGGACTGGAAAAGTGACGTGACTTGTTTTGCAATTTCTGACTGACTCGGATGGAATTTGGAGGTGAGGCCGGATCCATCTGAAAGTAGACTTCAAGAGCTTTCCAACGAGTACTCACGGGCCCCGAGAAACCATCTGGATCAAACGTTATAGCCGTTTGAAGTAGACGCTGTCAACCAGGCCGAATCCGAGTCAAACTCGTGAACAGGACTTGGTTTGCGCTTGACGGTTCCACTTCTATACTTGAGCTCATATGGTTCTTCCCCATGGTTCCTAAGGACAATTAAATCATCACAAGAATTAAGTAGTATTTCATTCTTTGAAACATTTGTATGCAAACTTAGGAACGCATTGGTCACGCATTGGTCACAAGAAATAAGAACCCTCGTGGTTAGGTTGATCGTGCGCCGACAAGGTCACGAACAATCTCTGGAGTTGGTGTATCGATCGCTAAGGCGCAACGTCATTGGATGGTTGTAGTCAGGTCGTCAACGTCATCTCCTTCCCCAATCAAATCTACCGCTCTCATCGAAAGATCGGGACCCCTAGTGCTATCAAATTGAAGGTGTGATGTCCTCATCATCTTCCCCATGGTTAAGTTGACGTGCTCGCGCTCTAGTCATTGGTCCTTGTATCATAGTTTCAGTTTGATGTGGAGTCGGCATGGTTGTATGCATGGAAAGGATGTCCTCATCACGATTCCAACCACATCTCCTCCTACTGCTACAACTCCAGAAGCAATTCAAGGACCCGTCACTCGAGCTCGTGCACGTGAACTCAATTATGTGATCCTTCTAAGGAATGAAGGTCAAGAAGATGGCAAGGAATGAGAGACAAATAAAAGGTGCTGCGCCACCTACCTTTGGGGCTGGGCCCATGTAATAAAGTCATATTTAGGCAGTTTAGGAAAGGTTAAGAGGAGATTTTGCCCTACCTTACTTGCTGGCTGAATTCCCCTCCCCCCTCTCCTATTTAGTTCAGGCCGAGCTCTCCTTGTGACTCGGGTTTTCTTTTGTTTAAGTTTAGCCATTGTGCAAACACTGATCTTCAGTTGTGTCCAACGACCACGTGCCAGACAGTAATTGTGAAACCCCACATTCGAGTGATTTCAGTTTGCCTACATCTTGTTCTTGCTTGTTCTTCAATTGCTTGCAGGAATTGAACCTCGTGTTCAGGTTGATCTCGCTGTTCCAGCACGGTCAATAACCATTTGGAGTTGGTTCTGCGATTGCTAAGGCGTCCACAACCTGTTCGTTCGTAGTCGGATCGCGAGAGTCACCACCAATCAATCGATATTTATCCTCTCACCGAAAGATCGGGCGCTCCAGTCCTATCACATGTGATGCATCTTTGAACGAATCTCTTGACGTCTCGCCTCATCTTTGGCCAATAGAAGTGATCAGCCAACATTATGTAAGTCTTCTCTCTCCCAAAATGCCCCATCAATCCTCTTGCATGAGATTCCTGCAATAATAACAAACGCACAGAGGAATCCGGAACACAGCTTATTCATGCGAAAGAGAAAACCATCATGAATGTGAAACTTATCCCACCCTTTCCCATTTTTTCCTTTAGAATATGGAGCTGCAAATTCATGATCGGAAGCATATAAATCTTTCAAACTTTCCAACCCTGGTACCTTTACCTCCAACTGAGTCAAAAGCACATGTTTTCTTGACAATGCATCAACTATCACATTCTCTTTGCCTTTCTTATATTTGACAATGTATGGAAAGGTCTCAATGAATTATACCCACTTAGCATGTCTATGATTCAATTTCGCTTGGCCCTTTAAATATTTCAAAGCTTCATGATCAGAATGGATAATCAATTCCTTGGGCCAAAGATAATGTTGCCAAGTTTAAAGCACACGCACAAGAGCATATAGTTCTTTATCATAAATAGGATAATTCAATTGTGCACCATGAAGTTTCTCACTGAAATATGCAACGAGTTTTCTTTCTTATATCAAAACACCACCATTAGCATCACATTCAATCTCAAAAGTTTTTGTAAAATTAGGTAAAGCAAGCAATGGTGCTTTAGTCAAACATTTCTTCAATTCAGCAAAAGCTTTGTCTTGTTTTTCTCCCAAATCAAAAATCACTCCCTTTTTAGTTAATTCATTTAATGGGGCAGTAATGGTGCTAAAGTCTTTCACAAATCGTCGATAAAAACTAGCAAGCCCATGGAAGCTACAAATTTGACTAGCATTCACAGGAATTGGCCAATTTCTATAGCTTCAATTTTATATTCATCCTGAGGCGGATACGCATAAGTATTACACTTTTCAGTTAAAACTATTATTTGATTGGAAGGAACTATTGAGCCGTATTAAATATTATCAGGTGAACTCGTTCCGAGGTGAATTTAATTTTAATTTATATGAGACATGTTCACTACCACACAAGAATATTTTGTGTATTTTCTAGATACCACTCAGAATAAGAATTAAATTGATACCACATGAGGAAGGAGGGATTTGCTATGGACTAAAGAAAAACAATATGTGCATGTGTGAGATGCATGCATACAGCCTAAAGCAAGAGAAGAAGGCTCAACTGCATGGGTAGGGAAGCTCACGATTGGCCCAAGGCCCATGTACGCGTATGCGCATGGAGCAATCGGGCAGCCGCCGTATATATATCTCCATCATGCACAGACGGGTGACGGAAAAAGCCATGAAGAAAAGAGAAGATTACGTGACGATAGATAGAGAACAGTATGAAACTGATGATGGATTGATATGAGTTTTATACACGTTTTTGACGTTTTTGGTTAGCCACAAAATCCAATGAAAGAATTGTGAGTTCTTGCAATTCGAGATCGTTCAACCTTTCCGCTGGGAATTGGGAGCGCGATAGGGCTTTCGCTTGGTGGTCGTGAAGTCCGGCGCGTGTGATCTTGCGAATTATAGAGCGTTTGTTCTTGCATTGGCAACGGAGGATCGCTACGATTCGAGAGTCTACACGTGAGTATCCAATCCTACGTCGAGAAGATCGGGTGACCCCGTATCATCTTGGTATCTGATGAGGACATCCTTTCCATGCATACAACCATGCCGACTCCACATCAAACTGAAACTATGATACAAGGACCAATGACTAGAGCGCGAGCACGTCAACTTAACCATCAGGTGAATGCGTTCCTAAGTTTGCATACAAATGTTTCAAAGAATGGAATACTACTAATTCTTGTGATGATTTAATTATCCTTAGGAACCATGGGGAAGAACCACATGAGCTCAAGTATAGAAGTGGAACCGTCAGCGCAAACCAAGTCCTGTTCACGAGTTTGACTCGGATTCGGCCTAGTTGACAGCGTCTACTTCAAACGGCCATAACTTTTGATCCAGAAGGATTCTCGGGGCCCGTGAGTACTCTTTGGAAAGCTCTTGAAGTCTACTTTCAGATGAATCCGGCCTCACCTCCAAATTCCATCCGAGTCGGTCAGAAACTGCAAAACAAGTCACGTCACTTTTCCAGTCCGAGTCAAAGTGGGCCTTGGGCCTTGTAATTCGAGTCCTATTCGGCTTCCTTGTGTTTTGGCCGACCCTCCACCTTCCGTGTCCCTTAAATAGGCAGCCGCACCCTCTTCTAGGGTTTGGGTTTTGTTTAGACTAAGTTAGCTTTTGCTACTTTGCCTTGTACTCGCGCGTGTCGGCTAGACCGCCCGAATACTTGTCTTCGGAACCCCACCGTTTTCTGTTTTCGATTGAATCTTACATCTTTATTTGCAATTGAGTTGTTGTTCCTCTTGTTCTTGCTTGTTCTTCGATTGCTTGCAGGAACAAGAACCTCGTGGTTAGGTTGATCGTGCGCTGACAAGGTCACAAACAATCTCTGGAGTTGGTATCGCTAAGGCGCAACGTCCTTGGATGGTTGTAGTCGGGTCGTCAACGTCATCTCCTTCCCCAATCGAATCTACCGCTCTCATCGAAAGATCGGGACCCCTAGTGCTATCAGTTGGTATCAGAGCTCAAGGTTGATCGGTAAGATATCTTATCTAGTCTTTGCATTTTTTTAACCTCCAGTCCAGAAAACCAAAAAAAAATATAGTAGATCTGGAAAAACTGGAGATTTCAGATCCGCGTAAGCCTCCAGGCACATACGCGGCAGCTTCGACCCCAAAAAACGTCGTTTAGGCCCACAAAACGGGCCCACAAACCGAGGAAAAATCAAATTTATCAGAATTCGGTCAAAATTGACAGAGCCCTTCTACACGTGATTCTAAGGTTCCTTGTACAGACGGCATCCTTTTTCGAGCTCCGAAACTCCATGTGCAACATCATCTAGTTTCTTTCTGCACGGTGTGTTTTCGTTTGTGTTCTAGGCTCGCGTCTCTAGTACGGTCTAGCCTAGGACCAGCACGGTGCCTTCGTTGAGCGATTATTCAACTTGCTTTGACTAATGTGGTTCTAGTTATCCTTTGTTCACTCTCAGCCCACCTATAGCTCCACAGATTTGGCTACCACATCACAGGGACTAGTGACCGAGGCAGCGATACACCCAATTTCCAGGAGATATTGTCTTGACTTGTCGGCTACCATCACCTCCTGCTCGCTGTGGTAAGAACTTGCAAGAGCTTGACAGAACAGGTTGAGAGTGTGCGACTTGATTTAACCACATCCCAGTAGTTGTGTGGGCATAACCTGCAGTTTTATTATTTTTCTCTTCTTGGTTTGTTTCTTGTGTTCTTCTAACAATGTCAGGAGAACCAGTAGACCTGCGGGCAGCGCCACATTCCCCTCGGACTAGGGGCATCATACAACACTTTGAGCGCCAAATGAAGATGCACACTGAAGGCCGCGCAGATCGACACCAACACTACGCTTGCAACATTGGAGGCTTCCGTTGGCACCGTCAACGCTTCACTTGCTGAGATTTTGAGACGTCTTGATGAGAGGGGCCGTGCATCGCCCGCTGCACCAACTCAGCGTATTCGTGCCAATATTGGTGTCTTGGGCAGCAGGGTGGACGAAAATGGTGGAGACGAATATGCGGCGGACACTGAGATTGATGATGATGAGGACGCTCACCGTCATCGTCAACCACGCCGGAATGAGGTTTGTGAGAATGATGAATCGCTTGGTAAGATTAAGTTCACTATGCCACCTTTTGATGGAAAATATAACCCAGATGCTTATATCACTTGGGAATTGGCTGTTGATCAGAAATTTGCTTGTCATGCATTCCCTAAAAACAAAAGGGTTAGGGCTGCTACTAGTGAGTTTACTGACTTTGCGTCTGTTTGGTGGAGTGAATATTGTAAGAAAAATCCTTTCACCATACCACAAACTTGGGATGCATTAAAAAGAATCATGCGAGCTAGATTTGTTCCCTCATATTATGCACGTGATTTGTTACATAAGTTGCAACAATTGAGGCAAGGTTGTAAAAGCGTAGAGGAATATTTTCAAGAATTGCAAACAGGCATGCTGCGTTGTGACTTAGAGGAAACTGAGGAAGCCGCTATGGCTAGGTTTATGGGTGGTTTGAATCGAAAAATTCAGGACATCTTAGCTTACAAGGAATATAATTCTATCACTCGTTTATTTCATCTTGCTTGTAAAGCTGAAAGAGAAGTACAGGGACGACGCGCAAGCACTAGGACTAACGTTTCTGCTGGTCGTGGAAACATTTGGTCTCAACGTGCATCTGCCGCTCCATCAAGCCAACCCCCTGCACCTTCTTCCTCCTACAGCAAGCCACGGTTTTCAGCATCAAATTCGGCATCTCGAGCATCCAAAGCAACAAAGGGGACAACCCAAGCACATGCAAAGAGCTCTTCGTCTGTTGCATCTACGGGACGAACGAGGGATATCCAATGTCATCAATGCAAGGGGTATGGCCGTGTGAGGAGTGAGTGCCCAACCAAGCGTGTTCTGATTGTGAGAGATTATGGTGAGTATTCTTCTGCTAGTGATTTGGATGAAGATACATATGCTATGCTTGCAGCTGACCATGCAAGTAGTGGGAAGGAGCAAGAAGAAGAGCACATTGGTGCTGAAGATGCGGAGCGCTATGAGAGCCTCATTGTGCAGCGTGTGTTGAGTGCACAAATGGAGAGGGCGGAGCAAAATCAGCGGCACATTCTTTTCCAAACAAAGTGCGTCGTGAAGGAACGCTCATGCCGTGTGATAATTGATGGAGGGAGCTGCAACAACTTGGTGAGCTCCGATATGGTGGAGAAGCTTGCGTTGAACACCAAACCTCACCCACAACCTTACTACATTCAATGGTTCAATAACAGCGGCAAGGTGAAGGTAACACGAATGGTGAGAGTAAATTTTGCTATTGGTTCTTATCATGATGTTGTAGAATGCGATGTTGTTCCTATGCAAGCATGCTCTATGCTGTTAGGTAGACCGTGGCAATATGATAAAGATTCACTACATCATGGTAAGACAAACCAATATTCTTTTGTGCATCATGACAAGAAAATTGTGTTACATCCTATGTCTCCTGAAGCTATTTTCAAAGATGAGATTGCTAGAGCTAATAGAGAGAGAAATCAGGAGCATAATAGGAGTGAAAATCAGATTGTTGTAAGCGAATTTGAGCAACATAAAAAGAAAAACTCTAAATCTGTTCATGAGACAAAAAATGAGATTAAATTGAAGGGTACATGTTTTCTTGCTACTAAGTCTGATGTGAATGAGCTGCATGCTAGTACTTCTGTTTGCTATGCTTTACTTTGCAAACAAGCTTTATTTTCATTCGAGGAGGTACCTTCTTCAGTGCCTCCTGCTGTCACTAATCTTTTGTAGGAGTACATGGATGTCTTTCCAAAGGACGTGCCACAGGGCTACCACCGGTGCGAGGGATTGAGCACCAGATTGATTTGATTCCCGGGGCATCTTTGCCTAATCGTGCGCCATACAGGACCAATCCGGAAGAACTAAGGAGATTCAGCGTCAAGTTCAAGAATTGCTTGATAAAGGTTATTTGCTAAAAGATACTAAAATGCCATAATTTCATTCTCCAAGTACCTTTAATTAAAAAAACCATGCAAAATGCTATGTTGCCTAATTAATAAGTCATCCAATCCTTATCTTAGGATTTAAATTTGCCAATCATGATTAAGAATAATTACTAATGAAAGGGTAGCTTATCAAGAAAACACTGTTAATTCATAATTCGTCCTCCCAATGAATCGCAACCATTAATTACTGCTAACAAATTTGTTAAACACCCAAATGATCAACTTTGTTCGTAATGATATTTGGTTAAATGACTAATTCCATATTTTAATTAAGTCATTAAATTAATGATTCAATTAATTGGCAGTTGTGATCTCAGATCATACTTTGTCTCAAAATATCAAGTTAACTCGACCAATCAAAATTATTCTCATCTTTGTAAATCCCGTATCCTAAAATCACTAGTTTTATCACTCAGCAAATTAAAATACTTCCTAGTGCCTGGATAAAACTCTCCCCTCTATCCGTAAGTCTTGCCTGACCTATGGAACTTCCTTAATAAATATAAATTAATTAAAGAAGTTATCAAATTAAAAGATTAGGACTTGGTAACTTGAAATCGGCTATGTCTAAGCCATGCTCTAGTCTAAAGCGGAATGTCCTCGCAAAAATTCCTTTAAACATCAATTCTTCCTTTTACCCTTCCTGGCGAAATACTCTGTCACGTCGCTTCCACTCAAATTTGCTGACTCTGACCCTATCCAGCATCTCGCTAAATCTTCTATCATATTCTCAACCATAGCAAAATATAAATAGGCCCAATTAAACCTATTTAAACTTTTGAAGTTATTTGAATTTATTTGTATTTTTTTCGTTTCCTGCATATTAGAATTCGAGTCCCGGGAAAACGATAAGCGCAAGCGAGACCAAGATTTAGGTAGAAGGCGAAGACCAGGAATTCAAGATCATTGACTAAGGAGGTTTTTAGTAAGATCAAGGTCGTGATAAATCAAGCGAGGTAAGTCATTACTTTGATCATATTGACCCTATATTCTATACAAAATTATGTTCATTTTAAATTAGCAAAATTGCATGCTTAATTTCATATGCAAACATATGTCAATCTTTAAGGTAGATACATGCCCACTTGACATCATAATATTACTGTTATGCCATTCCTTGACACTTGAAATACGATTCTTGTCACCCTAGACATTAATGGTATTATTACTAGTTATAAGTCGTACTTAAGTGCCATGCAAGTCTTTCTTAAGTACTAGGGCATTAATTTGCCCAGTCATCATTCCTTAAACATGACAAAATTGTTTTGGGATAGTCATGTGCTGTATGCCACTGGTATTTTGAGACAACTTAATTTATGCTCCTCAAACCCCTAAAAACTTGCTATACCTGTCTAGGCGGGTGGTAAGAGAGGTTGGTGTGAATGTAACATGAGAATCTTTGGTTTGTGGTATGTACCGCCCAGCCAAATTAAGGACTTAACCCTGTGATGGTCTCTTCAAGCAAAACAGTACTACCAAAAGTCTGCAAACTACAACTATGCCAAGTAGGGTTATTAGACCTCGGAATCATTTCACTGGTGGGGAGTGAAGTGTGCTTGTACAGACCGAGGTTCGGCATGAATGGGACACTAGCTAAGGTGATGTGTACCCGTTTCACTAGCATTGTGGAAAGTTGTAGTCCAGCTACACTATATGTTAGGGTATGACTTCTTGCATAACTTTATCAGACCTACTTCGGTGGGGCAAACTCACACTGGGTGGACTAGGAATAGGGCGAGGTAACTACAAAAAGCTGCGTGACGGTCACTCGATCTACATGGCTAGGAAATCGTGTACAGCTATCAGGTCGATTGCTTCTTATGGGTAAAGATGTACAATCTCTGTATAGCATAAATTATTCGAACAGTTGTGCCCACGGACAAGGGCGGACATGAGAAATTACTCGAGTTAGTTCTATTTCAAAAATCTTTATGAGTGGGACAAAAACTTGTCGGACGGATGTAACCCTAACTTTGGCTTTTCCTAGAGGGATGTACTCCGATGGTTATAATAACCAAAACTAACATTCGGTGGAGGTAACCATGCATTGTAAAAGGTGGATGTAATCTGCGCTACTATCATTATAGCATTCTCTTAAGCAAATCTATTTTAGTCAAAATTGCTAAGTCTTAGGAGTTTTCCTATTTATGGTACATTCAAAACAATGCCTTTAGCAAATAAAAGAACCTCAAGCCTCACTTGACAGCTTTACATCTACTATTATTGCGTTTTGTGTGGTGGCTTGCTGAGTACCGTTATACTCATTCTTGCTTAATTACCATCATTTAGTCAGTAAGGAAAAGAAGATCAAGCTCTGCGGTGCTTTAAAAGGAATCAATAGAGCTAGAGGACGACAAGGCTAAGGACTAGGTCGTGAAACCCATTGGCTGCTGTAGGCGTGCCACGAGGGTACCAACTGTGTGAAGTTCCGTTTCCGCTGCCCAATTTTTTGCTTTCGACCTGACCGGCTCATATGTAAGTTATTACTGTATTATCTACACTTCCGTATGATATGATTTTGGTATACCATAATGTATCTATTAGCACTATCTACTGATCTAAGGAATAGTGCGGTGGTATCACAGAGGATTTCGGATTGATAAAATCTGAGTCCGACAATATACATACACACATACACACAAACAGATATATATATATACACACACACACATATACATGCGTACATACACACATATACATATGCATATACATACATATACGTATGCATATACATACATATATACATACACATATACATGCATATATATACATACATATATACATGCATATATATACATACATATACATATATATACATACATGCATATACATATATATGCATACATATACATATATATACACATATGTATGTAGTGCTTAAACACTTTCATAGAAAACCCATTACTTTTTTCACAAAAACCCATCAAGTCCATCATTGTTGTTGTATATCGTAGCGTTTTCATTTAAGTGCAAAGCACAAGGGGGTTTTCTGCAAAAGTGTTTAAGTGGGATAAAGTTTCCACCCACCTCCATCCGTGTCACACAATCTAGATCGGACGATCTACATTGCCATTAGCACCTTAGCACTAGATATGTTCCCTGTATGTATGTATGTATGTATGTATGTATGTATGTATGTATGTATGTATGTATGTATGTATGTATGTATGTATGTATGTATGTATGTATGTATGTATGTATGTAGTCTCTTTTCTACTCCTAGGAGTAGTTACTCACTATGTCGTGTCTCGCAATATAGAGAATATCTCGCATAACAGAGGGTATATACGTGTAGTATATAAATATATAAGATCATCTAAGTTGTGTATACACTTTTTCAGATGTGGTATGTATATTTTTTTTAGATATATTTCTTTTTTACATTCGAATATGAAGGTATTTGCAAAATATGTTAAAAACCATGGACTTCATTACAATTTTTTTATGTGTAATATATTGGAGTATTTATAATTAGTATATTTGTGCCAAGTGCCAATTGCAGAGAATCTGAATCGATCGAACGATGTTTTATGGTGGGGCCATGTGTAGGAGCTGGGGACCTAGTGGCAAAGCACTGGACGCATATGGCATACGCTGAATCTTGAATGCACAACTAATGCACAACAACAAATGTGGACAAGAACAAGGTGATGGGACACGACACGACCAACTGCCCTACATAAATGTAGCAGCAAGGCATGCCGATCTGGGTGTCCCATCTGCGTGTACGGTAGTAGATATGGTCCATGTTTTCATTGATTTAACCTCTATAACAGGGACAGGCCTGCCGCGCGCGATTGATGCCGACACGGATGGCGCGAAGGGATTTTAAGTAATATAATTTTTATTAATATTAAATAAATGTATCACCCTTAAAAATACATAAATAATCCATTGTCGTTATTCCAAATAACGATAATATTATATAGAGTCATACGTAGCAGTTCACAAGTTTTTATCGCCAAATAAATTAACGATAGAGGCCATATCGTCACTTTAATTGGCGAAAATGATTTAATCGTCAATCGAATTGATGAAAAAACCTATATCGCCATTTAAATTGGCGAGATATTATGTTGCCAATTCAAATGGTAACAGATTCAGTTATCAATTGAAATAGCGACAAAACTATTATAAAAATTTAAATAATACATTTTTAATTAAAAATATATTATTTATGAATAATTCTTCCATTTTTTGGCTTTAGTAGTTTTGAATTATTATGAATTTCAGCCGATTTTTGCCCTTAAATAGATTGGTCTCTGCCGCCATTGAAAATAACGACAAAGGGTGTGGGGCCTCAATCACTATTTTAATTGACAATTGGTTCCTCTATCGCCAATTGAAATGGCGATAAATACCATGCTCTGTTGCCATTTAAAATGACGACGAGAGTGCGAGGCCTTTATCACCATCTTAATTGATAATCGGTTTCTTTGTCACCAATTGAAATGGTGACAGATATCGTGTTTATCGACGTGGCACTATGTCATTCATTCATTTGATGACAGAGTTTCTATCGTCATTTCAAATGATGATGAAGCTCTATCCCAAGTTCAATGGTGATAGAGCCTCTGTCGCCATTTGAAATGGTGATAGAAAGTTATTTATATGATTTTTTGAGCAATAATATATTAATGTAATATTAATAAAATATAGTATTTAAAAAATTCGTAGATGGGGGGTACCTACTGCACTTGTATTTTTCCAATTTGCAAGCTCGCAACATGTATAAATTAAGCAAACGCAAATTTTGGAAAGATCCAAGAGAAGACACCATGTGGAAATAGATTTTTTTTTTAGACGGTGAGGACATAGATCCAAGGCACTAGCTAGCATGTATTTAGACATTTAGTGGTACCCGGGAGGAAATTATTATGGGATGATCCCATGTAGGAACTGCTCCATTGGACAATTATGTAGGAACTGCTACCATCACTGTCCAATTATGCCTTAAGATTTGTGACATCTCCATTGGACAGTTATGGACACAGTTCCCATTGGGATTGTATATATGGACAATAATTGGACAATGCCAATTCAATTTTAAGGTTCACTGTGGTTTAGCTAAGAGCATCTCCAACAGTATAAGCTAGTTACTAGCTCTAAAACAACTTCTCCAATAGTACTAACTTTTAGCACATAGCTCATAACATAAATAGCCTCACATGACACTCTCACATAATCTTGGAATATGTGTATGAGACTAGCTCTTGATCAAAAGATAGTTTTTCTCTCTCTTCTATTAAAATATGAAATAATATGCTTAGAGCTAGCTCATAAGTCACTATTGGAGATGCTCTAAGAATGTTACACGACATACCTACATTTTTTTTGGGCTAGGGTAAAGTAACGATGGATTCGTATAGATTTGTTAATTTGCGGATGACCACGAGAACCACCGTCCACTCGAAGCATTAGGCAATCTCACCGCTCAGATGCAGACACGTGAGGTAGGGTGCTGTCCGTCACCTCAATATGCTTAGGAAGCCTTGTGTAGCATTGCTTCCATTTTCCCGTCCAGCGAATCCTGCACGCTGCCCATTGCCACATGCTCAACATCTATGAAGAGAGACCAGATGCACCGCTTCCACCACCATCGAAGCACTATTATGCAAAGGGTATTTACAACTGAAAGCTTTTGAACACCCAGTTGAAACTCTCGATTTTTCTTTGTAAAAATTTACCAATTATCCCTCTTTTTTTAGTTTGGAGATGTGTCAAATTTGTGTATAAATGTTTCGATTCCCGCTTGAAAATTGCAAAATCTTGAGTTGAGAGTTGAAATTTTGAATTAAAATTAAGTTTGGAATTGTCTAATGGAAGTTTAATTTCAAATTCAATCAGTCAAAAATGCAGATTCAGTATATTAGGAAAAAAGGATATACACGCTTAATAAGGATGTAGATTAATAAAACATGGACAAAACATAAAACTGCACTTGCAATTTCTAGCCTCACAATTCTTTGCAACAAGATAAACACAAGTGTGGTTGATTTCAATTTGTAGTGAACACCAACGGACCTACGGTTGAAGGTACATGTGATATGGATATGTTTTCGCAAACTCAAAGATAATCAGTACTTCCTCCGTTTTGATTATATGGCATTTTTGACCGGACACATATATTTAGGTAACTATTTTTGTTCATATTATAACAAAAATGTTTCTAGCAACTAACTACTCGAAGAACAGAACCGTAAGAAGTAGTAAAGTCATGTATTTTTACTATCTATGTAAACACACGAGCAAAAATTTGTATTGTAAATAGCAAAGTGTCAAGTACTTATGAAAGAAAATTTTAGTTAAAAATGCTAAGTAAATGGAAACGGAGGGGTACAAACTGCACGGGGTTACCAACCAAAGCTGCAAACTGATCAATGAGTCGAGGAGCGTGCATATATATGCGCGCGTACTACGTGCGCTTCAATTGGTCAATCGTCCCATCGTCCCCATGCATGCGGATGGACCATAAGGTACCTGCATGCATTCATTGGAAAAGTAGCAAAGAGGAAAATAAATTGAAACACTTGCGATCGATAACCAAGCGTGCATGCTCGTGCGTAGTACACTAGTGCGTACTAACGGTAGTACACTGCTGGTATGCTAAGGAAACAACAATAAAGATCGGGACAGAGTCGGCGTGTGTGCTATGAGCAGCAGCGGCGGCTGTGGACGACAATGGGTTGTATCTTGCTGTCATCGTCTCATCGACCAAGTGAAGTATCAAGCGTCTTTGCGTGCGTGACGTTCTGACCCATTGACAACATGGTTGGTTATTACTATGTAGTTAGTTGCATGTGTGTTTATTACAAAAATAAATCCAAATCACAGTGCAGTACGTACCACAAGCATATGTTTTACAAAAGGAAAAAAATAAACTTACTACGAGTCTGGTACAATTTCCACATGAACAAAAAGTCATGGAGTTTTTCAAAATAACTGCTAAAAAAGAGTAATTAAATTGACATAATCTCCTTTAGGAATCCCGATCAAATCCAAACTGGTTTATAGTGTGGTGGTGAGGTTGGTGGGAGCTCGAGGGTGCTAAAGACGAGAGTAATCGAGCTTTAATCGAAGAATGAGGAGAATTGGAAAACAAGGACTCACCTCTGGTATTGCAATGGCGACAGTGATTCCTTCGGCCAGAGGAAAAGACAGGAGGTTTGTGGTGCTATGGGATGCCAGTGCAAGCTATGGGGACTACTCACAGGCTTTTATAGCCGGTGAATGACAGTCGGGAGTAGTGGCAGATCCGTCTGGATAATGGCACATGGTCAGGTGGAAGATGGCGCTGGAGGCTTGAGGGCAGTTGGCAGCTGCGGTGGCAGGGTCAGCAGGTGGCATGTCACCTCGATCTTGGTGCCTCTTTGAATGGCGAGCAGCGGCGGCCAAGAGTTGCGGCTTGGGGAGGTTGGCCGAGAGACGGGTGGGACAGTGACGATGAACTTGGTCTTGGCCTCCCTTGCGTCTTTGTCGAGCTTTGTAATTGGTGTTGTCAAGGCTTGACCGATGTGGGTACGGTGGTTGATGGGAGGTGGTAGTGGTGACCAGCGAAAAGTGGTGGCGAATTGAGGCGATCGGGTGACGGTGGGAGCAGGAGTGGAGACGGAATTTAAAGGGCACCATCGACCGAATGAGGCGCAAATCCAAGGATGGAAAGCAGTAGGGTAAGAGGCAAAAGACTTGCTGAATTAGGCAAGTTTTGAAATTGGGCCAAAATTTAAGGAAAACCCAAAATTTGAAAATTCTGGTTTGTTTCAATTACCATCATACATGCACCCACGAGAGGCTTCCTTTTGTGTTACTGCTTATGCCAAGTGGGCCTTGGGGAGGAAGGAAACCGGTACTAACCAACTTGATTTGTTGCCGTGTGCCATGGAATTACCAACAAACTGACGTAGGCGCCGTCCCGGATTCCTTGACGTGAACTGTGAGAAGAACAACGAAAGAATAGATTAGGACCTTGGCAATATAAATTGAGGCCTAGGGTTCTTCAAGAGACCCATCCACCACCACCTAATATTTATTTTTTATCAATTCCTTTCATATACCTCTACTTTTTATTATCTTAAAAGTAGTTTCTAGCCAATAGATCAAATACAACTCTTTGTAATTTGTTGTTGATCAAATGTTGTTTTGTATTTACGTGATGACCTTCATCAGTTTACATCTTTTTTAAGAGATGATTCTGTTTGATAATGCATTGCATCGACTCATTGTTCAGGCTAGACTTTTGTCCAAATCATCTTGCCATCAATGACCACTACTGATTCATAACTTTCTCAACGATTTTAATTAAATCGGTTGACACATCTTGATCTACCGTGTACTTACCGTTACATTCTTTATGGGGACATGGTGTTGTTCTCTCCTTGACTCCTCCCCTCCTTGGTTCCGGGCTTCGGCACATCACACGCCACCACCCGCCTAGCATAGATCCCCTCTCCTCATTCTTCATTCTCCCCTCCGCATACTCCTCCCCTCCCACTCCCCCGCTCCCGGCTCCGGCTTGTCATGCGCCGCTGCCCACCGCCCTAGCGCAGATCCCCTCCCTCCTCCTTTGTCCTCTCGTCTCCCTGTCCATCTCCCAGGCTTCGACTCATCACACGTCGCCGCGTGCCACCTACCCTTTGCCAGGCTGCACCTCGTCACACCGCCGCCTCGGCTTCCCCGTGCAGCCGTGAGGGCTGAGGAGGTGTCGCACTCCCCTCTCTCATATGGTATTCTTCTCTCTCGTCAGGTTTCTTGTAGGGTAGGGTGTGTTCGGTTTGGATGTGAGAATAAGATGCTAGTTGTGCCTTGTTTATGTACTGATAGTTGGATTGTAGGTCGACCGTTGACAAAAAGGCCCATTTTCATCTCTTTCCTCGTTCAAGTTTCAGCTGCATCCATGGCACCACCCCGGGCATCTATCATCCATGGCGCCACCCCGGGCATCCATCATCCATGGTGCCATTGGAAGGAGAGTACGGTGCCGGTGAAAGATAGACTCGAGCCTAACGAAACCCCTAGTGGATTCACCCTTATCTACTCCCTTCTCAACAAAAAATCTTTGCCGGTTTCAATTTTGGACCCAATACGGCCAAGTAGCCATCAGCACTAAAACAACTTCTACAATCGTACGTAAAATGGTAACATCTTACGATTCTTGTGTATGCGTACGCATTCGCCGTACCTGGACAAGCGTTGCGATTAGCGATGCGCATGTGCCGTCTCGCCATGGCTTAACCGATGGACTTGGCCGGAGAGTCGGCGACGTGCCGTGTGCATGGACGTACGTCTAGTCCATTCAAGCTTCACGTACGGACCGAACATCGCAACAATTGTAGCTGAAAATATGACACAAGAAGCATGCAGAAACTGGTACCACTACCATTTCTGATGAGCCGACATCTCATGTGGCTTGTAGAGAGCGAGAGGAATCAGAGACTCGTTTCTTTCACTTTGAGCAACGTACCTAGCCTCGGGCTTTCTTTCTTTGATAAGGACAAACAAGAATACAAGATGCGCGCCACCGTAACATAAGAGCGACCTCTCTTTTTGTTTACGCACGAGGCACACTCCGTGGTAAGAAGGTGAAAATGGACAGCCGCGACATGCCGACATGTAGATCATGTCCACCCACCGTGTACCTCACCTCAGTAGGACCGTAACAATGGCGGGTGCGGCACCACTGCGCCATGCCGGTGCCTTTATTTCCACACGGTGCCTTCTCTTGGAGCTCGCAACATTTGCATTTCCTTTAATTTGCGCTTTGCATGGTTGAAAAGTAAATTCAAGTTGCAGCAGTAGCATTGGCCACCATCTATGGGCTATGGCCTGTTCTTTTGAGAAACGGTTGATGGTTTTTAACTATATTTTTGAGACGGCAACAGATGAGAGAGATATGGCGTGAACAGCGTATATAGTTTTAGATTCGAGAAACAGTTCGGAAAAACAGTTTGAGAAAATATTTAAAGATGTCACCTCATTTATTTTTGTTTCGGAGAAATAGAAACTAAAAATTATAATTAAAAAAAGGCCAAAACAAACATGGCCATCTCGGTGCCGGCCTGCCGTACCTTTTAACCTCTCACACACCTCTCTCGTCTTTACCTTCTTGTTTGGTTTATATTGTAAAGAGGTAAATTAAAATCAATCGAACCTTGGACCATCTCCGGTGCCGTGCGTGCAGATGATGATGCCTTGCTGCGACGTTTATCTAGGGCAGTAGGCTGTCTCGTGTTCCATCACCTTGTTCTTGTCCACATTTGCTGGCATGCATCTCCTGCTGTGTCGTTGTTTGTAGCATTGATTGGTTGTGCAGTTCACCAAACGGCTTACAGCAGCTTAGGTTTTAACTAAAATTACACTATAATGGCTATTAATTTTTTAAATAAAAATTAAAAACCATTATATTATCATGGACAATGCAAATAAATAAGAAAAAACCAAAAACCAAAAAAAAAAGTCCCAAATAAACTAAAATTAGAAGATGATACGTTTTAAGTGGTTTCTGATTTAAAAAAACTGAAAGCTAAAAAAACCAGAAGCTAAAACTATTTGGAGCGGGGCTGTGTCTCGAGGGCTTTAGTGACTCGATGGACGGAGGAAAATTGTTAATACCTATGGTCAATATATACTTCAAACCAGTTTGTAGTTGTTGTTGTGCTGTGACGTAGAATCTTTGTAATTATCGAGATTTTTACCGATTCTAGAAAGATTACGATGTTGTGGATATATATACTAAAATAAAAATGTAAATTATAAGCTGCTATAATGCCAAATTAGACCTGAACCCCAACGCCTGTTGCACCTTATCATTTCTCACCAGCTATGCAAAATAAAACACATAGACGATGTCAAGGTTTGTACATATCGATTGTGCGACGAACAGGCTGGTGCTGGATCCCCATTAACTGGTCCACATCAACCGGTGGCATGACTATCTCATGCCACAAAAGCCACATGCGCCTCGTCTGGCCATCCTGGCCTTCTCTGTTTTTTTCAAGGACGCAATAGTCAGGGACACTACTACAAAAAGGTTATTACAGACGGTTCAAAACTATCATCACAGACGATTTTTTGAACCGTCTGAATTTATGTGTCAGTGATAATCAAAGGTTATCACAGATGGTTTGTAAACCGTCTGTGATAAATACATCACAGACGGTTTATAACTAGAACCGTCTGTGAAGAACACTATCATAGATAGTTTTACCTACCAACCGTCTGTGATACTCACATATCACAGATGGTTATAGCTACCAACCGTTTGTTATGTGTGAGTGTCACAGACGGTTGGTATATAGAACCATCTATGATACTTCCCTATCACAGACGGTTTGTGGTTCAAGCCGTCTGTGATAATTCTTCACAGACGGTTTATACGACAAAACCTTCTGTGATAGTTCATTCTATACCTAAGTTTTTTCTATTTTTTGGCTAGCCTCAAGAAATTTAACTATATCATTTGAAAACAAACAAATACAGCAACAAACACAGTAACACATTCTATTTCCATTAAGATTAGAATACAACATTACAACATCACAAGATATCAAGTAAGTTACCCATAGCATTGCATACACAAACGGACGCTTACAATTTTATAAAGATAAACTTCACGGCTACAAATTCAAAAATACTTACACTACAAGAAACTTCAGACTAATGCAAACTAGATTTACACATCCTTAATAAAACTACAATCTAAAATAAGTGGTGCGGAAAAATTTTTAAATAGCAAAAACCAAAAGGCAACGAACACCATTTTCAGTTTCTATGATAAAATCAACAGATTCTATGCCGACGACTTAGAATAGTGTAGATTTGCCATTGCCTTCTTCCTTTCCATCTTGCCTTTTGCGAACACCTTCCCACCCTTGCGCGCACAAGCGAGTTGGAGTAGTACTGGTGGTATTGGTTCTTCGAGTAGGGAGAGGAGGTTAATAAGGGGCGAGAGGTGTGGAGGAGAATGGTGCCCGCCGTTCGATGCAGAGAGAATGGACAGGTGAGATCGGTGTTCTGAGGGATATGCCATAAATCGGTGACATGGCGGGACATCACAGACGGTTCATAACAAAAACCGTCTATGAAAACAGGAGATATCACAAAGATAATATATCAATACAACATAAATAGCTAGTCTCAAAAGATAAAATAGCAAAACTTTATATGGCTTATATATACTCGTTTGAAAGGTTTCAACGAGATCTACAACTTTACAGGTGAAGCGAAACCCAAATTCTAAAGGTAAGATATAAAATTTTGGCAAAAACAGAAACTGAAAACTTAAAACGCGAATTTGGGGCTAAAGATGGCCGATTTTGAGAGTCTTAGAGGACAACTAGTGCAAGCGGGTCATTTTTTTAATCGGGCTCATCGTTGGCTTTCCGACGAGTACAAGAACGTCGAAAACAGACACCATATGCAAAAGTTATACCCGTTTTACTAAAGGTGTCTCAAAACTAAATTCTACTCGGACTCAAGGCAGGAGATTATAAAATTTTGGGGCATTACGAGGCGGAAAACATATCATAGATAGTTTTAATACAAACCGTATATGATAACTTCATTATCATAGACGGTTTTTAATACAAACCATCTGTGAAGTATCACAGACGGTTTAAATAAAAAACCGTCTGTGATGTCTGCCATTATCACAGACGGTTCTTTTCAAGAGCCGTGTGTGATGTCTTGTATTATCACTGACGGTTCGTATAAATAACCGTCTATGCAAATACCACGACGGTTATTCATATAAGCGTCGTGATACTTACGGTATAGATGGTTCCTAGGAAGCGTCTATGATGTAAGCGTCGATTTAACATTAATTGTGCAACAACGAAGAACTGTTAAAACAGATGACATATACATATACCATGCATACACCTTGGCTTCTTTGTTACCATACTTTCAGTTTATCAAAAGCCGAGGGCGGCTTTGTTTTCAAGAAGGGAGGATGATGAGGACACGACCCTATGGATACAACCATATTTGCTATGCTTGTTGTTCCAATTACAAGAGCTCCTACGCATCACTTAAATTATAAGGTGAGCTCGTTTCAAAAGGTTTTACTTTGTGTGATAAAGAACGTATGATATTACATAATGAGAGTTTGTTGCGTTTGTTATTATGTACGAGATTTATGATGAAGATCATGCAATACGTGAGGCTACACATATGTTAAAACCGAGGGCGGTTTTCTATCAAGAAGGGAGGATGATGTGACCACGCCACAAACACATACGACAATCGCGCCAATATCAAGATTGAACTAAAGGTGAATTCGTTTCTTCAGCCTTCATATGTTACTGAGAATAGACCGCTACCTAATACAAGTGATTTAATTGTGCTTAGGAATTTGGAAAAGGATGAAGGAAAGGGACATGGAGTCCTGGACATGCATGGAAGGAATAACGGAGGTCACCACGTCACTTTGAGACCAAGTCAAGCACGAATTCGAGTTGGACACGTTTTGGAATCAGACTCGGACTGCTGCAATGGTGCAAGTTTAAGCGGACGTAACTTTCTCATACGGACTCCGTTTGAGACGTTCTTGGACTTGATGGAAAGCTTATCAAGTCTACTTTCTAAAGGATTCAACCCCATCTCCAAATTCTATCCGAGACAGCCGCAATCATCAAAAGAGTCCGTGTTGGTCACGTACTGGAATCAGATTCGGACTGCTGCAATGGTGCAAGTTGAAACGAACGTAACTTTCTCATACGGACTCCGTTTGGGACGTTCTTGTACTTCATGGAAAGCTTATGAAGTCTACTTTCCAACGGATCCAACCTCATCTTCAAATTCCATCCGAGCCGGCTGCAATCATCAAAACAATCCACGTTGGTTTTTGAGTCCGAGTCAAAAGGGTGCTGCGCCACCACCAATTGGGCCCATGGGCCTTGTAACCCTAGAGCATGCACTTTGGACGCCCCTCCTGGTTGTTCTCCCTATAAAGGAGCCGCCGCCTCCGTTGCTAGGACTTGGATTTTGTTGAGTTTAGGTTTAGCTATTATGCAAACTTCTGTTCTTCAGTTGTGTCGGACGACCACCTGTCAAGACAGCCTTCGGAATCCCACCTTTTGATCTTCATATCAATATTTGCAATTACAGATTGCTTGTTATCTTGTTCTTGCATGTTCTTCGGTTGCATGCAGGAATAGACCTTCGTGGTCAGGTCAACCGCGTTCTTGGCACGGTTGATAACAACTTGGAGTGTGGTTCAGCGATTGCTAATGCGCAAGCGATGTCGTTCGGTTGTAGTCGGATCGCAAGGGTCGCCTCCGCCAAAATCGATAGTTATCATCCTATCGGAAGATCGGGACCCCATCGCCTCATCAGGTTTTTTATTTCCTATAGTCCAGAAAAATTGCCCCACAAAAAGAGTTAATTTCCGCTGTCCAAACCCCGTTGTGCCTTTCAATCTGTTAGTTTTGGTTTGCTAAACTCAGAAACCTACGTGGATTGTTTTGATGATTCCGGCCGGCTCGGATAGAATTTGAAGATGAGGTTTGATCTATTGGAAAGTAGACTTGATAAGCTTTCCATGAAGTACAAGAACGTCCAAAACGGAGTCCGTATGAAGAAGTTATGCCCGTTTAAACTTGCACCATTGCAGCAGTCCGAATCCGATTCCAGTACGTGTCCAACACGAATCTTTTGATGATTGCGGTGCGCACAGAAGAAATTTAGAGGTGATACCAGATACATTGGAAAGAAGATAAGCAAAGCTTTCCAACAAGTACTCATGGACCTCAAGCGGACTTCGTATGTGAAAGTTATGCACATTTGAAGTTGGGCTTGTCAGGCTGAATCGAATTGATCTAGAGGCCGAATTGGATTCCAAAACGTGTCCAACTTGAACTCTTGCTTGAATTGATGTAAAAATAACTTGGTGCTGTCAAAATATATATTTTCATTATTAGGTAGCATCATATTCTCATTTAAAATATGTTTAAGCTGAAGAAGCGAATTCACCTTTAGTTCAATCTTGATATTGGGCGCTATTGTCGTGTGTGTTTGTGGCGTGGTCACATCAGTCAAGCACGAGGAGAAAAGCCCAAGAATTCAAGCCCAATTCAGATTTTCCACAAGCCAAACCGAAAGTCATCTCAGAATCAACTCGGAATTCAATTCGGATTCAGTTCGGGACAGCCCAACAGACCTGTAATAAAAAGGCCATAATTTTCACATACGAAGTCCGATTGGGGTGATCTTGGACTTGTTGGAAAGCTTATTTCAAGGCCCACACAATGGGTATGACCCCAGATTCAGAAGACTTATGGTCACGCCGCTATGGCCGAAACAATGTGACGGATTTAAGTTAGGTTTTCCTTTTTGTGTGTTTTTGGGTCTTAGCGAATTAGAGTTTGATTCGGCATGTCTAGCCGGCCCTAGGCCGTGCGTGAGTCAGGGAAGGCGCCTTAAATACCCTTGCCCCTCCCTTGTATCCGGGAGACCAATTTATGCATAAGATTGAAACATAGCTATTGCTTGTTCTTTCAACACCAGAGTTCATGCGAGGACTTTGAGAGAGAACTAGGCGATCCATTGTTTGTTCTGCAATTCATGGTCAAGCCGTCGTTCCATTGGAAATTGGGGACTTTGGCGTTCGTCGTTTGTGGTCTTGCGACGAACAATTATCCGGTGTGTTTTGGGCGTATTCTGAAGAGTTGAGGGTTCGTGCATTGGCGCGTGTGTTCAACTAGCGACATCGTCTACTTCGCATCAACTATCCATGGTTCCTCACTGAGAAGATCGAGACCCCTCCCCCGTATCAACTTGACTTATATCTATTGGATCAGCACATAGGCAATATTTTCTAGCTTGAATTATTACTTAATTTTACAACAAGCGCAAAACTAGAGGATGGAGAACAATGACCCACCCATCTAAACATGGGAAGAGATGAAGTACCATATGAGGGCAAGGTTTGTTCCTAAACATTACAAACGTGACATTTTTGATAAATTGCAGAATTTGAAGCAAGGGAGTTTCACGATTGAGGAGTACTACAAAGAGATGGAAATGGCTATGATAAGGGCTAATGTTTATGAACAAGAAGAGCAAACTATGGCTCGTTTCCTTGTTGGCTTGCATCCTTCCATCAAGCGAATTATCGAATTTTCAACCCAACAACAACATGGTGGAGTTGGTGCATCAAGCCACTAAGGCTGAGAGGCAAGTACAACAGGACATGAGGATTTCAAAATCATCTTCCTATACTCCCCATACACACCTACAGGAGGTAAAACCATATCTCGTTTCAATTCGTTTAAAACTAACCCATCTAGTGGAAGTTTTACTCCTAGTGCATATTATCTTCCCACCCGAGATCTCTCCACGTCTTGCGCTTCACGTCAACCAGCATGCATGCACGTTTCTTTGGTTTTGCCAACAAGCTCCTCTTCATACCTAAGCAAGCACAACACACGAGAATCAGGTAGTAGCAAATTCTTTTCAAAATTATACTCTTTAAAGAACAAAGTCACCTGTTGTTGGAGCTTCTTTGTGCGCGCATGTGTAATTGGCCCTGTTGGTTCAATTGGAGGGGTTGGGGCAATGGTGGCCTCATCATCCTCCCCCTCTTGAAAAGACGTCGTCCTCGACGTTGTATGATATGAATCCTCCAGACCAAAAAATGGTTTTAAATCTGCAACATTAAAGGTCGAACTAACTCTATATAGTCATCGCCCGGTAACTCGATTTTGTATGCATTGTCATTGATCTTTTCAAGTACTTTGAAAGGTCCATCTCCCCGCGGCAACAATTTGGACTTGCGCCTTTCAGGAAAACGATCCTTACGGTAATGAACCCACACTAAGTCTCCTGGCTGAAATAACATCTTCTTCTTTGAACATTTTGCACCTATGTGTTGAGAAATGCTTTTTATTAATTTAAATTTATGTGCATTGCTATTTACATAGAACACTAGTTTCTGTCTTAGCGTATTAGTTAAACCAATTATTGTTATGCCCTTGATTGAAGTTGAATGCCATGTACCTTTGTAACCTTAGGATCTCCTTTGTCTCAGTAATGAGAGTATTATAATACTTTGTTAATATTAAAACGGTAGTAAAATGCTTAGTCATGCTATTTAACCTTTGTAATCCTTGGAATGGGAAATTATATTTCTTTAAACTAATCTTTGTATTCAGAGATTAGTGGCGATTGGTGTTGCCACTTTTCTCTTAAAATAAATTAAAATGTGAAAATTGTTTTAGACCAGGGCGGATGGTTAGATTGGATTGGTGCGGTTTAGCACGAGATTTTGTAAAGTGTATGTTCCGTCCTAGTCGATTAAGGACCGACTCTTGTGATTGTTCAGACTGAGCATTACCGTTGAACCCCAAGTCTATATGGGTACGACCTAGCTGATTAAATCACGATAGTTTAGTTTAGGTACCACCAGTGGAAAGTGGGTGCCAGGGATTTATTGGCTATTCACAGTGAGGGACAGGGTTTTACTGTACTCATATGGCGTAAGAGGGGGCTTCTGATTGGGTGGATTTAACCCTTCAGCGGTGAAACCTAAGCGGGTGGTGTCTAGCTAGACTGGAGTGAGGTAAAGGCTTTGTGATATTTTAACTGGGTCTCATGCCAAAGGAAGCATGGTGACTATTAGGATAATTTATCTCTTGGGGGTAAACTTGTGCAACCTCTGCAGAGTGTTAAACTATTCGAATAGCTGTGCCAACGGTCAAGGGCGGGCAAGGAATGCATTCACATGGTAGATCTCTGGTTTTGATTTTTTTTAAATTTAAAGTTTTGGTATCCCGAGAGTAGAGGGAACTCTCGGAAGGGTATCCTGACAGTTAGAGCCAGTGTGGGTGGTTGGAACCCGTGATTTTTAAACCTTAGCGGTTAGAGCTGGTTATCTAGTGTTGGTGGATATAACCTTCACTATAAAATGCTTAATAGTTTCAGTTAAAATAATTACTTTGATAAATTAACGCCTTTAAAAATATTTATTAGTATTTGAAATAAAATATTGCTTTGTGCAAAAGAACCATACAACCCTCCTTTGTTAAGCCTTGCATCTACTGCATACTTTCCCAAGACTTGCGGAGTACTTTATGTACTCACATGCTGCACTAAAATCAACTCAGAGGAATATGAAGCTCAAGAGGGAGACTACGACTACTTCACTTGTGGATTCGACGAAGGATTCCCGGAGTTCTAGGCTGCGCTTCCCCAGTCAATTGCCTGTGGCGTATTGATGGGACCTCACCGGATTTATCTTTTGCTTCCGCTGTGTTTTATGAGTGTGTGAGGTCTTGAAACCTCAGTTGTAATAAAGAGACTTTTTGGTCTGTACTCTCTATTATTGTAATAAGTGTTGTTGGTTTTGTAATCATCACTGTTTGACTGTGTGCACTAGCTTTGATCTGGGACTAGTGCTGTAATACACAGAGGGTCCAGATTCGGAAATCCGGGGTCCCGACAGGCCTCCACCGACAGTCGTCGACATCGTGCTATTAGTGCTATGTAAACTTATGTTGTAACATCCATTATTTCAACTTATGTTATAATATCCGTTATGGTATCTGTTATGTATGAACTACATCAAGTTGTTGGAAGATCTATGACTTATGTGTGACCTACTTATGAACAACTGATTTACCTATGTTATTTTACTTGAAGATTTATCTTATGTTATGTTACTTCAACTGCAATTTACATTGTGCTATATAATTTTACTTATAGATTCACCTTGTGTTAGGTTACTTCACCTGCAGATATACCTTGTGTTATGTTATTTCACTTACAAATTCACGTTGTGTTATGCAATTTTACTTGTAGATTTATCTTGTGTTAGGTTACTTGTACGTTTTTCTTGTGATCTGTTGCCTTCTGCTGTACTAACATCCTATGTTTTGTCGAACAGGTATGGAGGAGCATACAGATGGTACAAGGTGTCCTTAGCATGGCGAGCCATCCTTCGAGCTTGCTCCGCTGCGTTTGTGCCCCTATGAGAGCATGGAGGATTGACCCTCATTGGATTCCTAGGTATGTGATCCAGGAGACCTTTTGTTCGGCAGTTGTTGGGTTTTTTTGGTTGCACTAATGTTTTCCATTAGTCTGCACGTAGGTTGAGGGCCTCCGAACTACTCCCCCATGAGAGGATGGTAGAGGCCATAGTGGAGGGTGCCAGGATAGGAACGATGCGTCTAGGAGGTTTCCGTATGATAGGTGCCTACTCATGACGCTTCTTGACCATTGGCGGCCGGAGACACATGTTCCACCTCCTATGCGGGGAGATGACATCGACGCTGAAGGATGTTTCGTACCTCATTGGCCTTCCTTGCATGGAGGACGTAGTGGTGCTAGTGGATGCTTATTTGGACTAGCAGCCCCAGCTGCTTGCCAGGTTTTAGGTGCTACTGGCTAACGTTGGCTACAGGGAGTTCACTAGCACCCATGGTCCCATGCATAAGTGGCTTATCTAGTTTTACATAAGTGCTATTTCATTTTACTATTTTAATTGTTCTAAAAATAATATTCCTAACTAGCAGTTGTTGTTGATTTTCAGCAAAAGAGGATGGCCCTCGATGCGGAGGATTACGTTGTGCAGTGGCCCTTAGAGGTGTACCTCTTATGGTTCTTCCGTAGGGTCTTGTTCTGCTCATTACATGGGGACAACGTGGATAAACACATGATCCAGTATACCAGGGAGATAGCAGACATAGAGTTGGAGGACGTCCTACAACACGTGTGGGGACTGACTGTGTTGGCTACCACCTACCGTGGGCTTTTTGATGGGTGTCGGAGGATGGTGGAGAACTCCACACTCTTCTGAATGCTTGCTCCTACTGTAGATGTGGTTGTTAAAGGGCTTCTAGATCAGACATCCACATATCAACCTAGGTCTGTACAGCATGAGCTTCTATGCAGTCCCAGCCAGTGACATGGACCGTCCTACCATGGGGACCCTGTGGCGTCGTTGCTATGATTCGTCTAGTACATTCAAACTGAGATTACTTACTAATGTACTTGGAATATCTGTTTTTGCAACCTATGTTTACTCTAGTCACCTTGCACGAGTTGTACCTCGAGTACGTCACCATGTTTGACCAGCTGACAGACGACCAAGTCATCTAGAGGCCATACATCGTTGAGATCGTCATCTCTCATGCACCAATGGGACTGTCAGATGCGGATCAAACCTCGAGAAGAGATTGAATCCAATGGTTGCCCGATCTCTCACGGTGGTAGAATAACTAGATATAAGTGGAGCACGAATTGTAGGATGCAACTCGCACTAAGATAGATGATTTCACTCCTGTGCACACCACAACACATGATTGATAAATAGAGACCAAAGATTAGTGGGCAAATACCTACACCACAGTAGGAACCAACACGTCATGATGAAATCCTAGATTGGAATTCACAAGAACACAATAGAACAGGGATGGACCCTAACACCCGGAGGCCAACATGCACACGTGTTTTAATTCATAATCTAAAGCTCTCTTCATACAATGCATGCAACACCTTGGATTTATAGCTGACTCAATCTGCCTAATACCCACATGCACGCACATAGCACATAGGGCCACCAATTCATGTACTAGACTAGGACAATAACTTCTCTCAAAACTAGACTCACGTACTGGACTAAGATTTCAAGCCTTTTACATCTTAGCTTGACTAACTTAACTAGATACCGACTCAAACACAATCCTGGTGCACCTCCCTCAACTCATGTCTATCTCTTGGTAGACCCCAGCCAACATCATGTAAGATACGTGCATGTCGTTAGCTTCCTCCATGTGCAAGCAACAGAAAGGATCAGCTTTGTCTTCCTGATTTCTTTGCCAAAATAATCTCTTGCCTTTCTATCTCTAGCACAAAAATAGGAAACTAATTCATGTATGTACGTGTCCATCCCATGCACTTGTACTCCCACACGAGCAGTCTCCACACACAACATTCATGCAATCTCTTCATTATCATTCTCTCTGGCCAAACCTGTGTGCCTTGTTCTTTCTTCTTCTTTTGCAATTTCTGAAATTAAATCAAGTGACATGATTTGCTCATAAGAAATAATTTTAGACACATGGCTAGTAATATAGGCCGCATCATCCTCCCTTCCTTCAAGCAAAACCATCATCGGTTTCGAATTCATCATCGAGTCTTCTTCC
>JAYEVI010000138.1:110000-304045 GCA_036346575.1 Dendrocalamus sinicus
GGGTGGCAACGAGCCGAGCCAAGCTTGGCTCGGCTCGGCTCGTGAAAGCTTGGTGAAATAGAGGCTCGGTTCGGCTCGGCTTGATTAGAATATCAAGCTTTTTTGTGGGCTCGGCTCGGCTCGTGGTGCGGCTCGAGCCAGCTCGCGAGGGCTCGCGAGCCAACAATGAAAATAACATAAACTGCCATATACACGTATTGTACAAACCAATACTGATAGTTTCACATACATAAAAATCCAAAAAAACACCACATACATTGTGCATACATACTACTATGTACAATACTAACTGTCTAACTCCAGGGAACAAGCAACGCCGAGCTCATGATCTCCACCCTCGGTCTCTCTGACTTCTTCCAGTTCATCGTCACCGCCGATGACTGCGCCCGCCCCAAGCCGTTCAAGGATTCAAACACTCGCCATATACATTCATCGACATCAAACATATATAACTAGAACATCAAACCATCAAGGATTCAAGCACTATGGATCCACACCGAGCCGGCTAGTTAGAGCTAGGAAGGGGAGTAAAGAGGGGAGAAAGGAGTAAGCTCACCGTAGATGGAGGCGGCGGCGGCGCGCTACCACCGGCGCAGGGGCGAAGCCGAACCTCCAAACCTCCATCAAGAAGAACAACAAGAGAACACCTCCATCAACCAGCCGTGACTACCGGGCGGCACACCTCCAAACCTCACATCAAGAAGAACAACCATTAGAAATCAAAGAAAATAGCAACCAATTCGTAAGAAATCGGGAAGGCTTGAGGAAGAGAACACCAGATCCGGGCTCTAGGCTGCGGATCCGGCGGCCATATCCCAAGCGCAGCCGAACGGCGCGGTGATGCGCCGCGGGAGGCCGGGGCGGCGCCGGTGTGAGGGGAACCAGAAGAAGAGGGTGGAGCCGAGGCGGCGCGGCATAGGGGAGAGAGAGAGCCGCGACCGCGAGAGGAAGCAGAGGGGGAGCCGGGGAGGCGTTGAGGCGTCGGTGGAAAAAGGGGAGGAGAAGAAGAGGCACTGGTGGCGGAAGGACAAGAAATGAAGAAAAGGCGAACGGGGAACGACCGAAGAAAAGGGGAACGGGAGAACGGCCGAAGAAAGTGGTAGGAACGGGGGAGTCGGCCCGTCGGGAGAGTTGGGCCGAGCCAACCGAGCTGGCTCGGGCTCGGCTCGTTTAGACCCCGAGCTTTTTTGCTGGCTCGGCTTGGCTCGTTTCATCCACGAGCCGAGCCGAGCCTCCACGAGCCCGAGCTGGCTCACGAGCCCGAGCTTTTTTGCCAGCCCTAGCCACAGCCACGGCGTCGTTGAGTATCATTGCCCTGTCATGCTGCGGTGAACGCTACCTTGGCAAGGTTTGCTGTACTTCTTTAAGAATCTGAAGCTGTCTTCAGAAAAAATTTGGCTAGTAGATTAACTCCAGAAACATAAAGAGGATTAGAAGAAAATAGACCATACTACCTTTAGTTATCGCATTTCATCTTTGTTGTGACTTAATCCTTTGTATTTGTAAACAATTGATGATATTTTTTTCCAAATTTTATTTCTATGGACGGTGAAGGAATTTGTTGGTTGCGGTGACTCCCCATACATAGCATTGTACTACCATAGCTTTGATGGAGCATAAGGTTAAATTAATGCAAATGATTAAATAACATTGTATTTTCATGTTATCATGTGCTACTCAGCAAATCCAATTCAAACCTGGAACATCAGTACGACACTACTACACTTGTCCATCAGGTAATCTCTGTGCGATAACAGGAACCTCTCCTCCCGGTTACTCTGTGATGGGCTCCAATCCCGGCCTTGGCAGCCTCGGCAAACTGTAGGTTGTAGTGTGACAACACAAGGGACAGCACATTGAGCTGTTTCAGGATAGCTGCCATCTTTGCTTCTGGAGGGAAGAGACTTTGAAAGGGATCTGCAAACCACTGATCTGAAACTGTCTTGATTGATGCATATTCTATTTTCTGGAACAAACAGAGAGACGAAAGGCACACTGAAATGGTCAGACGATATATACTAAACAAATTGAAGTAAGCAAACATGAACTTCTGGTCAAAATGTGAAAGGTTACGTTATCTTGATTCTTCATAATTACACATGAGCCTAGATAAGAACAAAGAAAGTTAAGAGGAACCTGTGAATTAGTACAAGACAGCTATTCTTACAGAAGGACACATACAAAATTAGGAAGTTGTATGATAAACAATCATATTGTTATGGGCATAGGCCATGGCCCAGCCTAACCGGTTATTATTAGGAAGTACAGATTAGTTTCTATTTGAATTAGAGATTACCTTCTATTTATTAGAGATATGATTAAGGATATGATATTAGTTTATATATTTATTAGAGATATGATTGAGATTAGATTCTATCTGTTAGGGGTAGGGGCGCAAATGGAGCGGATATTTCTCGACCGACCGTCCGTCCGTTTTAATTCGGATACAATTCGGAGCAAACCTTCGGATATCCGAAGGTTTTGTCGGATACGGAAACAGATTCGAATATTTTTTGTCGGATACGGAAACGGATTCGAAAAAAGCATTATCCAACGGATACGGAACTATCCGGATATTTTTCCGGATAGTTACTAGATACGGAAACGGAATCGGATACCTGGCCTCTCCGCCGACCAGGTGAGATCTCCGACTCTTCTTGAAATGTAGCATCATTTATTTATATAAGATTGCTTGTTTCGGTGACTGTTGCAACGTCGGTACACTCGTATTAGATCTCATTTTGCTTAATTTGTCTCTGTCACCATGTGAAATTTGCTTTCGCGCATTATCCAATTAAATATTCATGACCAAAACTAACCGTATTCGAAACGACATGTATTCGCTCCGTATTCGTAACCGAGAATATCCGCATTCGTATTCGTATCCGGCACTATCCGTGTCCGACTCCGATTCCGACAAAAAATATGGGAAAGGATACGGGATGAGCAATATCCGTCTATATCCGCTCCGTTTGCACCCCTAGTTAGGGGAAGCCCATCTATATAAAGATGCTACCGCATGCTATTGGAACTAAGTAAGAAATAATAAAGTCATTCTCATCTAAAGTCTTCCTCTCTCCCTCTACGCCAACATCGCCTAGCCATCCTCTCGACGGTATTTACCCCCTATGAACTAAGGTTCATAACAATTTGGTATTAGAACCAACACCATGACTTCTGCTGCCGAGAATTTCAAAGCCATGAGGGCCACCCTCAACGAGATGAGTGTCAATGTAGACAACATGAAAGCCATCTTGATAGAAATAGCGGCTATGGTGGTCAAGCTGATAGAAAAGGAGAAGAAGAAGGCGCAAGCAACTGTTGCTGTGCGATCTACGACGGTACAAGGGGCAGGAGCAATGGTGGTCGTGCAATGACAACGATGCTGCTACTGTTGCTCCTTCATCTAGCACGGGCAGCGGTGTGTCTTCAAGCGACGCCGGCATGGCATCTTCCAAGTTGGACGCACCGGCTACAAGCTACACCTCATGACTGTGACGGCACTACTTGGAGAGACAGCTTGGACCCCTTCCCTACCCCCAACCGCCACCACACCCACCACCACAATCCAACACACCTATACTCCTACGACGGACGTCTTCATTGCCGCCCCGAGCTCATAGAGCCATAGCAAACCACCTCAAGTTAGAGACCGCCATCACCGTCTTCGGTCGCCGTTGTCCGCATCTCCACCAGATTGGACGCCACCGGCGTCGGCCTTGTCTTGTACAGCTTCCACGCGTCTGTTCAGGCCAGACAACGTTGGATCTAGCTTTCGGCCGCCATGGACATCTTCACCGTCGCCTGCTCACGTGATGAGGACATCCTTTCCATAGATACAACTGTGCCAACTCCACACAAGCTCAACAAACTGAAACTATGACACAAGGACCAATGACTAGAGCACGAGCACGTCAACTTAACCATCAGATGAATGCGTTCCTAAGTTTGCATACAAATGTTTCAAAGAATGAAATACTACTTAATTCTTGTGATGATTTAATCATCCTTAGGAACCATGGGGAAGAACCACGTGAGCTCAAGTATAGAAGTGGAACCGTCAAGCGCAAACCAAGTCCTGTTCGCGAGTTTGACTCGGATTCGCCTTCCTAACAGCGTCTACATCAAACGGCCATAACTTTTGATCCAGAAGATTTCTCGGGGCCCGTGTATACTCGTTGGAAAGCTCTTGAAGTCTACTTTCAGATGGATCTGGTCTCACCTCCAAATTCCATCCGAGCTGTTCACAAACTACCAAATAATTCATGTCACTTTTCCAGTCCAAGTCAAAGTGGGCCTTGGGCCTTGTAATCGAGTCCTGTTCAGTTTCCATGTGTTTTGGCCGACCCTCCACCTCCTGTGTCTCTTAAATAGGCAGCCACACCCTCTTCTAGGGTTTGGGTTTTGATAGACTAAGTTAGCTTTTGCTACTTCGCCTTGTATTCGGGCGTGTCGGCAAGACCATCCAAATACTTGTCTTTGAAACCCCACCGTTTTTCCGTTTCAGATTGAAACCTACATCTTTTATCCGCAATTGAGTTGTTGTTCATCTTGTTCTTGCCTGTTCTTCGATTGCTTGCAGGAACAAGTACCCTTATGGTTAGGCTGATTGTTAGCCAACAAGGTTACGAACAACATCTGAAGTTGGTGTATCGATTGCTAAGGCACAATGCCCTTGGATGGTTGTAGTCGGGTCATCAACGTCATCTCTTTCCCCAATCGAATCTACCACTTTTATCGAAAGATCGGGACCGCTAGTGCTATCATCGCGCCTCTTCGCTAGCCTCACAAATCCACGCCCGGTTCCAGGGGGTCTGGTCTTCTCGGCAACCCAACGCTCTCCGCTGCCGTGGGGTTCGCCTCCTCTCGCGTAGCTCGTTGTCGATCCGGCTCACCGCCGCTTGAAGGCTTCCCGTTGCCGGGAGGTTCTTTACTCCGGGCTGAGGCCGCCTCTCCTGAATCCGGTGGCCGACGGCCTTGCCGCATCCACCTCACGATCTCCAGACCAGCGCCTTCCTCTTCTTTGGGCAGAGGCCGCCGCAGGTGTTCTTCTCGCTGCCGTTGTATCCCACCAGAACCGGATCCAGATTCGGCTCGTGCGCGTCGCCTCTCTCGGATCCGGCCTTGCAACGCTCAGTGTTCATCGCCGTCAGACCCAGGCTCATCGACGCCGAATTTGGGCTCTACTGGCCAAATCCCGTCGCCTCCTCGCTAGGCCGGCTGTCACCGCCGCTGTCTCCGTTGCCTCCAAATCCGCCCATCGCATCACCAACCTGTATATCGACTTCGTCTCCCTCGAGGACAACCACTTCTCCCTAGCCCACCCCCGCTCCCTTGTCGACGCCCTCGCCCTCACCCTCTTCCGTGTCGCCACCACGCTCAGCACTATCCCTGTCATCAGATGTGCACGTGGTGGCCCCACCAAGATGGTTGTCGCTGCGCTCGACGACAGCCTCTGTGATCACCTCGCCATGCCCAACCTCTTCACTCAGGCCACCTCCGCCATCGACATCACCTTCTTCGAAACCCAGATCAAGTGCTACATATGGCAGCTGCTACTGGGGTTGGAGCACGGCCATGCGTGAGGGGTGATGCACCGGGACATCAAGTGCCTCCAAAATCATAGCTGCATGTCCTCCTTTCCTTGTGCGACATTGGATGGGGTCCACCTTGGATGAGATCCACCTGCATGTGTGGCAACCAAGTCAATGAGATGACGGTTGCATGTCCGAGAGAGGTGTAATATCATGGGCGTAGGTCCTAGGCCCAGCCCAACCGGTCATTGTTAGGAAATAGAAATTAGTTTCTATTTGAGTTAGATATTAGCTTCCATTTGTTAGAGATATGATTAAGGATATGACATTAGTTTCTATATTTGTTAGAGATATGATTGAGATTAGATTCTATCTATTAGGGGGAACCTGTCTATATAAAGGGGCTACCGCATGCTATAGAAACCAAGTAAAAAATAACAAAATTATTGTCATCTATAGTCTCCCTCTCTTCCTCTACGTCGACATCGTTCGGCCATCCTCTCAGCGGTGTTTACCCTCTATACCTAAGGTTCACAACAAATATCTTCCAAATTTCAGTCTTTTGTAAGAAATAGCGACTGATAAATAATTAAACTGATGAGGCGATGGGGTCCCGATCTTCCGATAGGATTGATAACTATCGATTTTGGTGGAGGTGACTCTCACGATCCGACTACAACCGTACGACGACGCTTGCGCCTTAGCAATCGCTGAACCAACCCCAAGATGTTATCAACCGTGCCAAGAACGCGGTTGACCTGACCACGAAGGTCTATTCCTGCATGCAACCGAAAAACACGCAAGAACAAGGATAGTGAGCAACCTGAAATTTGCTAGATATAAAAGTCGCACAACGAGTTGAGGTTCTGTAACACGAATCTGTTGGTCTAGCCGACACAAGAGACAACGTGGAGTTTGCACATGGGGCTAAACTAATCTAAACAAAACCTAAGTCCTAGAAAGGGAGGCGGCGGCTCCTATATAGTGAAAACAACCGGGGGGCGGCCAAGGGGCATACCCCTAGGGTTACAAGGCCCATGGGCCCAAGTGGTGGTGGCGCAGCACCTTTTTGACTCGGATTCAGAAACCAACGTGGATTATTTTGATGATTCCGGCCGGCTCAGATGGAATTTGAAGATGAGGTTGGATCCGTTGGAAAGTAGACTTGATAAGATTTCCATGAAGTACAAGAACGTCCCAAACGGAGTCCGTATGAATAAGCTATGCCCATTTAAACTTGCACCATTGCAGCAGTCCGAATCCGATTCCAGTACATGCCCAACACGAACTCTTTTGATGATTACGATGCGTACAGAAGAAATTTAGAGGTTATACCAGATCCATTGGAAAGAAGACAAGAAAAGCTTTCCAACAAGTACTCATGGACCTCAAACGGACTTCGTATGTGAAAGTTATGCACATTTGAAGTTGGGCCTGTCAGGCTGAATCCGAATTGATCTGGAGGCCGAATTGGATTCCAAAACGTGTCCAACTTGAACTCTTGCTTGAATTGATGTAAAAATGACGTGGTGCTACAAATATATATATTTTCATCATTAGGTAGCATCATATTCTCATTTAAAATATGTTGAGGCTGAAGAAACGAATTCGCCTTTAGTTCAATCTTGATATTGGACGTTATTGTCGTATGTGTTTGTGGCATGGTCACATCATAAACGCCATAATTAAATAGGCAAGCAGTTGGAGAAGTTACAAGAAAGCTACGGGGACTATTTGCCCACGGAATATCTGTGCATTGACCAACCACCTGACCTTTTCTTAAATCATCAGTGCTCAAATATCACACGCATCACGTCGAAACCAAAGAATTTGCTAAGAAACCTGGGCCCAGGCCAGCAGTCCTGACCCATTATGGGCACCCCACCGTAGACTATAAATAGGGAGCCATACCGGCATATTTTGTACACCTGATGCAATTGAAAGCAATAAAGAAAGACCAGGAGTTCTCTCTACCTCTCTGTGTTCAATCAATTATTCTGTCTTCTGTGATTAATTCATTCTTGTTCTAAGCAGAGGAATCGATCGGACTGGTCGCTAGCGACGGTTCCTCAACACGTTATCAGCACGACTTCGCTCCGGTGAATGAAGGTAATCATCAAAGCATCTAATAGATTGAATTTTCTAGATCGCTTAGAATTCGTAATTTCTTTTGCGTTCTAGATTGAATCTCTACAGTGCAAATCCGCCCTAATCTACCACGAGCTGACCTGAAGTCGTCGGCACAATGTCGATCGGTAGATTGTGAAACGGAGTAGATGTTGATTGCACTGTAGATTAGAATAAAAAAAATCTTGCTTCGGTTTTGTTTCTGTTTCGGCAACTACACAGAATAAAAACTTTTGCATTGGGTTCTCTGTTCAGCCTCTACGCAAGAAAAAGAGGGGCACCGGCCGCTGGCCTACCGCCGGCCACCAGATCACGCCGCCGTCGCACCCTGCATGGCGCCGCAACCGGCCCAGGTGCCCGAAGCACACCGCGCCGCCCCGGCCGTCCCAACTCCCGTGAACGCCACATCGCCCGAGGTGAGTCGCCTCGGTCCCGCAGCGCCCGCATGCGCGTGCCATCTGGCCGACGCCCGAAGACGTCGTTTCAACTCCGCCGCGGCTGCATGCGCAAACCCCGTCGCACCGGCTCCTCCTCATGCGCCGCGCCCGAAGACCGGCCGCTGCTCGTGGCTCGCGCCCGCATGCGCCGCCACCGGCTCTTCGGTTTCTGGCCCGCACCACCGCTCAGGTTTTGCGCCCACCGCCGCCGCCCGAAGTAGGCTTCACCCGGTCACCGCCCCAAGATCCAGCCCAAAGTCCAGGCCATCTCGGCTTTGCGCCCGCACGCGCATCGCCGACGGCCTCCGTTGGCCCCGCGCCTTCCACGAGCTCGCCGCCCTGCACGGCGCCGCCAAGCTCACCGCCGGCGTACATGGCGCCCGGCCACCTCCGCTCGGGGTTCGCTCCCGGCCGCCCTCGGTTGCGCTCGCCCGCCGCCGCGCATGAAGCCGCTCGGGCCGAACGGCTTGAGCCGCAGCTGCCACCGTTGAATGGGGGTAGCGAAACCCTACCCCCCACGCATTAACTCGGCCGGGTGGGCCACCGAAGCCTAATGGGCCGGCGGAAGGGGAAATGGGCCTAAGGCCCAGCCGGGGGGCGTCAGTTATTTTCCAAAAAAACCCCACAAGAATGAAAATTATCGAAAAGGCCCTAAAACTTCCATATGTGTCCCGAATTTTTGCAGAAAGGTCTCGGTAATTCTAAAAATTGCCGATAGGTCCTCCGATTTACGTATGGGTCTAGAATTCTGAACTGAAAGTTTGTGTAGAAACCCCCAGAAATTGCAGAATTCACTTAAAATTCATATTCTAGCATAAAAGGGCCCCGGGAATCCGAATTTTGAATTATTTTTAGCATGTAAAGATTATTTATTTCTGCCATTATTATTCTCTGTATTTTCTGTATTTATTTACTGTTTTTGGTAAATTGTAATTGTTTAAATTGCTTTTAATCACTGAAATTAGCAGTAAAATTATAGAAAATGCATAGAAAATTATGAAACATTATGAGAACCTATTGTACCATTTTTTTACCCGCAGTAAATTATTTCATGCATGTTTACCCAAGTAAACTTATTTTATTTCGTTCATACACATGTAGATGACTGGTATCACGAACCGTGAGTTCGAAGAGCTGGCCCAGCATGGTCAAAATTATCTGACATGGGCATCTGATTCGAGATTGTGCTTGGGGGCCAAAAGCTCCGCGCGGCTATTGGGTTAAGCGGACAGAAAGACGCCTAACCCACACCTGAGGAGAATGATCAGGCACTTCATGTTCTCAGGCACCACCTCTGCCCTACTCTCAAGAATGAGTATATGGCGGAGAAAAGCGCGCTAGCACTCTGGACCACACTCAAGAAGCGATTTGAGAGGCTCAAGTACACCATTCTTGCTCAAGCAGAGCAGGAGTAGATCAGACTAAGGTTTGCCGACTTTAAGACGATCGGGGAGTACAATTCTGTCTTGCACAGGATTTATACTAATCTTCAACTCTGTGGCAAGCAGATCACAGATGAGCAGAAGATCGAGAGGACCCTGTCCACCTTTCACCCCAATGCCGTACAAACCGCCCGCAACTATCGTCAAGACGGCTACAAGGAGTATGCCGAATTGATTGATATGAGGCAGGTGGCGGAGGCTCAGGATGAACTTCTCCGCAAGAACTACGTCACTCAGCCACGAGGCAGCTCCGCTGGTCGTGAGGCTAACGCTGGGAGCTACAAGGTGCGAAAGCCCTTGATGAAGAGAAAGGGGAAGAAGGGGAAGTCCATTGCCAAGAAAGGCAAGTCAGATGCTCCAAGTGACAAAAAGGTTAAGAAGAGTGACAAGACCTATGGCCAGCAGAACCAGGGTTGCTATAAGTATGGCAAGTGGGGGTATTGGTCGCGGATATGCAAAGAACCACAGAATATCATTGATGCCCACCAAGCTTAGAAGAAGAAGGATGGCAAAGGGCGGCCTGAAGCCCACATTGCAGCAGTCGAGGGGGAGCAGCCTGAGCAGTTGCCTGAGTTGATGGATGTTGAACCCATCCCAGCAGCAGCACCCCCTTATGACTTAGAGGCAACCACAACCATGATCTCTCTTGAAGAGAACATCACTCCTGAAAAGATAGCCGAAGAAGTCGATGATTTTCTAGTTGATTCCGTCTGATGCACAGAATGCATTAGACGTTAATTGTCATTTATTTTGTGTTAAATGGACAAGTTTAGAACTTGCATGGATGGTGCTTTAGGATTTATTTTCTCATAATGGTTGGATGATTTTGGAATAATACATTCATTTATTTAGTTTATGATGGCATGATATGTTCTGATATTGGCGTATTTTATTTATGTGTTGAATGTCTTCTAATACATGATAATTAAATACGTTATATTAGAGCACGTGTGGCGCCCTATGGGGGAAGTATGCCTTGCCGACAGCGGTACAACGAATACCATCTTAAGATAGACTAAATATTTCCAATCGATCCGTAAGAGCACTGGCAGCCTTACGACAATCGCTGGAAGTGATGCATGTAAATTGGTTCAGGAAGAGCCACGATTATACTCCCAATGGGCACAACTTTGGTCATTGAAGAAGCCTTATTATACCTAGAATCGACTAGAACTCTCCTAAGTTTTAAGGATATTCGCGCCAATGGTTTCCACGTTGAGACTGAAGAAGAGTGCGGTAAGGAATACCTGCTCATCACGAAGCGCGAAGAGAATGGCAAAAGGGTACTAGAAAAACTTCATTCACTAGAAACTGGGCTATATTACACCAACATTAAGGCACCTGCAGCCTACACTGTTCTGAAGACAGTATTTAGAAGCTCTGAACTCTTCTGTCTCTGGCATGATAGATTAGGCTACACAGGTCTTAGGATGATGAGAAATATAATTAATAATTCCCAAGAGCATAATATTAATGTGAAGAATTTTTCGAATCATGAAGATTTTGCGTGCCCTGCATGTGCTACCGGGAAACTAATTACAAGACCCTCCACTCTGAAAGTGAAGGATGAAGTACCTACATTCCTAGAACGCATCCAGTGAGACATTTGCGGTCCCATTCAGCCCATCTCAGGGCCATTTAAGTATTTCATGGTGCTCATTGACGCTTCCTTGAAGTGGTCATATGTGGGTTTGTTGTCCACAAGAAACCACGCCTTTGCAAAATTGATCTCGCAAATCATTCGCATCAAAAATGTGTTTCCAGATCATCATATCAAGTCCATCAGAATGGACAACACTGGAGAATTTACTTCGAAGGCATTTGATGATTATTGCTTGGCGATGGGAATTGCAGTTGAGCATTCGGTACCGCATGTCCATACCCAGAATGGTTTGGCAGAGGCTTTAATAAAAAAGAATTAAATTTATTGCCCGACCCCTCTTGCATAAAAGTAATTTGCCAGCAACATGTTGGGGACACGCAGTCCTTCATGCAGCGAATCTCATCAACCTTAGACCTTCGGCCTACAACATCTATTCACCTATGCAACTAGCGCAAGGGTCACCACCAAAAATTTCTCATCTTAGGAGGTTTGGATGCAAGGTTTATATACCTATACCACCTCCGCAGCGTACTACAATGGGCCCACTCCGCAAGACTGGGATATACGTTGGTTATGAGACTGCATCCATAATCAAGTATTTGGAACCCATGATGGGAGATTTGCATACTGCCCACTTCGCTGATTGCATTTTTGATGAGGATAATTTCCCGTCATTAGGGGGAGAAAATCAACCCCTTGATGAAAAATGTCGGAAAATTACGTGGGAAACCACGAGAATTCATGCACATGACCCACGCACTAGTGAAACTGAGAAAGAGGTCCAGAAGATCATCGACTTGTAAGCATTAGCAAACCAACTGCCCAATCACTTTAGTGATTTGAAGAGCATGACTAAGTCGCATGTGCCTGCACACAATGCACCGGAGAGGGTTGAAATACCAACCAAAATTGAAGGTATCCCTAATCCCGTCCTGTCAGACCCAGATTTTTCAATCCGGAATCTTCTGTGATTCCACCGCACTATTCCCTGGATCAGTAGATAGTGCTCACAGATTACAGTTCTGAATATCAAAAGTACATATCATACGGAAGCATAAATATAATAGTAAACTTACTCATGGGCCGTTTAGGCCGAATTCATTAAATTGCAGCAGCGGAAGAACGAAGCACACAGATGGGACTTTCAGGACATGCCCACAGGCAGCCAACTGGAGGTCCGCGACCTAGCCCTTGACATCTTCATCTTTTCTGCCAGCTTGTCCAATCTTGTTGCTGAGGCGAGGTGATTTGATTCCTGATGCTGAATTTTGTCGCAAAAGCGAGTGTGAGCACTCCAACCCCGTGCTCTGCGAGCCAATACACAGAATGCAAATAAATAGTATGCATGGCTTAACAAAGGAGAGGCTCGGGTTATTTTATTTGCCAAAAATCGCTTTTAGCAGCATTATTATTATTTGATCATAGTGTTATTGTTACTGCCTACGCTCCACCTAGCGACTACCATAATCGACTTAATCTGCCAAAAATACACTTCCTTTATTGTTTGCTGTCTAAGACTCCCAACAGCAATTATCATCAATTATGCAATCCACCAATCATACCTTCATTGCTGCCTAAATCCCCAAATAGCGAGTATCATAACTTATATAATCCACTGATCAATTACTGCCTAAAACTCCAAACAGCTAGCGACATCATTTATCTAATATCATTTATTTAATCCGCTAGTATCCTTTGCATTCTAAATTCTTAACAATCCTTTCGTTATTGATCCACAACCATAATTCTCCAATAATCAATCTTATTTTTCCATTATCTATCTCTAACTAATTCATGAGTATACATCCACCAAGAATATCATGGACCAAGTATACGATTCACTAGTTTATTTCCACCAAGTATGTTATTGATTAGGTCTACGATTCACCAGTATTCATCCACCAGGACTTGTTCAAATCCTATTAATCCCAATATTGTCAACATCTCCCAAGAATTTATATCAAATATCAGTGTTGTAATCCAACCAATACCCTTGCACCTCCTAATACTCCAAAGATCATATAAATCATCTATCTAGTCTAGATATCCATTTGGGCTCATTTCTCCCAGAATCCACACTATCGTTTTCTTTTTATAATCGACATGAGTCCACCAATATATTTATGTTTTTACCACAAACTTCCATCTTCATTACTCCCGACTCTACTTATTTCCTCATATATTTTACTTCGCGAGAAGAGAAAACATTTTACTTTTGCAATATGATACATAAAAATTTCCTGAGACCTAGCAGTTTTGAACAAAAACATAATGTTCAAGAAAATGCAATAATAATAGTGATCCAGATTCCATCCACCGTTACATGGCATCTGCACCATATAGCATCTTTCTGCGTTATAGCCGCTTAACTTACCACTGGGACGACACCTAGGACAATTCAAATCAGGGCTTTCCACTGCCCTTCCACTTTTCCATTTCCACCCACAAAGTTTTTGAAATAGAACTATATCTAGTTAAGTTCCCATGTCCGCCCATGATCGTGGGCACGACTATTCGAATAGTTTTGACTCTGCAGAGTTTGTATACTTTCACCACAAGAGACAATCAGCTCGTTGCCCCACACGATTCCTTAGTCATGTGGTTGAGCAGACCATCACAGTGACTTTTCAAAATATCTAGTTCCTTCTCTCATCTCACCTTATGGGTAGCTGCCCACTTGCGGTGGGTCCCATCTATGCGCGGGATGTTTCCCACAGCCACTAACGCAGCTCGGGCTCCTACTTCCCGCAACGTTAGGACAGCTGGGAAACTTCACCCACCACTGGTGTCCCTTCAGGCCCCCTTGCCATAGCGTATCCCCATCAATCCACTACCAGCGAGATGAGTCCGGAGTTCGATAAGTTTACTTAGCCAAGTTGTACTTTACAGACTTGTGGTTGAACTGTTTTACATAGGAGGTCATGACAAGATTCAGTCCTTAGTGGTATCTGGGTGGTTCTACCACAAACCATACTCTCGTGCACCCATGCACCATACCCCGAACTATCCGCCCAGATAAATAAGCAATTTGAGGTTTTGGGAATATAAAATAACCATATCCAACATACACGATCATTACCACCATGACTGCCCAACCAATTTTTTTCTCAGGATTAAAAGTATTGCTTGGGCGCTCTCGCGCCCCATGAGTATCTAAGCAATACTAAGCATGGCATATAATTACAGACTTATTTTCGAAAGATTACTATTATAACTTTTGCTAGGGCGACAAGGTTCACGTAAGTAAGTATTCCAAGGAAGGTGTAATATTAATCAAGTTAAATAAAGGGCATATAACTAGAATATTAAATTAAACATGTATTTGCATATAAAATAACAGCATGCAATTTGATACTTTAAACAAAAATAGTTTGCAGAAAATGTAGGTTCAACATGATCAAAGTATTGACTCGTCTGGCGCGGTTTGCCGCAGTCTTGTGCTCTCTCGAAGCTGTCTCATTTGAGGGGACTGCTCTGCTGGTCTTTTCTACACTTTGATCTTGGTCTTGCTTGATCCATTGATTCTTCGGAAGTCCAGTTTCTAACTATGCGATACGCGACTGAATCCAAATAAAAACAAATAACTCAAGAGATCCAAATAAATCCAATCACTTTAAATATCCGATTTACTTTAAATTAAGCATTCATTATGGTTGGAGAATAGAAGGATGATTTAGGTTGATGTGTTGTCAGCATAGCGGTAGCTGGGTTTGAGTAGGAGGATGAGTTGTCTGAATGCTTTACCGTGAGGGAAAATTTTATAAATACGAGGGATCAAAGTGAAGATGTACCTACAGGAATTATCTGCTTTTGGGAAAGGAAGGTGGCCATACATGGCCGATTGAGGAAAAGCGAGGTTTGACCTTTTTATTAATAATTTCTTTTATCATTTTTGTATTTATCAAGGAAGTTTCATGAGTTAGGTTAGACCTATGAATTGGTGTGTGAGTTTACTGAGCATTATTTTGTTGAGTGCGATCGTTTCGGCATATATGTTTACATTACGGTATAAATAACCTTTTATCGCATGTGGTTATTTAACCAGAGTCACTATATTTTATTTAAGTCTTCGTTTGATAATTTGACTTCATTTAACTATTTAGTCCATATTAATTATTCGCATACTAAATATCCATATATTAAATATTATGTAACCTTATTTTACTTCCAAATTAAATTTTCTACATTCCCTAGATTATTCCCAAATTGTCCATAATTCTCACCAAAATTCATATGAGCTCTAAAATTTCTTGTTTCAGTTCCATTGGATAGATCTTGAATTTAGACGAATTTAGAAATTTGTTTCACTCAATTTGGAGTTAAATTGAACAAGTTATGCTCATTAAAAGCTCTCAGTTTGATTTAATCCCAAAATTATTAGAATCCTGACAGGTGGGTCCTACTAGCATTTTTAATTCATTTTTGTTATTCTATTATTTCCTGTGTTGTTCCTATGGCAAGTGGGCCCGGGGTTACTTTATCTTTTCCACTTATGGCCCACCTGTCAGTGGGTTGTTTATGCTAATGGTCTGTTATTCACACTCAAGCCCACTATTAATCTTAATCCCCTGACATTACGGCTAATCACGTGTGTCTCTGACAGATGGGTCCCTACTGTCAGTGGGCTGTTGCAGCCACTGACCGCTGGGGCCCACCTGTCAGGCTGAGAGAAAATAAAGAAAACTCAACATGGCCTGCGGAGCCAGAGGCTCGAACGCGCGACCGGGGAGTTCGAGGGGGGGAGGAACGAGCGCTGGTAACCAAGTGGCCATACTGATGTTGCTTACCCTATATGGGGGAGTTATCCCTTTGAGCTAGCTCGCGGAGGGGGCCGGGCAGAGGAAGCCGAAGGTGGCGGTGGGGCTGAGGCGGCGGCGGCGAGCGGTGGTCGGGGAGGCTTGGACGAGTGCCAAAACGCGTTCCCGGGGGTGCGTTGGTGCCGGTGGTGGAGTCAGCTGGGGCTGAGGGGGCACGGTGGTGGCTGGCGGCGTGCGGTGGCGGCGGTCCGGAAGGAGTCGTCGGCGCCGGCGGTATAGGGCCTTCGGGCGGTCGGGGAAAGGTCGGATTTGGGTTGGCGACATTCCGTAGGTGGTGTAGGTGGAGGGAATTGGGGTCTAGTGGCGGCAATCAGCGGGGAGGCCTCCGGCCGGAGTTGAGGAAGAAGAGGGGTGCGGCGGCGATCTACTGGGCTTCGGCTCAATTGGTCTCTACAGTAGCGAGAGGGCGGAGTGGGGAGCTCACAGAGATGCTCAAGGGTTCTTATAGGGGCGCGAGGGGAGCTGGCAACGGGCGCCTACCCGTTCGGTCACGTCGGGCGGCGGCAATAGCAGGCGGCGGGGGCTGCAGCGGGAATCCCGGCTGGCATATATGCATATGTACATGCATATATGTTTGTGTTTGTGTTTGTATTTCGTTCATCCGCTTTTATTGCTATTTATGCCATTATTTTCAAAATGAGATTTTATATTTTTAACTCAGGTTTCTCTCTTCTTATACTGGATCATCTTTTCATATTCGAATTTATAATCTTGAGTTTTCATTATTTGTACATTTTTTAGGGCATCTCTAGTATTGATTTCATTTTTCGAAACTTTCTTCAATTCCTGGAACCTCAACCAAAATTTAAGAAACACCATAAAAATCCAAACTCAAATAGAATATATTGCAAAAATAATTCAAAAGCTCCTCATTTTCAAATTTCAAATTTCGGGATGTTACACGTCCAGGGGCCTCAGAATAAAAGGACGAGAACTCCGGTTCCTCGAGTCCAAAGTAACCGGGGACGCCCGGCGAAAAAGGATAAGAAGGACTTATCACAACCAATCACTGAAGTCCCCTAGAATGAGAAGGGGAGCTAGTTGAGACCGGATCTGAATATCCCCATCGGCATGGATGTGTGTGAATACATCAGAGCCAAAAAGCTAAAGGGCCTTGCCACCGCAATTGAAAGAAGCAATGCGCAAGGTGAAGCTCCAGAAGAAGCAATCGCTCCAGAAGAAGCAACTCATGAAGAAATAGCTATAAATTATGTGCACACGGGGAGAGTCCCTGAATAGGACAACAGCCAATATCGATATCTACTTCGCAAAGAAAATTGCCACAATCATTGATCTTGATCCCGAGCTTGCATCGCTCGCTGAATGTAGGAAAAGATCAGATTGGGAAGATTGGAAGAAGGCAATAGCAACTGAATTGCTATCTCTGAACAAAAGAGAGGTGTTTGGGCCCGTATGCCGCACGCCTCCCCATGTGCACCCTGCTGGGCACAAGTGGGTATTTGTTCGAAAGAGAAATGAAAGAAACGAAGTAGTGAGATACAAAGGAAGGCTAGTAGCACAAGGTTTCACTCAACGTCCTGGAGTTGATTATGAAGAAACCTACTCCCCAGTCATGAGTGGAATTACCATTAGATATTTGATCTCAATGGCAGTGAACTTGAACTTGGAAATGAAATTGACGGATGTTGTGACTGCATACCTTTACGGTAACTTGGATTTGGAGATTTATATGAAAGTCCCTGAAGGAATACCTCTCCCGAACCAAGACAGAGCAAATAGAAATCTGTACAGTGTGAAACTCAGAAAGTCACTGTATGGACCGAAACAATCTGGAAGAATGTGGTATAATTGTTTGAGCGACTTTCTCTGCAAGAAAGGCTATACGAACAATGAAGATTGTCCTTATGTATTTATACGGCGATCCCATAATGGATTCTGTATAATCTCTGTGTATGTAGATGATCTGAATATCATCGGGACAGCCGAAGATATAAAAGAAGCAAGCTCCTATTTGGAGTCAGAATTTGAAATGAAAGATTTGGGCAAGACCAAGTTCTGCTTAGACCTGCAGCTTGAGCATTACCCTGAAGGAATCTTTGTACATCAATCGACCTACACACAGAAGGTGCTTGAAAAGTTTGGCTTTGAGAAGGCATTCCCATCGAAAGTACCGATGATCGGGAGGTCTTTACAGCAAGAAAAAGATCATTTCCGACCTAGGGAAGAGGGGGAGGAAGTCCTAGGACCGGAATTCCCATATTTGAGTGCAGTGGGAGCGCTCATGTACTTAGCAAACTGCATTAGACCGGACATTGCATTTGCCGTGAACCTGTTAGCAAGGTACAGTGCAGAGCCCACCAAAAGGCATTGGTAGGGCATAAAGGACATTTTTCGATACCTCTAAGGAAGCAAGGACTTTGGACTGTTCTACAGAAAGAATCAAGATTTGAACTTAATTGGCTATGCAGATGCTGGTTACCTATCGGATCCACATACCGCAAAGTCACAAACAGGCTATGTATTCCTGTGTGATGGAACTGCAATTTCATGAAAATCGTCTAAGCAAAACCTTGTAGCTACTTCGACGAACTACTCAGAAATTATAGCACTGTATGAAGCCGCACGAGAGTGCACTTGGCTCCGCCGAATGGTTCACCAATCCAGCAGTCATGTGGGATGAACAATGTGCAAACCCCCACAATTATGTATAAAGATAATGTCGCTTGCGTTGCACAAGTGCAAACGAGCTATGTGAAGAGTCATCTCACAAAGCATATCAACCCCAAGTTCTTCTATACACATGAATTGCAAAAGATAGACGAAATTAAAGTACTGCATACTAAGTCAAGTGAAAATCTAGCAGATTTATTCACTAAGTCACTCCCCGCATCTAGCTTTGAAAGATGTGTGCGTGGAATTGGAATGATGAGACTTAGAGAAGTGTAGAATTCAGGGGGAGAATTCTCTCAAGCCCGCTAGTAAATCTTGATCATGAAGATTAAGTACCCAAAAGAATAAAGTTCTGAAAACCAAATGAAATTTGGTGGATTGTACTCTTTTTCCCTTGACGAGTTTTCCTGAAGTTTCTCGACCAAGGTTTTTAATGAGGCAATTCGTGCATCGCAGCATCACATGTATCATGTACTCTTTCTCCAAATTTTTCCCACTGAGTTTTTATGGAGTTTTAACAAGGCATGAGCATGTCAGATGAGTGCCCAAGGGGGAGTGTTAAGAAACCTGGGCCCAGGCCAGTAGTCCTGGCCCATTATGGGCACCCCACCGTAGACTATAAATAGGGAGCCATACCGGCATATTTTGTACACCTGATGCAATTGAAAGCAATAAAGAAAGACTAGGAGTTCTCTCTACCTCTCTGTGTTCAATCTATTATTCTGTCTTTTGTGATTGATTCGTTCTTGTTCTAAGCAGAGGAATCAATCGGACTGGTCACTAGTGACGGTTCCTCAATATAATTCATGAGTACTACCCTACTTTTCTCCCACAGAAAAGCAAAAAGAGAAAGGATAAGCAAATCAAGGTGGAAGAGGGTGGTAGTTAGAACCCATTGATCTCCTTAACTCTGCTCAGAACGCCCCTGCTGTCAAATTGGACATATCCTAAGCCCTAAACTCTCTAAAAAATAATCTAACCAATCACAACAACACTACACAGTTCTTGATCTCCTAGATGGGAATTAGGAAGAGTAAAACTGTGCAAATTAAGCTACAGTTAATTGGATGGGCTTATAGGGTTAATGAAACGAGGGGGCGTGGCACATAGCACAACCTGAGCCCGCAATTAAGGCCAACCAAATCTAATTAGCAAGGAAGAAAAAAACACTAGTAGCTAAAGGTAAGCATAGTCTCTAGTAGTAGTAAGGCATAAACAAGATGTAAACCTCCCCACATCCACTAGCTGTAAATTCCTTCATGTTTTTTTTATCTTTTAGACGGGTATATTCCTTTACAGAACAACACAGCCCAAAAGGCTAATTAGGCCAAGCACATACAGGGGTCCCTACACCCATAGAACCAATGAATTACCGAATTATAAGCAGATAACTATACTGAAACAAACCGAAAGTCTCCAAAAATTTGAAATTTTTTTGCATTTGATTTCTTAAGCTTCTCTAACCCATTCTCCTTCAAGCCACCCTATCCAACCCCAGGGCCGAAGGATTTGGAGGCACTGTTCATCATCCTGAAAAATCGGCCGCCGTCCTGATTTTTCATCACTGCCGAACTCCCTCTCGCTCTCTCGCGTCTTCTCGCTCTTCCGCGCTCCTGCAGCTCGGTCAGACGCTGTACATCTCCCCTGCCATCCCCTGCCACCTTCTCTTGACCAGCACGGCACCTCAAGCCCAAATCGCCATTGCCGCTCAGATATTTTGGCCGGCGCCATTCTTTTCTATCTCACGGCCGACCAGCCGCCCGGACACCTTTTGTGACCACCGCAACTTCACCCTTAAGACACTCTCCTGCACCCCTTGCCGATCCTCCTCGACTCCCCTCGACCCCCAGCTGGACACAGCCGTCGCCCTAGTCCCCTCTTGGTGCCGAACCACCTTCGGGCGCTTATAAAAGCCAAGGACCATCCCGATCTCCCCCACGCACCCCAGTGAAGCTCTCCGCTCATCCAATTGGCCTCCCATCTTCTCCATTGCCGACAATCCCCAAAATTCCCCACGGTAAGCCCTAAACTGATTCCTGTGATTTACTTGATGGAAATTCAATTACTCACTCCCATAGCTTCCTCATAACCCTAAGAATGCAACCAAGGCATCGCCATAGCTAGCCATGCCCTATAGCTCATCGGCCGTTTTCTCTTCCGCCGGCCAAAGATACCCCATCTTGGCCATCTCATTGGGAGCTTCCCCGGCACGAACCACCGCCACCTAAGGATTGCTCTAGCCTAGAGCATGCTCAAACTTAGAAGTAGCCTTCCATAGAGCTCCCAAACCACCAAAAACCGTGCTGCATTCCTAGGCACGCCAACGCTGAACGCCGCCTCCCCGGCCGCCGTCAACCTCAAAAATGGAACCCTGATGCTCCTAGGAACCTGTCCATGTCCTCCTTTCTAGCCGCACTGCACCCGAGCTCCGCTGAGAACCGCCGCCTTTTTCCTCTGTTCCCTGCGCGCGTGCGTGACCGGTTGGTGAAGATGAAGAGTGCCGGGTCGAGACACTGTTCACTCAACCCGTTAGCCTTTAAACCGAACCCGGTCAGCACAGTAGTCGACCCGATAGCGTCTAGATCCAACCCACTGTGAACAGTTCCCTACCCGCAATGAACAGTAACCACACGCAATGAACAGTACCCAGACCCGTTAAGCCTTTTAAAACCCAAACATGCATATTTATACTCTTTTGAATCGTTTCGAGCCCGCCAACCCATTTCTCCAGCCCATATCACCATTTGAACCTCCCAAAAATCCTAAACCCATTTTATTTGGTTTTTCTCGGATTTTATTTCTTTATTCCTAGCTCATTTCCTTTGAGCGTGGAATTAAATATTAATTCTTTGATTTGCGCTAGCACCCGATGTTGAAGACCAACTAATTCAAGAAGGAGGAATCCCAGATCAAGAAGTAGAAGAATACGAAATTGTCAAAATTATAAATCCGCAAGGCAAGTCACATGTCATTGATCATGTTGAACCTATATTCCTTTAATTATTTATTTATCAGTATTTTCATTATGTTATTTGTGCAATGTTATTTTATGTACAATGAATGTTTAGAATGACATGATACTAGTTATGTCCTACCACCCGAGAAAGCCTAGTTTAATTTGATGGCCATATTCACCTTAACAAACCCTAGTAAAATTAAGTATGCTATTTAATAGATTACATGCTCAGATATCTCATATTACAAAGTGGTTCGGCTTCGACGAAAAGTTGTTGGTTGTGGTTGAAAAGTAGTTTCAGTAAAAAGCAAGGACTAGAAGCTTATGCCAAGTAAAGAACATAGTGATCGCCCAACCATAAGTGTTGATTCGTCAAACCTGGTTTAGTAGCTGCTCAAATCGATTGAATATCTACAACTTATTTTGGGGACTCCGAATAAGGAACATCCCACGTATATAAGGTTGGTATGGAAACAGTAAAATCATATTTAATAACGGTAGGATTACACGGGAGTCGGGGTGCGTCTTCTACGTTGGCCAGCGGAATGCGACTGCCTGTGTTGCCCTGTCCCTACCGGGTAGGGGCTATATAAAGAATTGAGCAGTGAAATACCTTGTTTTATTAACTCTGTCGCGGGAGTTAAGGGATCTTGTGGGTAAAGTAGGGCAACTTTGCAAAGTCATGACTAATGGTATTCGAATACGCCGTGCTTTCGGTAAATAAAGCTGTCTTTAATGGGTGACTCCAATAACAAAGCATAAGTAGGTTTGGAATGGATTTGGAAAAGTGGAAGTGTGTTAATCAAGCTTGGAACCCCCCCCTCCAAATACCTTAAGGTTATGATTTGATATTTTATGATTAAAAGCAAAGTGTTTACAAACAAAATTGCATCCATATAAAATAATGAACTACCCCGTTCCATGGCAATCACTTGCATCTAGTTAAATAGCATTTCCCATGTGACTTGTTGAGTACGGTTGGTTGTACTCACGCTTGCTAAAATCATTAATAGAGAGTGTTTGTCAAGAAAATGAAGGAGTTTCCGAAGACGAAGCTGAATTCTACAAAATAGACGATGCCAAGTGTTAGGGTTTATTCTACACTCAGGCCTGCCTGTAGAGTTTCCTTTGGTAATGTATCTTTGGATTGTGCGCCCCTTTATGTAAAACTTGGCTGCTAAGCCTTACTTTTGTAATAAAGTTTGATTTTATGCTTAAGCTGGCTTTGGCAATGGTGCACATTCTTCTACAGTACTCGCAGCTGAACAATCCTGGGCAGTTGCGATGTTAACTTAACGCTCCCAGAAATGGGGGTTGTTACATATACCAACAGATGAGTAATAACAAGTAAACAACACGTGTACTCTTCCTTAACGAACTCCTAATTCACATACGCAAAAGAAGAAAAAATCGGCAAGAATCAACTAATTGCAGGCCTAAACTAAACACGCAAATTAAGAACAGAACACGAGACAGAAATATCTGCATGCATGGAGAGATATATCAGAGGAGAATTATTGTTGTCGATATATAATTACGGATGCCTGTTAATAGGAGGAGTACTAGAACGGCGGCGACGGATGGGGCACACCTGCAGGAGCGGGTGGTGGCGGTGCGACGACGCGCAGTGCGGGCAGACGCTGGCACAGCATCCGAGGCAGAAGATGTTCTTCTCGTTCTTCTTGCGGTTCTCGTGCGCCGTGCACCCCACGAAGAAGCTCCCCTCCACCAATCCCCCCACCCATCCCGGCCTCATCCCCATCTCCATTGATTCCTTGCTCCTCCTCCTCATCCGTGCACGTATGGCAGCATTGGGTGAATTGAAAGCATATAGAAACTGGATTCTTTTAGTGTCCCTAAATAGTTACGCTTTAATTAGTAGTAGTTAAAATAACTAATTAGTATTAAGGAAGGCATGTAGAAACTTCAAAATACCGTGGGAAGATGCATATAATAAAATAGATATGCTTGTATTAGATTGAATCGGAGAAAGAAACATTAATGGAAACATGAATCAGCTGGCACTATCAACAACTGCACCTAAACAGTGGTCCCATGAATGAGCATATATGCTTCTTTTAGTGCCGAGATCATGTACGGATCGCCCGAAACAGTTTGGATATGAACATGTTACAAGCATCAATTCATCTATGGTTTAATTTGTTTGGATGAGAAATATATTGCAGGTTTTTACTACTCCCTGTACTCTTTTTGCAAAGACATTGTTTATTTTCTGTGGTTTTGAGATGTGGCTTTTGATAATTATTTTTTATACCTTTATATCAGTAAGAATAAATAAAATTATAATATTGTAAAAATACTTTAATGACAAGTTTAGTAATATCGTTTTAGTATGGTCAATTTAAAGAGTTTTAAACATATACATATGTATTGATGGTCAAATTTAGAAACATTGACTACACCAATTTTAAAACATTGTTTAAAGAAGAACGGAAGAGGTACAATTTACACACAAACCAAACATATTATCAGTGTAGGCAATGGTCGTTTTACTCGTGTCCGCTTTTTTCCTTGGCGATATGTACGCACAAATACTTATACTTCCACGTAGCTGAAAACTTTAGTGCGTGAGGGTGTTCAAATTAAACAGCAATAGATACATACAATACGGGGTTGTCTATTCATCAAGTGATTGAAATTTCAGTCAGTTTTCTCGGATGAAGATCTAGCCACTTTCGTCACTACACTCATTTACTATATAACCCACCCCCTCACCTAGCTATAGGACAGAATGAAACAAAGATTTATTCTAACCTAGAAAAAATTAAGTTTTATGAATCCTACAAAATATAAAGACAAAAATAAAGTAAAGCTAGATTTATTCTAACCTAGAAAAAAATTTAGTTTTATGAATCCTACAAAATATAAAGACAAAAGTAAAGCTAAGTGAATCCTACAAATATGAAGACAAATAGATCGAAGTAAAAGCTGCAGCAAATGGGTGCTAAAGTTTACATTACTTGGCATAACAATTTTAGGCTTAGTATCGTGCAATTTTAGGTGACTGAAAGGTAAAATAAATTTAGCACTACTACAGAAAAGGTTATCACAGACGGTTCCAAAACGTCATCACAGACGGTTTTGTGAACCATCTGAATTTATGTGTCAGTGATAATACGAGGTCATCACAGACGGTTTTCGAACCGTCTGTGGTGCAAATATCACAGACGGTTTTTAACAAAAAACCGTCTGTGATATATCACCTATCACTGTGATATTCTTTTCTACCCCTAAATCTATTCCTGTTTATTGGCTAGCCTCAGGAAATGCTAGCCATGCCCTCTGAAACAAGCAGATGAACAAGTATATGTATACATACAATTGACATATCAATTCATTTGACAAACATAAAACATCCAATTCACATCACATTTCATTCACAAACATAAGACATCCATTTCGCAAATTAATTAATTGAAATGAAATAAAATATCCATTAACAAATACACAATTACAAAAGATCTACATTGCATTTGCACTTAGAAGGTAATATTGCAATTTTTATTGCTCTATCACTCCGGAATCGAGGTCTCGCGAAAGGAACAGATCTATAATCAGCGAACTTGTCAGGCTGCACAAGCTATACTTGGATGGTGCATGATTGCCATTCAAGTATTGCTTGTGCAGCTGACAAGTTCGTTGATTATGGATCCGTTTCTTTCGCGATACCTCGATTCCGGAGTGATAAGAGCAATAAAAAATCATTGTGCGCAGTGGAACTCTCCATCTGATCTTATGACTTTAGCCACAAAAACCAAGCGCACTCTCATCGAATTTTTGCAAAGTCCGGCTGTTTCAATGCAGTTGTAGAGATGGGCGCAGCCTGTCGATAGGAATATCAATGCACGTACATATATAACCTGACAAGTATGAAATAAATGTGGGAAGATTGACAAACCTTAGAATTGCTGATCTTTGAGGAATCAAGGAGTAGTCTCATATGGTGGCAAACGTAGAATCCACACGTGTTGCCCGGCTACTGCTGGTGGCACTGCAAAAAATAGAATGTGGTAAATCAAGAGGCATTACTACTAAGTGTTGTATAGGATTAATTAATGTATAGCTAGCGAATACCCAAAAATTGCGAACGTGTTTTAAGGGCTTGGCCCCTGTCGTCAAGCCACATGTTTGTGCAACGTATGTGGCGAACGACCTTCGTTATTCGAAAAAGTTAGATTAGTCATTCGGAAGGAAAGAAAGATTACAATGTAGTTATGTATGGAGAAAATGTACTTACCTATCGAGTATTTGGGCGATAGCTGTGTACTTGGTTTTGTTCTTACTTAGAGAATCAAGGTATATAGCCTTGTTCCATTTTGGTATAATTACAATTAAAATCCAATGGAAGTGCTCATTGTATAGCATAAGAACAAATTCCTTATCGTGGTGAGCCATAAGTGCTCATTGTATGGCATTCTCGTTGATGGTATCAAAGGCGACCAAGAGTGGGTCCAGGAAACCAATTGGTGATTTCGTTGATCTAGCTTGGGTCAGCATGAATCTATATATATACACAGAAAAGCAACAAATTGTGACATATATCGGTATTATATGAACAGAGACTGTGATTGTACAGACTTACAGCGTCTAGCATCGAACGAGTGAGACATCGAGAGAGTTGAGCGTGAAAAGACCAAATATATCGTCAAAGGTCACCGCGAAGATACATTCCTGAAATTCGTGCAGGAAATGATCCCGACTGAATTTGACAGTGATACCTGAGCGTCGTTCTGCCCCTGGCTTATTGGACTGTTGCATATACCAAGTGTGTAATGTTTGGCAACCAAGTCCTATGGTTACGAGGTGCTCTTCCGGGATTATCATCGACTCGCCTAGCACGAATTTGCGGGCCAATGGCGGTACGGGATATCATCATCATCCTTCGTCTTTGATTTGCCCTTGCCACTGCCTCGACTGTAGGTCGACTTTATGGTAGTCGACTGTAATGGTAGCAACGGTGCAAGTTGCTTTGGCGAGAATAGCACCCGTGGAGATAGCACCGGTGCAGGTAGCTCTGGTTCGCACTGCCCTTGTGGAGATAGCACCAGTGCATTTTGCTCTGGTTCGCACTGCCCTTCTGGTCCCGCCACCGATGAAGAAGCCGCCAGGGAGATGTCGCTTTTGGGCCACTTGATGAATATTCCAATGGCCTGCCCTATAGTCACGATCTCGTCATTGGGGGGGCTTCGGTGGCGGGACGATCTCAAAATTGACACGTACACCATCCCCATTAACTTTTGCGTAGCCTGGCGCTAAAGCTTGACCGTGCACCATGGCCCCGATACCAGACGGATATGCCTGGCCCCAAGCAGCGTACAAGGGAACGGAGGCATATCTCACTTGGAGCCTGCACTTCGTAGGCTCCTACATAACGATACAAAATTAGCTACTCTAATAGGCCTATCAATGGAGCAAGCATTCGAGAGATAATAATTATTACCTAGATGTCGTCCATAGGAAATCTGGCCTTGCTTTCCGTCGGATTGGACGCACAACTACTCGGACGGTTGTGAGGGCTAGCTAGCAGAAGAGCGGGGGCGGCGACGGCCTGCTGACTTTCTGTATGTTTCCGCACCTCATCTCTGACATAATCAGCCAGCTCATCTCTTAGCTCCTCTCTAAGAGATGCCTTGATCTCTTCTCGTAGCCGCTCCTCACGCTCGGCTTTGGTTCTCTTCCTACGCCGATACATTTCAGAGTCATCTTGGAAACCATGTTTCCAAGGAACGTAAAGCCCAAGGCCTCTCGTACGGCCCGGGTGCTCCTTTTTTCCCAAGGCCGCGGAGAGCATATCATTCTTCCTTGTTCCCTGGAATGATCCTAGGGTAGATTCAAAACTCAGCTCTTCCTGCAAGAGCACGACATGTCATTCACTTCGTACGAAGTTGTGGAGTAATTACAAGCTACGTAGTTCGATCGATATCTTACCAGGCGCTGGGACACTTGTTGGTCTGCAGGGTTTCGAAAGGAGACGTCCCCCGATGTCGTTGTAGATGACCTTGCTATAATCCAATTTCGAGCGCGGTCATCCAGGATATTGGAAAATGACAGGGCGATGTCCTGTTCGGTTGCCTGCTCATCCTCCCTCCTCCATTTACCCGCATACCCAGCTGTGCCAAGTCTGTGGGGTGTGTGTTTTTTGCCTGGAGGGCCTTGTGCGCCGCACTTGTACTTTTGAAATGTTCAGTCGTCTTCATCGCCTTGAACTCTTCCCATTGTGGTTCCAGGAATGGGTATTTATGAAAGGGCGTTTCGTCCGTCTCCACGTATTTCTTGACAAGCGTGCTCTTGAAGTTCTTCCATGCTTTGCACGCGGCTAGCAAGGTTTGTCGTTGCACGGCGTCTTGGTGTTCTTCTGGGATCTCGAACGATGCCAAAATTTCAGTCAGCAGCTCACATTTTCGAGTGTCAGGCACGCTCTTCCACGAATTGAATGTGATCTCAATTCGTTCTCGCGCAACTATTCCAACCATGCTTCGGAATGCGCTTACTGCTTTGGGAGGAAGGAGAGGGGTCCCAGATGCATCGACCGCCGTGATGGTAAATCGGCCCTCAGTCTTCTTCGATAGCCCTCTTCCTCGGCGTTGTGATTTTGGAGCGGACGCATCCGGCGATGATGTTAAAGAATGTGTGGGTGACATGTTGCTCATTTTGTGGGTCTATTAGGATTATTAGGATAAGATAAGAAAGTGCCATACCATAAGATAAGAAAGTGAAACATGATGCTCAATGTTAGGAAGAGAGGAGAGGAGTAGAGGGGAGGGGGAGAAGGGAGGGGGTGATGTGGACAAAGAGAGGGGGTGATGTGCCTATCTTAGCACCTACTTTAGTTGCTAATACTATATAGTAACACTCACAACAAACATACAAGTTACTGTTAAATTAAGTAATATCCATAGTTCCAAGATTGTTTTCAGTGATTCCAAAGTGACGGTCCTACTTCTATTTCCAATCACACAACCATTTACAAACACAAATTCAACATTGGCGTGGTATGAAGTATGTAGATTAACATGAAGTAGGTAAATCAAGCATCCACATTTGTTCAGTTAAACACAATAAATCAATTTGGCGTGGTATGAAGTATGTAGATCAATATGAAGTAGGTAAATCAAGCATCCACATTTGTTCAGTTAAACACAATAAATCTATTTGGCGTGGTATGAAGTATGTAGATCAACATGAAGTAGGTAAATCAAGCATCCACATTTGTTCACTAAGTATCCGTAGAATTTACAAACAATGAGAGAGAAAGATCGTTGGATCCTTGCCTTATACGGTGACGGCGGCGTGGACGGAGAGGGGCTCTTGGAGGCGGCGACAGGCTCGGGGAGGCGGCGGTGACGACGGGCTCGGGGAGGCGGCGGCGACGACGGGCTCCGGGAGGTGGCGACAGGCTCGGGGAGGCGGCGGTGACGACGGGCTCGGGGAGGCGGCGGCGACGACGGGCTCCGGGAGGTGGCGACATGCTCGGGGAGGCAGAGGTGACGACGGGCTCGGGGAGGCGGCGTCGACGACAGGCTCGGGGAGGCGGCGACGACAACGGGCTCGGGGAGAGCGGTGAGATAATTAGATCTATAACTGCAGCATACGTGGAAAACCCTAGCCAGAGGGTATATATAGGGAAGCTTATCACAGACGGTTAAAGTTAGAACCGTCTGTGATAGCAATATCACAGACGGTTCTAAGTTTAGAACCGTCTGTGATAGTATAGATATCACAAATGGTTCTAAACTTAGAACCGTCTGTGATAGTATAAATATCACAGATGGTTCTAAACTTGGAACCGTCTGTGATATTTATACTATCACAGACGGTTCTAACTTTAGAACCGTCTTTAGAACCGTCTGTGGTAAGCATTTGCCCTGACTGTAGTTATTAAGACAAACACCAACCAGCTACATTCATATACAACACCAACCAGCTGCATTCATATATAAGACCAACCAGCATAAATGCAAATTCACATATACACAATGTATTTCTTCACACATTTTCACATATACATAAATGCAAATTCACAAATACATCACACACATGCATTGTTGTATACATAAATGTCAATTCACATATACATCACACACATGCATTGTTGTATACATAAATGCCAATGCCCACATATATGTCGCACATTCTCATTCTACTTACTTATTTCCTTTAAAAATTAGCCCTTCATGATGATCAATGCGTACATAACTAGTTTCGTCACGTTGTTCGTCGTCGACCCTTATGCCATTTCCAAAAGGTGGTAACTCGTCAAATTGATTGTATTCTTCCTCGTCCACTACATTCTCTACTCCGACAATTCTCCTTTTTCCATGAAGAACTACATGACGTTTCTTATTTGCCGGGTCGGTGAACAACTTGGTTGGCGAGTACGAATGGTTCGTCTTTGTACCTTACACGTTGGAGGTCCACGGTAGTGACACCGTACTTGTCAACCTTCACCTGTGGGAGATGCACCCAACGGCAGCGAAATAAGGGGATCTTGAAAACCACGTAGTCGAGCTCCCAAATCTCTTCTATGAACCCATAGTATGAGTTTCTCGACCCATCGGTACTGAACGCATCTATGCGAACACCGCTGTTCTGGTTAGTACTCTTTACATCCTGAGAATGTGTATAGAATGTGTACCCATTTATGTCATATCCTTGCCATGTCATAACTGTAAATGTTGGCCCTTTTGCCAACCATGTCAGCGTCTCACTTGGCGAGCTCCTAGCGATTTGCTCCTTCAACCATTGGTTGAACCGACTGTTGTGTTGCCTCATGATCCAAACATCCGGCCGCTCCGGATTCTGTTGCCGAAGTACATCCTTGTGCTGGTCGACATAAGGTGCCACTTCAGTCATGTGTTGCAAGACCGTGAAATGGGCTTGAGTATACGTGTCAATATCTGCAGTGATTGCTTTCCTTCCGATAGTTTCGATACCCCTCAGCCTCCCCTCATGACGAGATTGAGGCACACCTATCAGTTGAGTCTGAGCCATATAATCAACACAAAACTCAATGACCTCTTCGCTTGCATAACCTTCGACGATGCTGCCCTCCGGCCGAGATCGACACAAAACTCAATGACCTCTTCACTTGCATCGAAACAAGTTTCTTCACGTTGCCGAAGTAACCAGACGGAACTTTGACACCATGCAAGCACTAGCATAGTTCTGTTTTCTTGGCCTTGGACAGAGTGCAACACGCAGGGGGGAAGGTACGTTCGTCCATTATCTATTATTGTCGGTGCTAACTCAGGCCTGATGTCCATATCAGACAAGTCAAGCCGTGCGTTGACATCGTCTTTTGTTTTGTCACGAATGTTCAGTAAGAGACTAATCAAGCTGTCACATACATTCTTTTCTACGTGCATGACGTCGATGCAGTGTCGAACATCTAGGTACTTCCAATAAGATAAGTCCCAAAATATTGATCTCTTCTTCCAAGTGTTTTTCTCATGAGCCCTCAATTTACGTCCCTTTCCGAGGACAACATCTAAATCCTTAACCATATCATAAACCTCGTGTCCCCTTAAATGCCTTGGAGCTAAACCGTCTTCCTTCTCTCCGTCAAATTGTTTCTTCATCTTGCGGTATGGGTGAGCCCTCCGAAGGAACCGACGGTGACGCATGTAGACCGTTTTGCGTGAGTGTCTCCGCCACACACTCTCGGTATCATCTAAACAGTGGGTACAAGCTTTGGCACCTTTTGTACTCTGGCCCGATAGGTTAGCAAGGGCAGGATAATCATTTATGGTGTAGAACAATAAGTAGCGCAAAGTGAAGTTCTCTCGTTTGTATGCATCCCATACATGTACCCCTTCGTTCCACAGTACTTTTAGATCTTCCACCAACGGTGCTAGGTACACATCGATATCATTCCTTGGTTGCTTTAGCCCTTGGATAAGTATCGACAGGAAAATATACTTTCACTTCATACACAACCAAGGAGGAACGTTATAGATGCAGAGAGTCACTGCCCATGTGCTATGTCGGCTGCTCATGCTACTGAAAGGATTCATTCCATCTGTACTCAGTCCAAACCTTATATTCCTTGGTTCTGCACCAAAGTCTGCGAAACTCCTATCGATGTTTCTCCACTGGGCGGAATCAGCAATGTGTCTTAGCATTTCATCCTTCTTGCGCTCCTCCGAGTGCCAACGCAGTAGTTTTGCCTCCTTTGGATTTGCAAAAAACTTTTTCAAACGGGGAATTATAAGAAAATACCATGCCACCTTAGCAGGAGGTCTTTTCTTCGCCTCTGTTCCCGCGCCGTCATCTGATTGATTGTTATGTTTGTATCGGGATGCGTTGCACACCGGACATACATGCATGTTTGCATACTCTTTACGGTACAGGATACAGTCATTCGGACATGCATGTATTCTTTCTACTTCCATTCCCAACGGACAAAGAACCTTCTTGGTTTTATACGTGGTTTTAGGCAACTTATTTTCCTCCGGAAGCATGTCCGCTAAAAGACCTAGCAGCGCCGTGAAACTCTTGTCGGACCAACCGTTGCTTGCCTTCAATTTCAACAGTTCAAGCACGGCCGACAACCTCGTGTACGCACGTGAACAAAGGTTTCTCCGAGTCCTCCATCAAGCCCTGGAATTTAACATACTCTCTCTCATCATAGTTCTCTTCTACATCGCAAAACATCTGATCCAGATTGTCATCGTGCAACCTATCCGAATCCGAACCACAATCGATATCATCCGACGGCATGTCATTCACTTCACCGGCGATGTCATCTGGCAGCATATCATTCACTTCACCGGCAATGTCATCCGGCGGCAAATGATCATTGACTTCGCCATGACTGGTCCAACACGTATAACCCTTTTTAAAACCCCTCCTAATCAAGTGCGCTTCAATTTGCCCTCGGTTCTTAAACATCTTTAAATTCTCGCAGTCAGTGCATGGACAGTACATATATTCTACCCCCTTATTCAGCATATCATCCTCGGCAGTTCTTGCAAAAGCAGACACGCCATTAATATACTCTTCACTCACACGGCTCGCGGCATACATCCAGTTTCGGTCCTACGTTATGTATATATATAACAACTTAGTATTAAAAATTAAATTATTTAATTATTACTACATATATATACACCACATGCATTCAGGCTTTGCTAGCTTAATTCATATTATAAACACAACAGTTATTATATAACCAACAATTTTGCAAACCATCTTCAATAACACTCACCAATTACTTACATCTAAATTGTAAATGCAAAGAAAAATAAATTTCATTACTAACCATATCTAAAGCAACCAGAAAAGTATGAATCTTCAAAGCTCAATCTCTGCCTCCTGAAATCGCCTAGCTTGCCTCCTGAGTGAAAGAGTAAAGTACCGGCTAGATCTGGATCGAAATGAAGACAGATGCGGTTCTGACCAGCACAATAAATGCGTAGCGTCATTATCACAGACGGTTTTTAATAAAAAACCGTCTGTGTATCACAGACGGTTTTTAACACAAACAGTATGTGATACTAAAGTATCACAGACAGTTCATCGGTAAGAACCGTCTGTGATACAGGTTTTCTCCGACGCCACCAACACAGACGGTGTCCAAATTAAAACCGTCTGTGTTAGTGTCGATTACAGACGATTTGACAAAACCGTCTGTGATTGGCCGTCTAGTATTAGGCTTTCTGTAGTAGTGTAAGCAACTAAGAATTAGAAAATATGATAAGATATATATGTGGATAAATTAGAGAGAGAAATCGAGAATATAGTAAAAGGCAACTACAGCTAAACTGGGGGCTCCGGGAATGAAGGACCACACCAAAGTCTTTTAGTGCCGTCCGGGACCATGCATGGATGACAAAAGAGTGCAAATAAGCGAACGAATTAAGCTATACTTATTAGGCTTAGTACTGCACAATGAAGTACGTTATAACAGAAAATCACACATAAAATTTTAAAACTTTTTAAGCTTATTTGCTATACTTATAAATTCAAACAAATATAACACATAAAAAGTATTTAGCAGGCTACCTGCCGTCCGATGGCTGGGCGGCAGGTGCCCGGGACGCCACATGTCGCCTGTAGGCCGCTGTCACCTGGTGACCGAGCGGTAGAAGTGCCATTTTTGTTATTTCCGTGTGCATACAACTATTTTTGCAAATACGAGTGTAAAACACACTATATATGCCAAAATTCGTCCTAGAGACTGTATATTTCTAGTACGCGTAGTGAACACATATATGTGGGGTGTGTACGTCCTAGTTATACTTCAAAAATATTCGGGTGCTAGCGCAGTATGGTCGTTTGCAACATTTTGTATCCATGAATGCAACATTTCTCAGCTATATTTGCAACAAAAATGTTTGATAAAAACCTCAATGTTGCACTAGTTATTGTTGATTGTTGCATATATGAAATCAAAATATTGCATACATGAAAATAAAAAAATGTTGCATACTAGCCATGTGCTCGGGACGCTGGCTCGGCGAGGCACTGACTTGGTTCGTGGTCATGAAGAGCGCGCCGATGCCGGGCGCAACGAGCTCGAGGGCTCACCACACACTTCATAGCTGCACTTCGCTGGAGGCTCCCCGCTGCACTCGAGGACCGCCAAAGAGGAAGCCGACGGCAGTGGCTGGATCTGGCTACGTCGTGCTCAAGGATGGCTGGACCTGATGACGCCATGCTCGAGGACGGCCAGATCTGACAGCGTCGTGCCCGAAGAGGAAGCCGACGACAACAGCTAGATCTGGTGGCGTCGCGCTCGAGGACGACCAGATTTGGTGGCACCGTGCCCAGAGAGAAAGTCGACAGCGATGGCAGCATCCAGCGGCGCCAGCGCCGGGGTGTCGTGGCTGAGCTCATGGTCATCACCATGCTCGGGTGTCGTCGGAGTAAGAGAGTGAGAGAAGGAAGAATAGAAGAGAGTGATGGTTGGATGAGAGCGAGCGAGTTAAGCAAAATTCTGCTCGAAATTATAAATTATAAGTTATAAGTTAAAAGAAACGAAGCCAAAAAATGACACGTAGGATTGGCCTGGTTACAGGTCACATGCATCACAGTGCCATTTGTCCCCCCTCGAATCTAATGCGTCAATTTTTTATGTTATCGGATGGTTACTATCCGCGCACGTGCCGCGGCAAGGCCCAGTTGGATGAAACGATTTCTTTATTATTTTTTCCGAAGCGGTTGTTCGGCCATAGCGATAACACAATCCGACGCAACGAAAAGAACACACCGAATAAATGCCTTGTCCACACTCCACACGAATGCGTCGGCGTCCATCGGTGAGGTAACCTCCCAGTCCGCAGGGATGGCAGCAACGTCTCGGTCTCTCATCTTCCTCTGCTGCTGCTCATTCCTCTTCGCCTGCTCCCGTCCCGCCTCCGCCGCCGCGCCGACGCTCGTCGCCAGCCTCCCAGGCTTCGGAGGCGCCCTTCCCTTCCGCCTCGAGACCGGGTGCCTCCATGGACTCCACTGATTCCTCCGTTACATCGCCTTGGAATCTTGGATGCTTACACACATATATATGTGCGTAGGTACGTGAGCATTGACGAGGATAACGGGGCGGAGCTGTTCTACTACTTCATCGAGTCGGAGGGCGACCCCCGCCGCGACCCCTTCCTCCTCTGGCTCACCGGCGGCGACCGCTGCTCCGTGCTCAGCGGGCTGGCATTCGAGATCGGTGAGAAATTCAGACCTGAACCTCTGCAGCTCTGTTCTGTTTTACAGAGAGATCTATATGCCTGAAACGACTGCAGGTCCGGTGAAATTCATCGAGGAGCTCTACGACGGCGGCTTGCCGCGGCTGCGGTACAATCCCTACTCCTGGACCAAGGTCGCAAGCATCCTGTTCATCGATTCGCCGGTCGGCGCCGGGTTCTCCTTCTCACGGAACCCCAATGGATATGATGTTGGGGATGTATCTGCTTCGCTGCAGCTCAAGGAGTTCCTCACCAAGGTACGCCAAACAAAGAAACTATCTTTGATGATATCAGTGTTAATTCGACATAGACGACAAAGCAAAATTTTAGTGTTCTCGCTATTAGCTTCATTTTTTACGCGGTATTGCATCCAGTCGTTTTCTTTGATTTAATTGTCACTGCTTCGGTAGTGCTGGCTTCTAATTCCTCTGTGCCTGGTTGCTTGACACAGTGGTTCAGTGAGCATCCAAATTACCTCGCAAATCCATTCTACATTGGAGGGGATTCCTACGCTGGTAAGATAGTTCCGTTTCTTGTGCAGAAGATTTCAGAAGGTAATTTATGATCTACTCCCTCCGTAAATTTACACGGTATCTCTGTGGTTTCTACTATCCTGCTGACCTAGTATTACTGATGCCCCGTTTTCAGATTTTGAAGCTGGCCTCAGGCCCCATCTTAATCTGCAGGTACCCCAAATCATCGTTTGCACAATAATAGCCATTTACAATAATCTCAAGGTACCCCAAATCTCGTAGTGATACTATGATACCCTCAAGAAAAGACTGGTAAGTACCTGCTTGTCAAAGCGATGTAGGCATAGTTCCTAGAGCAGCTGTGATTACAGGGCTTACTACGAGTATCACCCACACTTTGTTGCGTGTTTCTTAGATCTTTTCTTCTTTTATTTTCAACACTCTAAAATGGTTCTCAGGCTGTTTGTACTTTCCAGTTAGCCACGGAAAATTATCACGGTTAACATACTTTCAACCAAAAGGTGTCTAGTCATAAGACATGACTTAAATATTTAAGATATGAGGGTTAGCTGAGTTTGATCGGATGAATACAATTTTAAAGGTGATGTCATAATGTGGATGCTTATTAAGAGTCAATTTCAGAGCAAAGAAGGATTTGGCTGCACTTAGCATTGGCAAAGTTTACACAGGACAAAAGCCGAAGCTGGGGCCAAACAGCCTACTTTCCCAGACAGCTTTTTAAGAAGCTGAAACCCATTTACTGAAATATATTCGAAGCCACTATAAGCACAGAACGTTGGCTTTTTTAGAAGACAACGTAAGTACGGTCAAACACGCTGATACTACAATGACCAACTCATATAACCATAGCCAAGCTAAATATCTCATCGAACTATCATTGCTTGGAGACACATGCTCATCTAGATGAATTTCATATTATATTGAAGCTCTTGTATCAACAAAAGAAAATTCACATTGAGTCAATCGTACAGGGCTATCTGGTAGGTAACCCGTCTACAGGTGAAAGCATTGACAACAAATCAAGAGTGCCTTACGCTCATGGAGTTGGGATCATATCAGATCAGTTGTACGAGGTAATTAATTACCCTAACTTGCACTTAGACCTTAATTCTTCAACATTCCACTGAGTGGGATTTACTCTATCTAATTGTGTATGCTTGTGACCCATGATAATAAAGAGGATAATGGGACACTGCCAAGGAGAGGATTTTGAGCATCCAAAGAACGCCTTGTGTGCTCAAGCTATGAAACATTTCCAGGAGAGTCACACTTGATTTATTCTCGTAGTGCTCTGATGTCTGAATCCGTGTTTGAGCTGACTAATTGAAGTGACTATTGTGTATGCCTCACTGCAGGTGCTTTATAACCAAATTCAGTGGCCTCATATTTTGTATGACAAGTGCATTTATACATCTCCCAGACCAAATAATGGAGCTGCATACAGGAAGATCCTGAGGGAGGAAAGTGGTGTTTTAGATAATCCACCACCTCGTCCTGGAATAAACTGTATGGTAAGTTGCTTCCTACATAATTCATTGTCCTGCGTAGAACCACAAGGATAATCGTGTGGGCTACATAATCTGATCTTGTTATTCCATCCAAATTCTTGTGCAAATATTGTTTCATTTTCTCCCATCTACAGACCTATAAGAACTACCTATCATATTTTTGGGCGAACAACGATGTCACTCGAGATGCTCTTGGGATCAAGAAGGTAAATACATTGGCCGTCATTTTGCTCGGAATTAACTACAAAGTTGAAATAACCCTGCGCTTATGTCTCATGTACTACTCATAACATAGGGGAGCGTAGACGAGTGGGTGAGGTGCCACGATTGGGACCTACCTTATGCCTGTGACATCAAGAGCAGCATAAAGTACCATCGTAATGTTACATTAAAAGGTTACCGTGCCTTGGTATACAGGTAATAAGCATAAATGCGAGTTGAAACAAATATTAGCCTTTGTATATGCCTGTAGTTAGCATTTCTAAGTTAACATTTGCTCTGCATTTCTCCATATCTACATGCAGTGGCGACCATGATATTCTTGTACCGTTTCTTGGTACACAGGCGTGGGTGAGATCGCTCAACCTCTCCGTTGTAGATGACTGGAGGGCTTGGCATCTCGACGGTCAGTCTGCAGGGTGAGTTTTTTTGTATGAGAGTACTAGTGTAGTGTGATTGTTGGTTTATATCACATTGAGTTGATATTTCAGTATACAGTATGCATGTGCTAATCACACTTGTGTTCTCAAACACAATTAATCTGCAGGTTCACCATAGCATATTCAAACATCACATTCGCTACCATAAAGGTAACAGCGCATAGCCCTGTCTGCTTCCAGTTCCTATTTAACCATGTAATTGACGTGCTTAAATATATAAGAGTTTAGAGATGAGTGATCATGCATAGCGATTACAATCCGTATTGTTGAGCTAAAATGGCTTAATATGACCGCATGGCAGGGCGGCGGGCACACTGCGCCAGAGTACCAGCCGGAGAGATGCCTCGCCATGTTCCGGCGTTGGATATCAGGCAAACCACTTTGACTAATATGAGCTTGTGGCTATTAAAAAAACTAAGATCATATGTGAAATTATGCACATTTGAAGTTGGGCATGTCAGGCTGAATCCGAATTGATCTGGAGGCCGAATTGGATTCCAAAACGTGTCCATCTTGAACTCTTGCTTGAATTGGTGTAAAAGTGACGTGGTGCTGTAAAAATATATATTTTCATCACTAGGTAGCATCATATTCTCATTTAAAATATGTTGAGGCTGAAGAAACGAATTCACTTTTAGTTCAATCTTGATATTGGGCGCTACTGTTGTATGTGTTTGTGGTGTGGTCACATCGTCCTCCCCTTCTTGACAAAAAGCCATCCTCGGTTTTAACATATGTGTAGCCTCACGTATTGCATGATCTTGATCATAAATCTCGGTACATGGTAACAAACGCAACAAACTCTCATTATGTAATATCATAAGGTCTTTATGAAACAAAGTAAAATCTCTTTGAAACGAGCTCACCTGATAATTTAAGCGATGCGTAGGAGCTCTTATAATTAGGACAACCAGCATAGCAAACATGGTTGTATCCATAGGGGTCATGTCCTCATCATTGCTGAGTTGGTGCAAGGCAAGAATAGGAGATTCTTGAGATTGCCCATCGAATCGACCAAAGCATCAATGGCGTGCATACAAGAATCACTAAGGTGCAAGATACGTTGAACGTTCGCCTCACGGAGGGCTTCAACAATTTGGAGGTGACACTCCGCCACCGGGAGGGGCCGGCGTGCAGCACCAAGTACCCAACTTTGTGCGACGTGCGCAGTCGCATTACGACGCACGCTACTATGAAGATGATGAGGACATGTCCGATGGCCGTGGAGGCTATCCACGACCACCACAGCATGATTTTTTTCACCGGGATGCTGCACATGGAGGACACAGGGAGGAGGTGTGGAACGTGAGGATGACGGTATCGGTCGCATCAAAATCACCATACCGGAGTTCAAGGGCAGAGCTGATGCGGAGGCTTATTTGGAGTGGGAGATGCGTGTAAATCAGATTTTTGACAACCACAACTACTCCGAAGAAAATAAGGTTCGTATTGCTTCGATTGAGTTCACCAAATACGCTATTATTTGGTGGGATCAATTGAACAGTGCAGGTGAACGTCCACACGCTGGGAGGCGATGAAGCGAGTCATGAGGGACCGTTTTGTACCAGCATACTACACATGCACAATGCATACAAAGCTACGACGGTTGAATCAAGGCTCCAAGTCCGTGGATGAATACTATCAGGAGATGCAAGTGCTCATGATCCGTACCGGAGTTCGTGAGTCCGAGGAGGCTACTATGATAAGATTCTTTGAAGGGCTGAACGATGATGTGCGAAATCGTGTTGATTTGATGCAATACAACACCGTACAAGAGCTACTTCACCAAGAAAAGTGTGCTGAACAATGGGTAAGAGACAACCATCCCAAGGTTGCCCGAACTCATACATCAACTTGGTGTCGCCCAAATCAGCATAAGGGTGAAGGAGGCATAAGTTCTAAGCCGGTTGCATCCACTTAATCGGTTGGAACTTCGTTTAAAGAAGCATCTTAGGTGACAAGTTCAGCTGGCAAGGAGGCATCCAAATCTGATTCTAGCACTTTCTCCACCGCTAGAACAAGTCAAATTGAATGTTTCAAGTGTAAGGGCAGGGGTCACATGATGAGAGATTGCCCAAATGCAAGGAAAGTGTTGCTCACACATGAGGGATATGTTATGAACAGCGAAAGCGAGGAATCTGAACATGACGACGAGAAATTCAATGATTCTCCGCGAGAAGTTGTGTATTGTGATCTTGAGGTTGGTCCAACTTTGATGAATCATAAGGTGGATGGTGACAATAAGCTGATTGTTGAGAAGGGGCAGCGACGTGGTCTTTTTCAAACCTAATGGATGATCAAAGGCAAATGGTGCAAGCTTATAATCGATGGTGGAAGCTACAACAATGTGATCAGCAAGGACGTGGTTGATGCACTCTCATTAACCACATGACGTCATCCTAAGCCATACTATATGCAATGGCTTCACAATGTTGGTAAGCTGAAAGTTACTCATAAAGTTCGCGTGCTGTTTTCAATTGATGGTTATGAAGACAAGGTGGAGTATGACGTCGTGACTATGCACATGTGTTACATCATGTTGGGGCGTCCGTGGCAGTTTGATCGCAATGTTACACACCAAGGGAGAGCCAATTGTGTTCACTTTTATGTATAAAGGTGTATTTCAATGTTTGTTGCCCAAGAGAGATTGATGAGGGCATCCCTAACACTTATACATCTTCTCCTATTGGTGGTCATGCACATACTGATGAGGACATCCCCATTACATATACATCTTCCACTCTAAGTATGCATGAGAATAACCAAGAACCAGAGGGCCCAATGACGAGGGCAAGAGCCAAGCGTTTAAACAAACAGGTGCTTTTGTTTCTCAAGGAATTTCCTTTAATTGATGATGAACTTGGAATACTACCTCATGCTAGTATTTTATGCATTCTTATGTATGACTCATGTGAAGACTTGGGAGAGCAAAAGGGAGGAGACCAAGGACTTAAACTATAAGTTTTGGATAAGATTTTCAAGCCAAATTCGGACTTCCCATGTGCTCAATCCAATTCAAACTCGGATTCAATTCGGATTCGGTTCGGGACAGCCTGACAGGCAGTTACTAAAAAGGCCATAACTTTCACAAACGGAGTCCGATTTAGGTGTTCTTGTACTCGTTGGAAAGATAATTTCAAGGGCTACGCAATGGATCTGGTCCCACCTTCAAATTCATCACAGATAAAATGTTATGACCGAAACAATATGACGGGTGAAAAATATAGTTTCCTTTTTGTGGGAGTTCGTATCTAAAACTATATAGGGTTGAGTTGTACTTGGTTTGGGGACCATATGGACGTCCCAAGGGGCTATATAAGCCTTGTATTGGCAGCCTTTGGGGGCAGACCAAATTTTATTCATAAGATTGAAACATAGCTATTGCTTGTTCTTTCAACACCAGAGTTCATGCAAGGACTTTGAGAGAGAACTAGGTGATCCATTGTTCGTTCTGCAATTCAAGGTCAAGCCGTCGTTCCATTGGGAATTGGAGACTTGGCGTTCGTCGTTTGTGCTCTCGCGACGAACAATTATCCGGTGTGTTTTGGGCGTATTCCGAAGAGTTGAGGGTCCGTGCATTGGCGCGAGTGTTCAACTAGCGACATCGTCTACTTCGCATCAACTATCTACGGTTCCTCACTGAGAAGATCGAGATCCCTCCCCGTATCATGCTAGGCTTCCTGCAAAATCCTAATTGGGTCCCTCAATAGGTTAGGTCCGATTACAACGCGATCTTTTCCAATGGATTTTACTCAGTAGGAACTCATAAACATTTCTTTACCTGAGAGTTGGGTGCCAGTTCCAACTGATATGCTATTTTCCCCTTCTTGGCAACTATTCAGTATGGCCCAATGTATCTTGGTGCCAATTTTCCTCAAATTGGAAACAATAGGTTCCTCGTTGTGGCGTGACCTCCAAATACACAAGATCATTTGGATTGAAACTTAGTTCTCATTGTCCATAGTTAGCATAGATTTTCTGTCTAGACTAGGCTTCTTTCAATCGGGTTCTAATCAATCGAAGGTGTCCGACATTTTCATGCTTCTTCCAGGCTTTGAAGGGTGACATTTGCAAGCTTGTTTGGTAGCTGTTGTTGTAGGAAAATTTGGCATATGGTAGATATTTTTCCAATTCGGTCCATAGGACAATACACAAGCTCTAAGCATATCCTCTAGGATTTGGTTCACTCATTTGGTTTGTCCTCTGGTCTGGGGATGATACACTATTCTAAAATCCAATTTTATCCCTAAAACCTGTTGTAAGGTCTTCCAAAAATTTAAGGTAAATTGGGTACCTTGATTCGAGACTATCCTTTTTGGCACTCTGTGCAAATACACTATTATGGATATATACAACTCTGCTAATTTAGCTCCCTTCTCAGTGGTCTTTACTGGTATGAAATGAGCAACCTTGGTGAGGCATTCTACTATAACCCATATCTAATCGTGCCTTTCCTGTAACTTAGGTAATCTGGTGATGAAATCCGTACTGACTTCCTCCCACTTCCACTCAGGTATGGGTAGTGTCTGTAGTAGTCCTACAGGGTGTTGGTGTTCGGCTTTCACTCTGACATACATCACACTTAGCAACAAACCTTGCTATGTGTCTTTTCATTCTAGACTATCAATATCCTTGCTTCAGGTTTTCGTACATTTTCATGCTTCTTGGGTGTATGTTGTAGGGATCCTTGCTTCAGGTTTTGGCACATTTTCATGCGTCTTCGGTGTATGTTTTAGGGTGTTTCATGAGCCTCCCTAACTATCAAATCTTTTAGTATCTTGTTGTTTGATACAACCAGGTGCTTCCTATACCATAAGGTTCCTTGCTCATCCTTAGAAAATTCTGTGATAGCACCTCACTTATGTTATCCCTAATTTTCCTAATATCTCGTCCTTCTTTATGGGCTATCCAAATTTGCTCTTCCAAGGTGGGCTTTACTTCCAAAGTAGCAACATAACCTCTCTCCACCATGATGAGGACATCCCTTCCATGGATACAACTCATCCACAGCAAGTGATGCAAGGACCACTTACTCGAGCTCGTGCTCGTCAACTTAATTACCAGGTGAACTCATTCCTAGGTTCATATGTTACTGAGAATAGACCGCTACCTAATGCAAGTGATTTAATTGTGCTTAGGAACTTGGAAAAAGATGAAGGAAAGGGACATGGAGTCATGGACATGCATGAAGGAATAATGGAGGTCACCACGTCACTTGCGACCAAGTTAAGCACGAATTCGAGTTGGACACGTTCTGGAATCAGATTCGGACTGCTGCGATGGTATCAAGTTCAAATGGGCATAACTTCCTCATACGAACTCCGTTTGGGACGTTCTTGTACTTCGTGGAAAGCTTATGAAGTCTACTTTCCAACGGATCCAGCCTCATCTTCAAATTCCACCTGAGCCGGCCGTAATCATCAAAAGAGTCCACGTTGATTTCTGAGTCCAAGTCAAAAAGGGTGCTGCGCCACCACCACTTGGGCCCATGGGCCTTGTATCCCTAGGGCGTGCACTTGGACACCACCCCTGGTCGTTCTCCCTATATAGGAGCTGCCGCCTCCTTTGCTAGGACTTGAATTTCGTTGAGTTTAGGTTTAGCCATTGTGCAAACTTTTGTTCTTCAGTTGTGTCGGACGACCACCTGTCAAGACATCTTCGGAATCCCAACTTTGTTATTCGCAATACAATTTATGCTTCATTCGTATCCGCAATATCAGATTGCCTACATCTTATTCTTGCTAGTTCTTCGATTGCTTGCAGGGATTGAACTTCGTGTTTAGGTTGATCGCGCTTCCAGCGAGGTCAATAACATCTCGGAGTTGGTTCAGCGATTGCTAAGGCGCAAGCGTCGTCGTACGGTTGTAGTCAGATCATGAGGGTCATCTCCACCGAAATCAATAGGTATCCATCTCATCGAAAGATCAGGCACCTCGTTTTCATCACACCAATCCTATGTTAAGGTACTAAAATTCCTTATGTAGTGCTGGTTGCTTTTCCTAAATCATGACGTTATTCCAATAGGTCTTCCAGCTCAATGCATCGGCTACTACGTTTGCCTTGCTAGGGTGATAATGTTATACCAAGATCATAATCCTTGATCAACTCTAACCAACTTCTCTGTTCAAGCTTTTATGGTCCGATACACCTTGCAACAATTACGGTAAGGTAATGTCACTAAGTCTTTAAGGTATGTACTACTGCTGCTAATTTTAAGTCATGAGTGTGATAATTCACTTCATAAGGTCTCAGTTGTTGTGAGGCATATGCTATGACCTTGCCTTCTTGCATGAACACACATCCAAGTCCATGGCGAGATGCATCACAGAAAGTTTCAAAGTCTCAGTATATCTGGTAAAACTAGTACTAGGGTTGTGGTTAATCTTTTCTTCAATTCTTGGAAAATTCCCTCACATTTTGTAGTCCAATCAAACTTCTTTTCTTTCTTAAGAAGTTGGGCCATGGGTCTTACAATAATAGAGAAATTTTCGATGAACCGATGGTAATATCCAGCCAAATCAAGAAAACTACAGACTTCCGTAACGGTCTTGGGCTACTCCCAATCCAACACATTCTTAACCTTGCATAGGTCTACTGCAACTCCACCTTTGGATAGTACATGTCTAAAAAATCCCACTTCTTTCAACTAAAACTCACACTTGTCGAATTTTGCATACATTCTATGCTCTCTGATCTTTACAATACTAACCTCAAATGATATTCGTACTCTTCTTCATTTCTCGAATATATGAGTATGTCATCTATAAATACTACTACAAACCTGTCCTAAAACTCCATAAATACTTTAGTCATGAAGTTCATAAAGTAGGCAAGAGCATTGGTCAAGCTGAATGACATCACGGTGTACTTGTACAAACTGTAACAAATGATAAAGGCTATTTTTGGGATATCTTCTAATTTGATCTTGAGTTAAAAATATACTAGTCTTAGGTCAATCTTCGAGAAAACTCAGGCTCCATTCATCTAGTCGAATAAATCATCAATCTGTGGTAGTGGATACTTATTCATGATGGTTACCTCATTTATGGACTGGTAATCGACACACATCCTTAAATTCTCATCTTTCTTTTTCACAAATAATACTATGATCCCTGTAACATCCCAAAATTATTTTTCTATAAAAATTAATTCAAACTTAATTAATTAAGCATTTGGTTTTATTTGGATTTTTTGTGTAATCCTGAAAACTAACACCTATTTCGAATTCCAAATCCAAAATTTCTAATCGAATTTCTAAAATTCAAAATTCAAATTCAAATCTCCAGAAACATATCAAATTCTTTTTCTGGGTTGAGCCCATTTTTCTTGGCCCGTCTTTCCTTTTTTTTCCTTCCTCCTTCCTTCTTTATTCTTTCTTTCTTTCTTTTTCTCTTTCCTACCTTACCCTTGCTCTATTTCTTTTCTTCTAGCCAAGCACTAGGCTGAGCCGCCGCTTGCGCCTACTCCTATGCACCACCACCTCCATGACCACTACATTCAAGCCTCCTTTCAATGCGTCATCAACACCTGCAATCAATTTCAACCATTTCTATTTGTGTTCAATGCCATTGAAGCGACTCAAAACAGACGTCATCAATTCCATCATGGCTGCACTCTCTCCTTTACCTCTAAGGCTCTATAAATTGGAGCATTGTGATCTCCTTGCTCTCCTGTTTGACCCCCTCAACTCCTATTACCTCCCGTGCACTGTGGCGACCATGAACATCGTCTTCCCAAGCGTCAGTTGTCACCTCGCTAATGCCATCTTTCTCTCCGGTGAGATTTTTTTAGTTTTGTTCATGTCAACCTCTGTTAACTGGTGTAACTTGTGGAGTACATTTTGTACTAACCCTTGCTTAAATTATGTTGCTCAGAGGAAGAATACTTTGACTTCAATGCAGACCAAGATGAGTAGGTCACGTCCCATAGTCATTTGGTTGTGGGCAGACTAGATGGGCTTCTTCACGTTGTATTTACCTTCCATTGTTATTTAATTTTGGTCTATGGGTTGTTGATGTAAACTTTGACCATAAGGCCCATACTCGTTTAGTTAATAAAATTTGTCATTATGGATGATATATATCTTTGTTACCACTGTGAGCACTAGATATTCCTGGACTAGTGCAATTTACATAGAGGATTTGGATGTGTTGTTTTCAGGTTCGATAGAGATGTGGCCGTAGATAGAATAGAATGGTCGAACCATAAGAACTAATTTTACATAACCAATAATTTAAAAAAAGCTTACTCTTACATCTCAATCCTTCCTCATCTTTATATCATTACTTGAAAACCTAATTTTGTCTCTTTCCTTGTTCAAAACAATTGTAGATGGACAATGGTTGGGATTTATCAACTCTGTTGTCACTTCAATCTTTGCCTTGAGGGATCATGCTTTGGACCTCGAGAGCCGTGAAGGATCACATCAAGATGACCTTTACCCTTTAGTTAAGTAGTTAAGCTACCCTTCTCAAGTTTACGATGTTGCGATCTACCTTTTTTCTCTTTTGCCGGCAGCTGCAATAACTATTATTTGTTATTTGCTAGGTTTTGCTAAGTTGGTATTTTATGTTGGATTGTGCAAAACGACCCCTGTTTTCTATTAGTCTTAAGTCTTCTCTTCTCCCTAACCCTTGGAAGATCAAGCAGATGGTGAACACAAGGAACCATGTCAATGGTAACCACCATAGCAACAACAACAACCATTGAACCCAAGGAAATAAATATGCTCCCATTCCTCCACCACCATCTGCTAATGAACCTGGTTAGGCTTAGATGATGGTGAATCAGAATCAGGTCATTCAACTGCTAGTATAGACTATCAACATCCCTGCTCAACCTGCTCCTCCACCGCCACTAGCCCAGGCTCCATAATCAAGACTGTCAAAATTCATGAGGTCGCAGTCCCCAACTTTCTCCAACAACAATGAACCTATGGATGTAGATGATTGGCTTAGAACCAACGGGAAGAAATTGGACATTTCTCAATGCAGTGATCAGGAGAGAGTCCTGTTTGCTTCTCGTCAACTGAATGGACCTGCTTCGAAGTGGTGGGACAACTTCATTGCCGCTCATGCCCACACTCTAGCCATCATTGGAATGAGTTTGAGCAGAACTACCACAAGGCTCATGTGACAAAGGAGGATCTATAGTAAATGAGTATCTCCAAAAGTTCAACTAGCCGGCGCGTTATGCACCAAAAGATGTAGCCACTAATGAAACTAGGCAGGAAAAACTCTTGGAAGGCCTCAATGACAACATCTCAGTACAACTGCTCTCCAATGACTATGTTGACTTCCACCAGTTTTTCAACAAGGCCATTGATAAGGGGAGGGGTCCCGATCTTCTCAGTGAGGACCCGTGGATAGTTGATGCGAAGTAGATGATGTCGCTAGTTGAACACTCGCGCCAATGCACGAACCCTCAACTCTTCGGAATACGCCCAAAACACACCGGATAATTGTTCTTCGCGAGACCACAAACGACGAACGCTAAGTTCCCAATTCCCAATGGAACAACGGCTTGACCTTGAATTGCAGAACGAACAATGGATCGCCTAGTTCTCTCTCAAAGTCCTCGCATGAACTCTGGTGTTGAAAGAACAAGCAATAGCTATGTTTCAATCTTATGCATAAAATTTCGTCTTCCCCTAAAGGCTGCCAATACAAGGCTTATATAGCCCCTTGGGACGTCCATATGGTCCCCAAACCAAGTACAACTCAACCCTATATGGTTTTGGATATGAACTCTCACAAAAAAGAAACTATATTTTTCACCTGTCATATTGTTTCGGTTATAACTTTTTATCCATGATGAATTTGAAGGTGGGATTAGATCCATTGCGTAGCCCTTGAAATTATCTTTCCAACGAGTACAAGAACACCTGAATCGGACTCCATTTGTGAAAGTTATGGCCTTTTTAGTAACTGCCTGTCAGGCTGTCCCGAACCGAATCCGAATTGAATCCTGAGTTGAATCCGAGTTTGAATTGGGTTGAGCACGTGGGAAGTCCGAATTTGGCTTGAAAATCTTATCCAAAACTTGTAGTGTAAGTCCTTGGTCTCCTCACTTTTCCTCTCCCAAGTCTTCACATGAGTCATACCTAAGAATACATAAAATACTAGCATGATGTAGTATTCCAAGTTCATCATCAATTAAAGGAAACTCCTTAAGAAACAAAAACACCTGTTTGTTTAAACACTTGGCTCTTGCCCTCGTCATTGGGCCCTCTAATTCTTGGTTATTCTCATGCATGCTTGGAGTGGAAGATGTATATGTAATGGGGATGTCCTCATCAGCATGTGCATGACCACCAATAGGAGAAGATGTATAAGTGTTAGGGATGCCCTCATCATCCTCCCCCTCTTGAAAAGGCGTCGTCCTCGACGCTGGATCGTCACCACCAAAGAAAGGTGATAAATCAGCAACATTGAACGTAGATCTCACGCCATAGTCATCGCCGGAAAGTTCTATCTTGTAGGCATTGTCATTGATCTTCGCAAGCACCTTGAAAGGCCCATCACCACGCGGTAGTAACTTAGAATTATGACATACTGGAAAACGATCCTTGCCGTAGTGTACCCAACCAAATCACCTGGTTGAAAAACCATCTTCTTCCTTTTCTTGTTCGCCTTCTCAGCATAGTACTTGACCTTGCGCTCTATCGCTTCTTTTGTCTTGAGATGCAATTTCTTCACATATTCAGCTCGCTTGGACGCCTCCATATGAGTATGGTGTTGACTAGGAAGCGGCAACAAATCAAGCGGCGTAAAGGGCTTGAAACCATAACTAACTCAAATGGACACATCTACGTAGTGGAATGCACGGCCCGATTATAAGCGAATTCCACGTGTGGCAAACAATCCTCCCACTCGCGCAGATTCTTCTTGATCATGGTCCGGAGCAGCATCGAAAGTGTGCGGTTCACCACCTCTGTTTGACCATTAGTTTGGGGATGACAAGTTGTGCTGAATAACAACTTCGTCCCCAGTTTACCCCAAAGCGTCTTCCAGAAGTAGCTCATGAACTTCACGTCGCGATCCGATACAATAGTACGTGGCACGCCATGTAGCCTCACATCTCCCTGAAAAACAAGTCAGTAATATGCGACGCATTGTCGCTCTTGTGACATGGAATAAAGTGTGCCATCTTCGAAAAACAATCCACAACGACAAAAACAGAATCACTCCCCCTCTTAGTTTTAGGCAGTCCTAAAACAAAATTCATACTAATATCCTCCCATGGGGCATTGGGAACAGGTAAAGGGGTATACAAACCGTGTGGATGCAACTTCGATTTCGCTTTGTGGCAAGTAATGCATCGCTGCACATACCTCTCCACATCTCGCCTCATCTTAGGCCAATAAAAGTGATCGCTCAGCATAGACAACGTCTTCTCACGTCCAAAATGTCCCATCAATCCACCTGCATGTGATTCCTGCAGTAATAGCAAACGCACGGAGGATTCTAGAATGCATAATTTGTTAGTGCGAAACAAAAACCTATCATAGATGTGAAATTTATCCCAGCCTTTTCCCTCTTTGCAACGTGCATGAGGGACAGAAAAATCATGGTCATGAGCATATAAATCACTCACACTCGCTAAACCAGGAACGTGCACTCCTAATTGAGTTAAAAGCACACTTTTCCTAGAAAGAGCATCAACTACTACATTTTCCTTTCCCTTCTTATATTTCACAATGTAAGGAAACGACTCAACGAATTCGACCCATTTGGCATGTCTACGGTTCAGGTTTGCTTGGCCCTTTAAATACTTCAAAGCCTCATGATCAGAATGAATAATAAACTCTTTAGGTCCTAAATAGTGTTGCCAAGTTTCTAACGCACGCACTAACGCATAAAGCTCTTTGTCATAGACCGAATAATTCAATTGAGCACCATTCAGTTTCTCACTAAAATAAGCTACCGGTCTACCCTCTTGCATTAAAACACCGCCAATACCCAATCCACTAGCATCCACTCAATTTCAAAAATTTTAGTGAAATCAGGTAAAACAAGCAACGGTGCTTCAGTCAAGCGTCTCTTAAGTTCAGCAAAAGCATTTTCTTGCGCTACCCCCCACACACAAATTCAACACCCTTTTTAGTAAGTTCAATCAAAGGGGCAGCGACGGTGCTAAAATCCTTCACGAAACGCCGATAAAAACCAGCGAAACCATGAAAGCTCCTAATCTGACTTACGTTCACAGGAGTTGGCCAATTGTTAATCGCTTCAATTTTAGACTCATCTACTTCAACTCCCTGTGCAGAAACAACATAGCCCAAAAAGATGACACGATTCTTTGCAAAAAGTGCACTTCTCTAAGTTACCAAATAACCTATTCTCACGCAAAACGTGTAGAACTTGTCTGAGATGGTCTATGTGTTCAGATTCAGTGCGATTGTAAATCAGAATATCATCAAAGTACACAACCACAAATTTACCAATAAAATGCCTTAAAACATGATTCATTAAGCGCATGAATGTATTAGGTGCATTAGTTAAACCAAAAGGATTGACTAACCACTCGTACAACCCAAATTTCGTTTTAAAGGCTGTTTTCCACTCATCCCATTCATGCATTCTAATTTGATGGTAACCACTGCGCAAATCTATCTTAGAAAAAATAACAGCACCACTCAATTCGTCTAGCATATCATCTAAGCGAGGTATAGGATGACAATATCGAATTGTGATATTATTAATCACTCGACAATCTACGCACATACGCCATGAACCATCTTTCTTAGGAACTAAAATAACAGGAACAACACAAGGGCTTAAGCTTTCACGGATATACTCTTTGGAGAGAAGCTCTTGTACTTGTTTCTGAATTTCCTTTGTCTCCTCGGGATTGGTGCGGTACGGTGGTCGGTTCGGCAGCGACGCTCCTGGAATCAAGTCGATCTTATGTTCTATCCCGCGTATTGGTGGTAGCCCCGCTGGTACCTCCTCTGGAAAGACGTCGCTGAAATCCTGCAAAATAGAAACAACACCACTAGGAAGAGAAGTTATGTCGTTAGTCGAAAGCAATGCGTCTTTGTACAGCAGCATGACGTGCACCAAATTAGGATCCTCGCTGAATTCTCTCATCTCTGATTTGGTGGCTAACATCACTAAATTCTTCTCTCCCTCACGTTTCTTGTTACTACTCAGATGGTTCTCTCGCTCTTGTGCACTCTCAACGTGCATATCAATTTTCTGCATGGAGGAATTGACAATCTGTTGTGGTGGAAGCGGCTTCAAGATGACATACATATTGTTCCATCGAAATGTGTAACGATTTGTACGCCCATCGTGAACAGCGGAACGGTCATATTGCCATGGACGTCCCAAGAGCAAGTGACACACCGTCATAGGCACAACATCGCAGTCCACAGTATCGGTGTACTTCCCAATAGAAAACGTCACACGCACCATATAGTTCACCTTCACTTCCTCTTTGTCGCTCAACCATTGCACATGATAAGGACGCGGATGTGGCAAATACTTCAAACCCAACTTATGACACATATCCTTGCTAGCCAGATTGTGAAAACTCCCGCCATCAATGATCACCTTGCACACCTTACCCTTATCAAGCTTTGCCCATGTCTGAAACAAATTGCACCGCTGTTCGAGTGATGGCGATGACATCACACTAAGCACCTTGGGCGTGCAAACAATGGAATACTGCTCAGTGTTAGGAAACTCAGGATCGCACTCACATTGTTCTATGTCATCAGTGTGTAAGACTGTCTATGCATTAGGCGACTCATCATCACTAGCTGAAACATAACCGCCATCCTCTGTGATAAGCATAGTTCTGACATTTGGGCAGTCCCTCTGAAAATGGCCAACGCCCTTGCACTTGTGGCAAATAATGTCATGTAAACGGCCTGTTGACCCCATAGACGAGGTCGCACTAGCAGCGGGCACCATAGGTCGACGCACCGGTGATGGTGTACTCTCCAGCTTCTTACTTGCGGAACTGAGCATCGCCGAATTGCTTGCAGCCGAAGTGCTCTTGTTTGGTTGGCTGTTGTTATATGGTTGTCCCGGACTGGCTGAAGAACGTGACCAGGTAGCGAACCGTGCATCTTCAATCACTTGTCTCTCGGCTTCATGTGCTTGGTGCAGCAACTCAATCATATCATTATAGGGATGGTGATTGACAATGCATTTGACAGCATGATTCATGCCAGCTAGAAATCTCGCCATGGTCTGTTCTTCATTCTCACAGACGTCTGCATGTATCATGATAGTCTCCATTTCTTTATGATATTCATCAATTGATTTCATACCTTGTCGCAGCCCTGTCAACTTCTCAAATAGTAAGCGCTTGTAGTGGCGAGGTATAAAGCGTGCCCGCAAATGCTACTTCATATGCTCCCAGGTGATAATCGGCAACTCATGGCGCTCCATGCGCTTACGGATGAACTGCTCCCACCAATGTGTGGCATAATCATCTAAGCCATTGGACGCAAGCAACAGCTTTTTCTCATTGAAATAGTTGTTCATCTGAAATAACTTATCAACTTTCAGCTCCCAAGTGAGGTATTGTTCCACATCTGTACCACCTAAAAATATAGGAAGATTAAATTTGGGCTTAGCGACAAAATCCTCGGCGTCGTCGTGGCGAGGACGCTGCACGTTGTTGCGGTGGTGGCGCTGTCGGTCATCGTAGTCGTTGACGGGGAAATCGTCATCCCGACGCTCGACCGCGTCAGCCCAGCTACGAGGTGCATGATGCACACCTCCTCCGTGGGCACCCTGAGGTGCACCTCCACCCCTGGCCACCGTTGCCTCGGCCAGGCCCATGTGCCTGAGCGCGTGCCGCGGCTGCCATCCCGATGTTTAGCGGCGCGGCCATGCGACGTGCCTGTCGCTGACGTCGCTCCTCATCCAGACGAATAGCACGCTCCTCCTCGGTCTCATTGTGCAGAACGACCGGAGGGACGTGCACACTTGTATCATCAGCTGGTGCACCCCCACGTAGATTGTGGTGTGCGAACATGGCACGCAGCTACAGAAAGTTATTGTTGATGGTCGTACGCAATTGTGTGACCTCCTCCCCGAGGGTGTTCAGTCCAGTCTGAACTTCCCCGAGCTCATCGCGCACGCCATTGTCACCATCATGAAGTTGTTTTTGTAGCATCTCGCGCAACCGAGTGTACTCGGTCCACGTAACCGGCGCCTCCGGATTAAGTGGATCCTCCTCGTGACCTGATATGGGAACGACTCACAAGCAAGAAACAAGGTTATATCCGGGTTAGTAAAACAAAAGCTCTCTCTATGCTTGCAACTCACTGTCCTGAAAACAAGACAAGCTTACCATTCCAAAGTGAATTAAGGACAGCAAATCGACAATTGTGACAGCGAACGACCTCAACCGGATAATGTATGAGCGTAACCAAGAGCAAGGGAGTACACAAACGGGTGTAGGTGGAGCTTGGACAGTTATGTGGATATCTTATGCAATCTGATATTCAAGGTATTGTAAAGCTAAGTAATGATCCAAGATAGAGTATTTTGCCTATGTGCTGATCAATTGGTTTAAGCGAAGTGTATGAACGCACACGCAACGATAAATGGGACTTAATGCAAACAAAGGAATGAGCTAGAGAGAATCAATCGGGAACAGAGATGAAACTAGCTTGTTTTGCACCAAGTACTAAGAGAGATGCTAGCCAATTGCAACTGAATATACGAGGGCACAAAATTGCTCTAAAAAAAGAGTTTGGAAGCTCTATCTTCTCGTTTCCTCTCCAACGGATCAAGAAACGCCTCAATCGGAGGTCATATGCAAAAGTTACGTGTTTCTCTCTCTTCTTTTTTTTATGTCGCAGCTCTTCCTAACTGCGGCTGCAAGCCTCACAAATCAGCAAGGTGTAATCAATTTTAATGAGCAGCCCTAATTGCAATGTCAACAGCTAGTCTCAAGATAAAAGGATGTAAGTGAAGCACAAAGACACCAAATGTGGTTCGGCCTGCTATGATGTAGTGACCGAAACAGAAGTTGGAACAATTGGATTCAGATTGTGTTTGAGCTAGAGGTCGATTCGGACTCTAGTCCCACCAAGGAGTTCGGATAAAGAAACACAAACCGACTCGAATTGTGCTCTCAAGATGGCGCACGGTAAAAGATGGAAGCTTTTTTTGTTTGCTAATTGAGGGAATCAACCAGCAATTTTGTAGGGTTTATGTGAACACAACGATTAAGCAACGCAAAAGGAAACACACGGATCAGCACTAAAACAAAACTCTAATGGATGAAGACTTAACAAAACGCACAAGAAATAAACAGATTAAACTACGGTTTTGGTATTGCAATTTTCGATTTGATGGACGAAAGGACAGAAAACGAATCTAACTACGGGTAAAGAAGTTCTCACCGAGTAAACCTAGAATCTGATACCACATGATACGGGGATGGGTCCCGATCTTCTCAGTGAGAAACCGTGGATAGTTGATGCGAAGTAGACGATGTCGCTAGTTGAACACTCGCGCTAATGCACGAACTCTCAACTCTTCGGAATACGCCCAAAACACACCGGATAATTGTTCGTCGCGAGACCACAAACGACGAACGCCAAGTCCCCAATTCCCAATGGAACGACGGCTTGACCTTGAATTGCAGAACGAACAATGGATCGCCTGATTCTCTCTCAAAGTCCTCGCATGAACTCTAGTGTTGAAAGAACAAGCAATAGCTATGTTTCAATCTTATGCATAAAATTTGGTCTGCCCCTAAAGGCTGCCAATATAAGGCTTATATAGCCCCTTGGGACGTCCATATGGTCCCCAAACCAAGTACAACTTAACCCTATATGGTTTTGGATACGAACTCTCACAAAAAGGAAACTCTATTTTTCACCAGTCATATTGTTTCAATCATAAATTTTTATCCGTGATGAATTTGAAGATGGGATCAGATCCATTGCGTAGCCCTTGAAATTATCTTTCCAACAAGTACAAGAACACCTGAATCGGACTCCGTTTGTGAAAGTTATGGCCTTTTTAGTAACTGCCTATCAGGCTGTCCCGAACCGAATCCGAATTGAATCCTGAGTTGAATCCGAGTTTGAATTGGGTTGAGCACGTGGGAAGTTCGAATTTGGCTTGAAAATCTTATCCAAAACTTGTAGTTTAAGTCATTGGTCTCCTCCCTTTTGCTCTCCCAAGTCTTCACATGAGTCATACCTAAGAATACATAAAATACTAGCATGGGGTTGTATTCCAAGTTCCTCATCAATTAAAGGAAATTCCTTAAAAAACAAAAGTACCTATTTGTTTAAACGCTTGGCTCTTGCCCTCGTCATTGGGCCTTCTGATTCGTGGTTATTCTCATGCATGCTTGGAGTGGAAGATGTATATGTAATGGGGATGTCTTCATCAGTATGTGCATGACCACCAATAGGAGAAGATATATAAGTGTTAGGGATGCCCTCATTAGCCATCCACCAAGAAGCTAAGCACGTTGAGATGGAGAACCGAAAGAGGAGGATGGTCACTCAGAAGGTCAACTCGAGAGGTTTCCCCAGGCTCGTGGCACTCCGCCATAATCTAGAAACTTCAGGACAGCAGCACCAACCAGGGCACTTTCCAGGCTAACCGCTCCACCTCTAAGGTGATCTGCAACACCTTTACCAGCAAACAAGTGCAAAAGAGCACTACTTCATCTGATGGTTTGACTTGCTTATACTGCAAGGAGATGAGACACTATGCCATGTCCTATCCCAAGAAGCTTAGGATGCAGCTAACACTAGATCAGCAAGAGGCCAAAACTTAGGACAAGCTTTCAAGGAGCCAAAAATTTCGTCAAGGGACGTGTGAATCTTGTGACCACTGAGGAATCTTAGGCCACACCAGATGTCATGCTAGGTATGTTTCTAGTAAATTCCGTACCAGCACCAGTTCTATTTGATTTTGGAGCTTTGATTCATTCATTTCAAAAACTTTTATGGTTAAGAATGTGTTTGCATTCCTCTTAGCAATCCCATGGTAGTTAATTTTTTTGGGGCAGAGATGAGAATAGGGATCTTGTGTCCAAAAGTGGATTTGATCATAGAAGGGGTGTCTTTTTAGCCGACCTAATAGTTTTGATTCCCAAGGTTGGATATCATTCTTGGCATGAACTAGTTAGCCAAGAATAGGGGACAAATAGATTGTGCCATCGGATCCATCACCGTGACCAATGATCAAGAGTGGAAGTGAACCTCACACTAGAAAGCTCTATAGAACAGAAGTATACCCTTAATCATCTACAAGGTCTAGAAGAAATACCAGTTGTTTGTGAATGCCACAGGATAGGGATATTGAGTTCATGATTGAATTTGTCCCTAGTATCATCCCAATCTCAAAGATGCCATACCTCATGCCAGCTAATGAATTAGTGAGTCAAAGATGCCATATATGTACTTCGATATAATTGATACGAAGACTCTCGAATTCGGTGACTAAAATTCCCATAATCGTACATACTCAATCATTAACAACCTCATAAAAACATATTCTCAACCTAATTATCTTTAGGAAGATTCTAACTCCTGTAGGGTTACTCACTGAAGCCAAGTCATGCATGCCAATAATTCAACAATCCCTACTATCCCATTGATTCCCATAACGGTTAGACTTCTTCACAATTATAATCTCATTAACTACACCACCATAATCCTCCTACTAAACCTTGCAAAGTGCCCAATCATGATACTCTAAAAAGATTGATCAAGATTCTCATACTTTTGATAATTCTAATGTTCCATCAAAATGATCGAAACATTCTTGAACCACAATCTACTATAGGTTCTACTAATTGCAACCATGAAATCAGTTAGCTCCAAAGGCAAGCATTCTAGTTAAATCAAATTCTCACCGAGAATTATTCCAAGAAATCAATTTATCACTCAATGACTCTCAAACAACTTGACACCTACAATCTCACCAAAATCATCCACTTGACCACCATTATCACGTTGCCATTATACAACGGCTTTGCAACACGGATTGGTTAATCCTTTCTCAGAAGAAGATATAGATATAAACAATTTTTAGCACATAGAAAAACATTTACCACTCACCGTAGACACGAGACCAAGGAAAAAAAAATCAAATAGCCAAGATCTTGGAAAATAGAAGACAAGACCACAGTTCAGTGTACAAGTCCCACAAGAAGAGAGTATCAAACTTCAGCTGAAAATAAATAAATAAATAAATAAATAAATAAATAAAGCACTGCTTTTGGAAACTTGAGGGATTCCTTTGTGGCAAACCAACAAGGTTAAGCATGCTTCAATAAGCTGCAAGGTACAAAACTTGAATCCAACTGCGAATACCTCTACTACACCCTTCAATTTAACAAAGGACATACTTTTCTTTAATGGAAAAATCACTTTACCAACTTCAAGCAAACAATCCTTTAAGCTCAAATCACAAGAATCACTTAAGAACCGATAGAACCTTCCAATACGTCACTCTACGCAAACTAATTTCAGATACCATGATAATTCATGAACTCCCATAGGATCATGAATGCAACACTCCAAACATTTCATTTAACTGACATCACAGGAGACGAACAAATTCCTTTACTTCTAAAAGAATCAACACCACCCTCATCATCTCATACTCAGTTTTACTAACCTCATCATTATATATTCTTAGCATGAATCATCATAGCCTACCAGCGCATCATAAACCTTTCCAAAAGAACACAATCACTTATTTCAAAATGTTTTTTCCCAATAAGATTGCAACAATCTTACTAACATCAAGAATAATGCACTCTTAACAAAATCATTATCGTTTACCCTTCCATTATAAAGCCATCCAAAATCTCATCAAATAGTTCCATACTACTTTATCATCCCATCCTCAAATTGAAAGTATTTCAAAACCTTACAACCTCACTACGACAACCACTTTAAATTAGAGGAGATCTACTACACAATTTAAATGATTATACCAAAACTCCTTTATCAAAGACATAATATCATCTGACAATCCCACCATCATGTAAATATAGATCACATATTAAACCCCATCCATTGCTCTCTTATTGATATGCAACACTAAAACTTCATTACACAATAGTTGCACTTAGCAATTACATACGAACACTAAGTATCCACAAAGATAACTCCAAGATTAATATCCACTAATATAGTAATCCAACATATTCTGAATTTAACTATCCAAAACGGTTAGATTAATCCATTGAGACCCGTTGATCCAATTTATCCCAAAAGTTTACTAAATTTGTCTCTCTTATTGATCAACCAGATCATCAAAGTTCCATGTCTCTTAGTAACTCTATTAATTCCATTAGGAATAGCCCTATTCATAAACATAGTTCATCAAGAACTACAAGAAGACAACATCAACTTATTCAGTTTCACTTCCAAGGATACTAGTTTAAATTAATTATGCTCCACACCAATGACCCCAACTGGATACTCATACCCAATTTATTTGATTACAATCTCTGACTTAACCATAACAAGACATCACAAAAGGATTTTAACACCTCCCTCCAGAAAAGAGAGGTATTAAACTTCAACACTTAGAATAATCCAAAAGAATTACATAAAGCCAAAGCTTTCACATGTTAAAGAATTTGCAACAAAAAACTTTCATTAACAAGAATACCAAGCGAACAAATGAGACATGTTTCACAACAAGACAAAACTCCCGCAAAGGGACCAACCGTGCAAATCCACAATGCTCACAGGTAGCAAAAGTGTCTCAATAGTCCAAAAACAATAATTGCTTCAAAGAACAGGTAAAAACCAATTGAAAACCCTCAACTGCAATGAACCACGAGCCCAAGATAAATTCATCCACCACCACAGGATAAGAATTGACCAAATTCAACTCAGGAAGAGGGAAACTTTTCTAAAGGACTCATTCCTAACCTCTGAAACTAAGTTGCTCAAGGAAAAATCCTTCACCATTTCAATACCATGAATAGTGATATAAGCTGGCCATGACCATGGCCGCACCACGGTCTTTATCTCTCGACATCAACTATCACCACACATAACAATCATATAATTGAATCATAAGCACAAAAGATCATCTCATAACAAGTACAAAGTCAAACATTAAGCACACATTCAACTACGCTAACAGATGGAAACGTAGATGCAATGCAAACCCCATTCCCACCTACAGTGCTTAGTGTGTCAAAATTAATATTCCATTAACCACGGACCTACCGCCCGCTCTGATACCAACTGTAACACCCCAGCCCATCAATGACCTGGAATGCTACCAAACTAATAACATAATAAGGAAAAACTAATATTCATCTTACAAAATTTCGGCAGAACCTCTTTTGTTTATTGAGTAAATCAGAGGTTCCAACAAGCATAATCAAATGATATGAATAACAGTAAGCAATATATTCATTTATAAGCAAAATTGGATTATGTTCATCATCGCACTCATAACAATACTACTTAGATAAAGAATGGAATCAATGTAAAAGAGTTCTAATCTTTTATTACATTTTGAACCTAATAGACATTAATCAATTACCACTTGAATTACTCAGCAAATAGTATTTAATGTTCTTTCTTTCTTCCATGGTGAATAGACCGTGCAAGTGCAACAAAACTAATCCATCTTTATCCCCATGCATGCCGATCTCATGTAGATACCTAAAACAAACAGCAACCACAACAACAACAACAAGAGTGAGTTCAACGACTCAGCAAATATAATAAGTAGTAACAAGAATAAAAGTGAACATCATTTCACAAGTTCATCCATCAATCATATAAATAAACCATGCTATACAATATGATCAAAAATCTCTTTATCTCTTCTCTTTCGCATTTTACCGGTAATGCAGAGTGTGCATCCGTCAATGCACGCCCATGCCTGTACCATCTGGTACAGGGACCAATTGCCCATACTCCACAAGTATGGGGACCTTTAGCCCGTCATGTCATCAACATGACAGGGACCTCGACGCTTGGTCATCTCGTGACCAAGACTTCAATAAATCAGCATGATGCACAAACGTGAATGTCTCAACAAATAAAACTTGCATTCACAACATCTATGCATCAGAAATTCTCCTGAACACTTTCAATTGCAATCGACCATAAACAATATCAACATATCATTAACATAATCAAGATCACATATACTCATAATATAGATCAAACATCTACAAACCAACAATCATCAACAATCCACACTATAAACTTTAAACCATCATTATACTTGCCTTAACCACGAGAAAACGGGGGATGAGCAGAAGGTGCGGCCCCTGGGATCCGTCCTCCTCCTGAATAATAATTATAATGATTGCTAAGACAACAATAGCGCGTCTTTAGATTAAATAAAAACACCCCCAAACTAACCCAACATGTTTAGCTTGATTCAAAACCCCAAATCCTTTCGGCCATCCTGTCCCCCTCTACGGACAGTCAACTTCAAAAACTCATATCTATTGGTACAGAAGTCTCAATAGGGCGTTCTTAGACTTTCTGAAACTATAATTAAATTATCTAACTAAACCTAGTTGGTGAGCCTCCCTGATTCGGCCATCTTCTACCCACACCATCCAGTTTTCTAAAAAACAGCAGTTTCCTATCGGGTCCTCTGGACAGTGCACTAAAACTATCATAACTTTCAGCACGAGTGTTCGATTCATAATTTCTTGACCTTTCTGGAAATCTACGTAAATTATCTACAACTTTCATAATATGCAAATCCTCTGATTCTCCTGTTTTCTAATCGCCTAAACCAATCTACCGAAACCTGACAGAAAATCTCCCGATCTGCAGAACAGTCTTACAAGAAAAATCATAACTTCTAGTACAAAGGTCTGATTGATGCGTTCTAGCACTTCATGGAAAGATAAAGACGTCCTCTACAACTCTCTAGGAGAAGTCCAGATTTGATTTCCCACGAAACTACCCCAAAACAGCCGTCCAACGAAATCTGTCCTAGCAGTCCAGAATACCGACATTGAAACAACTAGTAAAAAATGCATCTAATTGGGGAACAACGGGGATTACCCTTGACGAACCGATGCAGATTACGATGAACACCACGCAATTGCTCTCTCCCCCTTCCTCTTCTCCTTCTTCTTCCCTTCCCTCTTCCTCCTTTCTTCCCTGTTTTCTCTGCCACGGCAGCACAAACTCTGCCGCGGCAGCCACAAACCTCGCCGTGGTAGTCACAAACCTTGCCGTGGCAGCAGTTCTATTGGTGGCGGCTGTGTGGGGGAAGAGGGGGTGCGGCCAGCAAAGAAAAAAGGAAAAGGGAGGTTGGGGGAGGCGGCTAGGGTTTGGGGGAGGGGTGCCTCCCCACCCCTTATGGTCGGCCAACACCTTGGCCAAGGCCCAAGCCCAGGTTGCTGGGGTTTTTGCAGAAATCCCCCGTCTAAAAACCCTGTTAAACTCTTTTCTATCTGGTCTTTCTCCCCAATTAATCTATTCTCTCTCGAATCATATTTGGGATATTACAGATATACTCAAGACTACCTTCTCAACTCGTTACGGTCAATACAAGTTTGCTGTCAGGTCTTTTTGAACTGACAAATACACTAGCCTACTTCATGAGTATGATCAACAAAGTGTTCATGGAGTACTTGGATAAGTTTGTTGTGATATTCATTGATGACATCCTCATTTATTCCAAAAATAAGAAATAGCACGTGAACCACCTCAAAATAATTTGGAGAAATTTAGAGAGCACCAACTCTATGTCAAATTCAGAAAGTATGAATTTTGGCTAAGGGAGGTAGCTTTTCTTGGATATATTGTGACAATGAAGGAATTGTAGTAGATCCCTCCAAAGTGGAAGCAGTAATGGATTGGACGCAAAAAAGGTCAATAACAGAGATTAGGAGTAACCAAGCCATAGAAGGATTTTCCAAGATTGCCAAGCCTATGACTCAACTTCTAAAGAAGGAAAAGAATTTTAAAGGAACAAAAGCCTATGAACATTCCAACCCTTAAGAGCTAGTTGGTATCCGCACCAGTGCTCGTCTTGCCAGGCATACACAAGGATTTTGAAGTTTCCATGATGCCTCTTGGCAAGGACTTGGTTGTGCTTTGATGAAAGAAGGCAAGGTAGCAGCCTATTTATCATGCCAGTTGAGACCTCATGAGTGCAACTATCCCACTCATGACTTAGAGTTAGCAATAGTGGTTCATGCCTTGAAGATTTGGTGGCATTACCTCATTTGTAACCACTATGAAATCTACACAGACCACAAAAGTTTGAAGTATATCTTTACCTAGGCAGAACTCAATTTGAGGCAATGAAGATGAATAAAGCTAATCAAAGATTATGACCTAGGAATCCACTACAATCCTGGCAAAGCCAATGTTGTGGTAGATGCATTAAGTTGAAAAACCTATGCAGACTGCACATTGGTAAAAGAGGTACAGACCCAACTTCTGCAGGAAGCTACCCATCTTAACCTAAACCCCATAAATCGGAGTATTCTCTTAGCTATAGATATTCAATCCAGTTTATCTAACTAGATCAGAGAAGCACAAAAAGATTCATGAGGATATCAAGGAGATAAGAAAGAACATGAGAAGAGGAAAAGCTACTAGTTTCACTCAAGATGAACATGGAACAATTTGGTTTGAGAATCATATCTATGTGCCCAACAATAAAGAGATTAAGGATGTGATTCTACGAGAAGCTCATGAGTCCCCTTAATCCATTCAGCTATACCAAGATGTACCAAGACCACAGAGAAAGATATTGGTGGGTTAGCATTAATCGAGAAATTGTTGAGTTTGTTGAAGCTTATGACACCTGCCAAAAAGTTAAAGTAGATCATCAGAGGCCTGCTGGACTTTTGCAACCATTGTAAAATTTAGATTGGAAGTGGGAAGAGAGGCATGGATTTTATCACTAAACTTCCAAAAAATCAATCAGGTTATGACTCTATTTGGGTGGTGATAGACCATTTGACCAAAGTAGCCCACTTCATATCTATCAAGACCACCTACTCTGGGAGTAAGTTGGCAGAGCTTTACATGTTTTACTTCAGGATGTTGAAGAAAAAGTGAGAAAAATCAAAGACAGATTAAAGATAGCCCAATCTCGCCAGAAAACTATGCTGACAATCATCGTTGAGACTTGACTTTTGAAGTTGGAGACTTCGTTTACCATAGAGTATCCCCACTCAGAGGAGTCAAGAGTTTCCATACTAAGGGAAAGTTTGCACCATGGTTTGTGGGACCATTCAAGATCCTAGAATGCAGAGGAGAAGTTGCATATCAGCTGGAGTTGCCATCAACCATGATAGGATTATACGACATCTTCCATGTGTCTCAACTAAAGAAATGTCTTTGTGTACCCGCGTAGCAAGCTGTGCTAGAGACCTTTGAGCTTCAAGAGGACCTCACCTATAGGGAGCATCTAATCAAGATCCTTGAGACAACAGAATACAAGACCAGAAAGAAGATCATCCATTTCTGTAAGGTACATTGGAGCAATCACTCTGGACATGAAGCCACCTGGAGCGGCAAGAGGATTTGAAGACCAACCATCTCCAACTCTTTGCTGGCCCATCTAAATCTCGAGGTTGTGATTTCTCTAAAGGGGGTAGGTTTGTACCATTCCAAAAATTGGTTTCTTATAAAAATTAATTAATTTAAAGCATTTGACTTTATTTGGATTTTTTGTGTAATCCTAGAAACTAATCCCCATTTCCAATTCATAATCCAATTCTCGATTTAATTTCTAAATTTCAAAATTCAAATTCAAATCTCTAGAAAAAATATCAAATTCTTTTTTCTGGGTTAAGCTCTTTTTTCTTGGCCTATCTCTCCTTATTCCTTCCTTCCTTTTTTTTCTTCCTTCCTTCCTTCCTTTCTTTTTCTCTCTCCTGCCTTGCCCCTACTCTATTTCTTTTCTTCTGGCCAAGCACCACTCAAGCCGCCCCCGGCCGAGCTGGTGCCTACACCTGCTGCTATGCACCACCACCTTCATGACTGCCACATTCAAGCCTCCTTTAATGTGTCAACAACACCCGGAGTCAATTTCGGCCATTTCTATTTGAGAAATTTCGATATTTGACACTGAATACGTGCGCCTCTCAACTTTTAACCCCCAATTCGCACGCCTTTGAAAATTTAACCCTGTCACTGCGAATTCTTTTGATTCAAGGGATTCTCCTCATTTTCTCTCCTTTTATATTTTGACACTTGTCACTGCGAAAATGAAGAGAATCCCTTGAATCAAAAGAATTCGCAGATGATGTGGTTAAATTTCCAAAGCGCATGAATTGGGGTTAAAAGTTGAGAGGCGCATGTATTCAGTGTCAAATATCAAAATTTCTCTTTCTATTTGTGTTCAATGCCATTGAAGCGACTCAAAACGGACATCATCAATTCTGTCATGCCCGCACTCCCTCCTTCACCACTTTGGCTCTATAAATTGGAGCATTTGTGACCTCCTTGCTCTCCTTTTTGACTCCCTCGACTCCCATTACCTCTCGTGCACTGTCACGAATGAAGTGTGTGATGCTATGGGCATGTTAAAAAGTTGATAAAGGTCTCAGTTTTCTCCTCTTTTTCATATTTTGGCATCATGTTTCTCTATGTATCAAGAGCAAGGATCGAGTATAGGGTCATTACCAATGTAGTCTTCTTTATTCATTCTAGTGCTTTGCTAGCTTTTCTTATATGCCACTAAATATTTACGAAATCTCTCATTGTCTCTCTAACAAGGTTGGTGCAGTCCCACATAGAAGTGACAATTAGTGCCATAATAAGAGATAGGACAAACATTCCATGCCATACAAGGAGATTCTCTTTTGTGTTTGCATAAAAAAGTCAAATTTGTATTTACATCGACAAGAAAAATATGAGTTAGAATATAGAAAGATCTAGTTTGAACTTGGAAGTTGGCCCATTCAGTTTGGACTTGGCCCAATATTTTCAGGCTTGAGCTCAAGTTTTGGCCCATCGGCCCTAAAGCTGATAAAAATTAATAAATTTGACAAAGTAATATTTTTGTTTGGAATAATTATAATATTTTATTCTAAAAATGAGTAAAAATCAATATTTTTGGGTTTTGTTCGCTGCAAAAGAAATATTTGGGGTTTGTTCATTGAAAAAAATAAGGATTTTGCTAAACATCACTCGAAAATTTTCTTTCAAACGATCATCCAAATTTCTCACATTTGGATGTGCGCGAAAATTCGTGTGCCACCACCTCCACCTTCTTCTCCAGCGGCTCCTTCTTCCTCCTCTCCGATGACCCCTTTCTTCCTCCTCACTGGTGAGCCCGAGGGGAGAATCCCGTCCCGCCTCCTAAGGTTCACTGTTCCCCCAGACATAGAGGGAGACCGGGGGCGGTGGGCAGCGGTAGGGGCGACGGGCGGGGTAGGAGGGTGGTGGGTGTTGTCGAAAGGCGACGGCGGTGAAAGACACTAACTATTAGGTTGGGCGGGGTCGGCACGATGGGGAGGGGTAGGGGCAGCGTGGCGAGGCATCGCAGGCACTGCTAGTCGCGGGTGGTGGGGGAGGCGTGCGAAGCTACTCCGGCGAGAGAGGAGGCCATGGGAGGAGTTTTCGTTGCCGGCGATGAGGAGCGGGCAGGGCAGAGGGCGATGAGGAGGGGGTCGCATAAAAGGTGCAGGGTGGGAGGCGACTGGTCAGGATAGGGTTAGGGATTATATAATAAGAGGAAGGATGAGAGCTTTTGGATCTTAATATAAGGGTTATAAAATTTGAATGATTATTTTAAAAAATATTCGAATGATTTTTAGACACACCAAATAAATAATATTTTTATGGTTTGTGCTCAGGCCTTGCCTTTCAACGAAAAAACAGGCTGTTTTCAGGACCGGGCTGGACTGGGCTATGGCTCAGAGGATCTGGTTCCGCCGAAACCAGGCGTCGACCACAGATAGCCGGAGACGTCCGAGAGCTATCACACGTGACGGCCCCGGTAGCACCTTCGCGCAGCGGAAACCGAACCTACCTGCACCACACATCCTCCCCTCACTGACAACCAGGCCAGAAAAAATTTGGGCCTACAGGTCAGTCTCCTTTATGGAGAATTGATCCCTACCGCAACCTCCCCACCGCCTTCCCCAGGTATGCTCTCTCCCCCTACAGAAACAGGAGACGCTGAAGGGAGGGAAACACAGAGAGAGAGAGAGAGAGAGAGAGAGAGAGAGTTCTTCGTGTCGTCGCCAAGGTTTCTCCGGCGGAAGCCAGGGCAGAGCAAGGCGAGGAAGCAGCAAAGATGACTCATATCCTTGCCCGTCTCAATTAGATCTATATGTCTCTTGTTATTGCCTTCTCGTTGTTCTCTGTGATTCGCTCTTGCGCCGTGGTGTTCGTGTTCTTTGCTCTGTTTCTTCCTTGACTTCGGTGGGCGGGCGCACGCGGCAACCAGAGGGATCGCGACCGCGAGCGAGCGCAGGCGCGGAAGCCCAACGCCGCCAAGGGCTCGCAGGACGGCCTCACCCCGGAGCAGCGCCGCGAGAGGTGCGTCTCGTTCTCGACGATCTCCGATTCGATCCAGCACGGTCGAATCTTGGCCGCGCCGTCTGACGCGGTTCCGATCCGGTTCATTGGATCTTTGTTGGCGCAGGGACAAGAAGGCACTGGAGGAGAAGGCCGCCAAGAAGGCGGCGCAGGCTGCGGCCGGCGGGGGCGGCGGGACCTCGACGGACTCCAAGAATAAGGCCGGCGGCGGCAAGAAGTAGGCAGCTCCGGCGCAGGCGACGGCGGCGCCACCTGTGTACGACTATTAATGCCATAAGCTTTGTACCTTTGCATCTGCGGATCCGTGTGCGTTAATTCTGGTTAAGCTGTTGTGAGATGCGTTATTTGTTGGGTCATAAAATTGTCATCTGCAAGCTTCAAATACTCTGAAATCATGAATTGATGGTAACAATATGTGGTGCTCTGGTTTCGTGGGTCACATTATGTTTCTATGTGCAATATTTTGGCATGTTCTTTCTGAGTTTTTTTTGCTAATTTGTGAGAATTTTTAAAGGTCTTTGCTAGCTAAGAGGATGGGTTATGATGAAGGAAAGGGAAATTCTGTACTAACCAGTGGAAATTGGAAAGGACAAATCGCTATTTTGCTACCTTTCTTTCATGTATCACATTGATAAATATCTAAGTTGATCTGTATTGTGCTGCAGTAGTAAACCAATATTGTAGTAGTTCTACAGTATTAAGTTTTAATGTTTCACATCTTATTCCTACAGTATTGGTCTCTTTCCTTGGAAATTGTGGAAATAGTCAGATAACAAAACCTGCTGGCCCATGCCATGGACTGAAATTGGAGCTTTTCAATAATTCCAGAGCTCTAGCAGACACACTCATGAAATTCCAGCTTATCAGGACGAGTCCTATTATTGAATTGTTATTCAGTTACTGGACCTGGCAACCGACAAGTAATATCAAGCACTAGATATGACAAGTTATTATTATTTGAATGATAAAATCATCTGGTGTCAATTTAAGTTAGGGAAATTGGCACTTTTATCTCCACATACTTTAAAATGAAGAACAAAGGAGGAGAAGAGTGTGGCATAAGAAGATAATGCTACAGTTGTAGTGAAAGAAATGGACTGAGCATTTCATGATGGCAGCTAATTTGTTGAATTTTTTGTTATTGAATAATTTAAATTATAGCCATACATAGATCCATAACTTTTATCTATGCAAAATTTATAGTGAGCATATTTCATCTACCAAAGTTGCCCACAAGCAATTTTATAAAGGGAAAATCTGTTCAGTAGCACTGCAAGCCCAAACTGGTGAAATGAAGGGCCCATTCTCTGCCTTCTTATTTGCGACTGCAGGTACATGGATGAACCTCATACATGGATGTGAATGCAGGTACATGTGAAGAAATGATTGAGAGCTTTATTTACGAGGGAATTAGGGGTTCATATTGTAATGCATTACTGCTTAACGGGACTCCCAGCAAATACGAATTTGGCACATTATTGCTGTGACAATGCCCTGCATATTCACAATCATCACATAATGCATGCAGTTATTGATAGGCAGAAAGTCATAATATGCATTATCATATACTAGCTAGAGCATTGTGCTTGCCTCGGGGGCATCATAATCCATGGTAGTACAGTAGTAGGTTAGTTAGAAGGAGAATGTGACTTTAATTTATTTGGTTTACTTTCAATTTTAATTTATGCATTTTAGTCAGGAACCAATTATAGGTAGTTGGACTGAATAGTGAATGTGTAAATGATGTATGGTCTTCTTACATTTTTTTCTCCTGTGTTTGGGTTTTTTCTTTTCCTTTATTACCAGCAGCCATCATTCACATGTAAAACAATATTGTTTTACTCAACTTGTCCTCCTCATCAACTAAAACCAAATATAATAATATTGTATTGTGCATTGGGTTTGTTCAATCCATGATTATTAAGTCGGTAAGTCGAATCAAGTCGTCAAGAGACTGACTTGCCGACTAGTCGACTACTTGTGACTACTTGTTGACTTGCATTTAGAACAGAACTAAAGATATTGTTACAATTTGTTCCATTAAAAAATAGACCAAGCAATAAGCATCAGAAATGCATCTCGTCAATTCATCACAACAAAAGAAACAGTGAAAGACAGGTAATACATACCTCCTTGGCAGTTGGCATTAAGCAGAGAATGCAATAGAATATTGTACGTATCACTTCTGATAAGGATTTATGTTCCATTGATCCATTTCATAAGGATTTGATTACTAATATTAGCCAACGATGGTAATGACTTCAGCAGTGAATTGGTTTGAGGTTGCCAGTACTCCCTAGCAATAGATTTGAGATGTTTCCAGTGCAAAAACAGCAGCAGCTCTGACCTGCAAGACCAAATATTTCATTCTTATGTTGTCAAGTAGCAATAAGGAAGAATTGACACAACATGAAGTCATGAAGGCTACCATACCTCAGGTTGAGGCTATGACAACAAAAATATAATAATTTCTGGTGTATTTGGTTGTAGACCAAGTAACTGAGCCTCAGGAAAATCTTCCCAGAGTTTGCCAAGGCATAAACAAAGCCATTGGAAAAGCAAAGGCTCTGTCTATGCATCATGAGTATTCTCAGGTTGTAGATGTCTCAGACAAACATCTATGACCTACATTAATACAAAAATCAGCAAATTGTAATGAACAAAGTATTGATAATATGATATAGCAAGTAAATAACATAAGTGTAGGACATCATGTACACGAGTTACATCACAGGCTCACAGCATAATGAATTAAGTTATCTATTAGGATGACAACCATTAAGCATAATTGCAGATGGTGAAATGGAAATGTCAAATTGTGATATACTACTACTAGTACTACTGCTACTAGCCTATTACTATTGTGGATGACACAGTGCATATACTACTAGTAGTGCTAACTGCTGCTACTAGTACTACTGCTATCCGCCTACTCTACTGCTGCTGCTATACTGCTAGTCTGCTACTACTACTCCACATTCCATAAGTCGGTGAAGGAGACGAGAGGAAGGAGAGGAGAGGAGAAAGGGGAGGAGGAGGGAGTGCTCACCAAGGTTCGGGTCGACGACGACTGGGGAGGGCCGAGGAGGAGGTGAAAGCGGGCAGTCCAGCAGTATCGTGTGGTTGTGGAAGGGCCAACGGGGGTCGGCGATGACTGGGGAGGTCCGAGGAGGAGGCGGCGGCGACGACGTGGATGGGGGTCGACAGTGATTAGGGAGGGACAGGAGAGGAGAGATTACTGCCAAAGGAAGGAGAGGAGAGGAGAAAGGGGAGGAGGGAGTGCTCACAGGTGATGTGGCTAAGAGTGTGAATGCTACATTGATTTGTGTTTCATCTATGCAATCTGAAGTTACAAAGCTTAGTAGTGCTGAATTGCGCAAGGAGAATGAAGCCATCAGTTATGGGAGAGAGAAGAATATCCTAGTTCGTGCGGATGCTTATGTGATTCCTCCTTTGCGCAGTGCAAATAAGACAACAATGCATGGAATTAGAGGTGTGGATGGAGAAGAAAGAAAGTTAGTTTGGCTAAAGAGTAAGACACAAGATTAATCAAGTTCTCGTGATTGCAGTTCTGTCCACAATGTTCATGAAGTTCTCAATGCCAATTTTGAGGTTTCTAATGCACACAAAATACATATTTGGAAAGTTAATGAAGTCTACTTTCCAACGAATCAAACGACGCTTGATTTGAAGCTTCCTACACAAAGTTATGGCAATTCATTGGATGTTGCATGAGCTGTCCGGAGAGATGCACGAGACCTGCCAAACATAAAGAGTCCGAGTATTGCAATGCAAGTAAGGGTAAAATCCGACCACACCACGGTTTTTCAAAGGTTGAGAATGATTCCTTTTCTGGTTCCAAACGGATTTGGAAGCCCCTTGAACAAGAAAAGAAAATATATACATATTTGAATTCAGTTCGGATTCGGTTCGGGTCAGACAGGAAGTCCAACATTAAAACACCCATAACTTTCACAAACGGAGTCCGATTTGGGCGTTCTTGGACTCGTTGGAAAGCTATTTTGAAGCCCCATACAATGGATAAGGTGCAAGCCACGGAATCCTCATGGTCACATCGCAAATTGAGAGAGAATCCGATGGTAGTAGTTTAGATATTTCCTTTTTAGTTCGTATTGGAGTTCGTTTCGGCCTTAGGCCAGGTTGTGCGTGAGTTTTAGTCAAGGCTGTGCATTGTGCACCAATATAAGGCCAGGGCCTTAGCCCCATTGTAACTTAGGCTACGATATGATAAGTTTTTATACTTGTGAAATAAAAGAGAAAATCGCCATGATGGTTGATGGCGGCCAGATTGCATGATTGCAAGGTTTTCTCGTTTGTAGTTTGCTGAGTTGGTGCAAACCAAGAATAGGAGATCCTTGAGATTGCCCATTAAATCTACAAGATTCATCTCTTCTAATTCGTATCTTCTTGCTGAATTCACGGTTTGGGGAGTTCGGCGGATTGCTTCTAGTGTGCGCCTTGCATACTAGTGCAAATTGCCCTTATTAATATTGTTTACTGCATCAAGACAAGTAGAAGACTCTATCCAAGGAGAAGGAACCTCGTTGATTGTACCGGGAAAGATCAGGCCATCCCTACGCATCAACTAATCCTTAGTTGGTCCGCATCAACCGGTCACCACGGCTCGGGTTAGCGGAGGAGGGAGGTTCGAGGAGGAGGCGGCAGTATGGACAGGGGTCGACAGCAACTACGGAGCCCCGAGGAGGAGGTGGTGGCGGTTGTTGTGGGTTGAGGAGGAGGTGCTGCGACAGGGGAGGGCTGAGGTTTTTATTAAGGAGATGGCAGCGGGTGCTGTTGGCGGCATGGACGGGGCGGCGATGGCTCGAGTTCCCCTCTCCTGTCGGCGAGGAGTGGGATCCGTCTGGGGGCGACGACAGGGAGTGCGATTTCGCTGGGGTCGATGGTGGAAATCGCCAAGCCATTGCGCTGCTCTACACGCTGAGGAAGTGAGAGCCTCTCTGCCTCGCTCTCTTATTTCCTCCCGAAGGCGGCCCAAAAAGACCCAGCGTGTGCCTTCTCCCACGCTGCGTGCTTCTTCTCTCGCGCTGTGTGCGCCTTCCCGCGTGATGAGCCAGTCGGCTGACTTCTCGCAGCCAGTTGGCGACAAGTCAGCCCAAGTCGAGGCAGTCGGTGACAAGTCGGCCGACAACCATAGCTAGTCGAGTCGCCGCCTCCAGTCATTCGCCGCCGGCCGACTAGTTCTCGACTAGTCGATGTCTTAATAACAGTGGTTCGTTCAAAGCATATTTAGTGGGAACTAGGAAAGCACAAGAATATTGATAAACGTTAAAAGCCCAATATCTGTACCATCCAAAATCACAAGCGAGTATATCTCTTCGTAATCTCTATCGCGAACAACCCAAAATTCATAAATTTCAACCAAAAGCATAAGCCACAGCCATAAGTCAAAAAAAATATGCCCTGCTAAGCTATTAATAAGGTACCTAAAAGTGATGAACTATTGGGTTCTCACACGTGATGTGGACGTGTTACACCCATTCCCCTCATGTCACCATCAACAGAGCTAACATAGCAAGGGTGAATTTAAGACTTAGCAAGTAACATGACAAAACAGTAACTCTAATATCATCCGCATTATTCACATATTATAAACATTAAGCACATTTGTGTGATGCAATACAAATATTCATGCACATGTCTCAACATTTCTTTAGCTTATACCAGTATAGTGGAGCGAACACCCGTGAATGCTCACTTAAGCCCGCCTCTTTTATGTGGTGACCTCAAAAGACTGTCCTATTTCATACGAGGTCCTCAATCTCCACTCTCATGGATCAGTGTCTACCAAGTAGATCTTAGCTTTCTACTCTCATGTATTGTCCACACAAAATAGACTGTAGATACCTATATATGCCATCTCTTTCTATGATACAAATGCACATGATGTTATGCTCTCTGACCAGTCTGCCCATTTTACGAACTAGGTTCAAGTGGTTGGACTTCTTTGCTAAACTGAACAGAAAGAGGGCAGGCATGAATTACTACGTCGTGTAGCTGCTGGTTGATAGCAGTAGCGGTCCAGGTCTTTCGATGAAAGTGGTAGATTCGATTGGGGAAGGAGATGACGTTGACGACTCGACTACAACCATCCAAGGACGTTGCGCCTTAGCGATCGATACACCAACTCCAGAGGTTGTTCGTGACCTTGTCGGCGCACAATCAACCTAACCACGAGGGTACTTGTTCCTGCAAGCAATCGAAGAACAAGCAAGAACAAGATAAACAGCAACTCAATTGCAAATAAACGATGTAGGTTTCAATCGAAAACAGAAGAACGGTGGGGTTCCGAAGACAAGTATCCGGGCGGTCTAGCCGACACTCACGAGTACAAGGCAGAGTAGCAAAAGCTAACTTAGTCTATCAAAACCCAAACCCTAGAAGAGGGTGCGACTGCCTATTTAAGGGACACGGAAGGTGGAGGGTCGGCCAAAACACATGGAAGCCGAACAGGACTCGATTACAAGGCCCAAGGCCCACTTTGACTCGGACTGGAAAAGTAACGTGACTTGTTTTGCAGTTTCTGACCGGCTCAGATAGAATTTCGAGGTGAGATCAGATCCATCTGAAAGTAGACTTCAAGAGCTTTCCAACGAGTACTCATAGGCCCCGAGAAACCTTCTGAATCAAAAGTTATGGCCGTTTGAAGTAGACGCTGTTGGGAAGGCCGAATCCGAATCGATCTAGCGAACAAGACTTGGTTTGCGCTTGACGGTTCCACTTCTATACTTGAGCTCACGTGGTTCTTCCTCATGGTTCCTAAGGACAATTAAATCATCACAAGAATTAAGTAGTATTCCATTCTTTGAAACATTTGTATGCAAACTTAGGAACGCATTCACTTGATGGTTAAGTTGACGTACTCGCGCTCTAGTCATTGGTCCTTGTATCATAGTTTCAGTTTGATGTGGAGTCGGCATGGTTGTATGCTTAGAAAGGATGTCCTCACCATCCTCCCCTACTTGCAGTTGAGTCGTCCGCGACTCAAGCTCATCTTCTTCTCCCAAGTAGGGCCTCAAATCTGCAATGTTAAAGGTGGGACTAACCCCAAAATCTGCAGGCAACTCCAGTTTATATGCATTGTCATTAATCTTTTCCAACACTTTGAAAGGACCATCAGCTCTAGGCATCAACTTAGACCTCCTCAATTCAGGAAATCTATCTTTTCTCAAATGCAACCAAACTAAATCATCCGGTTGAAAAGCTAAATGCCTCCTTCCTTTACTTCCAGCAAGTTTATATTTAGCATTCATGCGTTCAATATTTTCTTTGGTTGTCTCATGCATTTTCAACATCAAGTCAGCACGCTGTTGATCATCAAAATTTAACTTCTTCGAAGATGGAAGTGGTAGCAAATCAATAGGAGCACGAGGCACAAAGCCATAGACAATCTCAAAGGGCACAACTTTGTAGTAGAATGCAGCGAACGATTATAAGCAAATTCAATATGAGGCAAGCATTCTTCCCACATTTTGATGTTCTTTTTCAAAACAGCCCTAAGCATGGTAGATAAAGTTCTATTCACAACTTCAGTTTGCCCATCAGTTTGGGGATGACATGTAGTCGAAAATAACAGCTTAGTCCCCAATTTAGCCCATAAAGTTCTCCAAAAATGGCTAAGGAATTTAGTGCCACGATCAGAAACTATTGTATTTGGCACACCATGCAAGCGAACAACTTCACGAAAGAACAAATCAGCAATGTTGGTAGCATCATCACTTTTATGACGTGATATGAAGTGTGCCATCTTAGAAAATCTATCCAGAACAACAAATATGCTATCCCTCCCCTTCTTTGTCCTAGGCAGTCCTAAAACAAAGTCCATAGAAATATCTTCCCAAGGCACACTAGAAACAGGTAGAGGCATATACAAATCGTGAGGATTAAGTTGTGACTTAGCCTTTTGACATGTAGTGCAGCGAGCAACAAAATGTTCCACATCACGTCTCATCTTGGGCCAAAAGAAATGACTAGCAAGTATGTCTTCCGTCTTCTTCACTCCAAAATGCCCCATCAGCCCACCTCCATGCGCTTCCTGTAACAACAAACGAACGGAGCTAGCTGGAATGCATAGTTTGTTAGCTCTAAACACAAATCCATCATTTAGAACAAATTTATTCCACGTTTTTCCCTCTTTGCAATTCAGCAACACATCTTTAAAATCATCATCATGAACATAATGCTCTTTAATTGTTTCCAATCCAAAAATTTTGAAGTCAAGTTGTGAGAGCATGGTATATCTCCTAGACAATGCATCAGTAATAACATTCTCCTTTCCCTTTTTGTGTTTTATGACATAAGGAAAAGACTCTATGAATTCAACCCACTTTGCATGCCTACGGTTCAATTTTCCTTGACTTCTAATATGCTTTAATGACTCATGATCAGAATGAATGACAAATTCTTTGGGCCATAAATAATGTTGCCATGTCTCTAAAGTTCGAACTAGAGCATATAATTCCTTTTCATAAGTAGAATAGTTCAAACTAGGCCCACTCAATTTTTCACTAAAGTATGCCACAGGTTTACCTTCTTGCAACAGCACACCACCCAATCCAAGTCCACTAGCATCACATTCTAGCTCAAAAGTCTTACTAAAATCTGGAAGTTGAAGTAATGGTGCATGTGTTAACTTATCTTTCAATGTGTGGAAGACGTCTTCCTGTGCATTCCCCCAAGTAAACGTCACCCCGTTTTTAGTGAGCTCATTCAATGGTGCGGCGATGGTGCTGAAACCCTTCACAAAACGACAATAGAATCCAGCTAGTCCTAGAAAACTTTGCACCTGCGTGACCGTTTTAGGAGTCGGCCAACTCTGTATTGCCTCAACCTTGGCTTGATCAACTTCAAACCCCTGTGGAGTAACAACATAGCCAAGAAAAGAGACTCGATATGTGCAAAATGTGCACTTCTCAAGGTTACCAAATAAACGTGCATTACGTAAAGCATCAAAAACAGCACGTAAATGGCAATGGTGTTCCTCTAGTGATCTGCTATATATCAATATATCATCAAAATATACCACCACAAATTTGCCAATGAAAGCACGCAAAACCTCGTTCATTAATCTCATGAATGTGCTAGGTGCATTAGTTAAACCAAACGGCATCACTAACCACTCATATAAACCGAACTTAGTTTTAAATGCTATTTTCCATTCATCTCCCAATTTCATGCGAATTTGGTGGTATCCACTACGCAAATCAACTTTAGAGAAGACAGTAGAGCCACTTAATTCATCAAGCATATCATCTAACCTAGGAATAGGGTGACGATATCTAATGGTAATGTTATTGATCGCTCTACAGTCCACACACATACGCCATGATCCATCTTTCTTAGGCACTAAAATTACCGGAACAGCACAAGGACTAAGAGACTCACGCACATAACCTTTGTCAAGTAGTTCTTGAACTTGGCGTTGAATCTCCTTAGTTTTTTCCGGATTGGTCCTGTATGGCGCACGATTGGGCAAAGATGCCCCGGGAATCAAATCAATCTGGTGCTCAATCCCTCGCACTGGTGGTAGCCCTAGTGGCACGTCTTTTGGAAAGACATCCATGTACTCCTGCAAAAGATTAGTGACAGCAGGAGGCACAGAAGAAGATATATCCTCGAATGAAAATAAAGCTTGTTTGCAAAGTAAGGCATAGCAAACAGAAGTACTAGCATCCAGCTCATTCACATCAGACTTAGTAGCAAGAAAACATGCACCTTTTAATTTAATCTCATTTTTCGTCTCATGAACAGATTTAGAGTTTTTCTTTTTATGTTGCTCAAGTTCGTTTGCTACAATCTGATTTTCACTCCTATTATACTCCTGATTTTTCTCTCTACTAGCTCTAGCAATCTCATCTTTGAAAATAGCTTCAGGAGACATAGGATGTAACACAATTTTCTTGTCATGATGCACAAAAGAATATTAATTTGTCTTACCATGATGCAGTGAATTTTTATCATATTGCCACGGTCTACCTAACAACATAGAGCATACTTGCATAGGGACAACATCGCATTCTACCATATCATGATAAGAACCAATAGCAAAATTCACTCTCACCATTCGTGTTACCTTCACCTTGCCACTGTAATTGAACCATTGAATGTAGTAAGGTTGTGGGTGAGGTTTGGTGTTCAACACAAGCTTCTCTACCATATCTGAGCTCGCCAAGTTGTTGCAGCTCCCTCCATCAATGATCACACGGCATGAGCGTTCCTTCACGACACACTTTATTTGGAAAAGGATGTGCCGCTGATTTTGCTCCGTCCTCTCCATTTGTGCACTCAACACACGCTGCACAATGAGGCTCTCATGGCGCTCTGCATCTTCAGCACCAATGTGCTCTTTTTCTTGCTCCTCCCACTTCCTGCATGGTCAGCTGCAAGCATAGCATATGTATGCTCATCCAAATCGCAGAAGAATACTCACCATCATCTCTCACAATCAAAACACGCTTGCTTGGGCATTCACTCCGCACATGGCCATACCCCTTGCATTGATGACATTGGATATCCCTCGTTCGTCCCGTAGATGCAACGGATGAAGAGCTCTTTGCATGTGTTTGGACTGACCCCTTTGTTGCTTCGGATGCCCGAGATGCTGAATTTGATGATGAAATCCGTGGCTTGCTATGGGAGGAAGAAGGTGCAGTCGGTTGACTTGATGGTGCAGCAGATGAACGTTGAGACCAAATGTTACCACGACCTGCAGAAGCATTAGTCCTAGTGCTCGCGCGTTGTCCCTGTACTTCTCTTTCAGCTTTACAAGCAAGATGAAATAAACGAGTGATAGAATTATATTCCTTGTAAGCTAAAATGTCCTGAATTTCACGATCCAAACCACCCATAAACCTAGCCATAGCAGCTTCCTCAGTTTCCTCTAAGTCACAACGCAGCATTCCTGTTTGCAAATCTTGAAAATATTCCTCTACGCTTTTACTACCTTGCCTCAATTGTTGCAACTTATGTAACAAATCACGTGCATAATATGAAGGAACAAATCTAGCTCGCATGATTCTTTTTAATGCATCCCAAGTTTGTGGTATGGTTAAAGGTTTTTTCTTACAATATTCACTCCACCAAACAGACGCAAAGTCAGTAAACTCATAGCAGCCCTAACCCTTTTGTTTTCAGGGAATGCATGATAAGCAAATTTCTGATCAACAGCCAATTCCCAAGTGATATAAGCATCAGGGTTATATTTTCCATCAAAAGGTGGCATAGTGAACTTAATCTTACCAAGTGATTCATCATTCTCACATACCTCATTCCTGCGTGGTTGACGATGATGGTGAGCGTCCTCATCATCATCGATCTCAGTATCAGCCGCATATTCGTCTCCACCATTTTCGTCCACCCTGCTGCCCAATACACCAATGTTGGCACGTGTGCGCTGAGTTGGTGCAGCGGGAGATGCACGTCCCATCTCATCAAGACGTCTCAAAATCTCAGCAAGTGAGGTGTTGGCGGTGCCAACGGAAGCCTCCAATGTTGCAAGCGTAGTGTTGGTGTCGATCTGCGCGGCCTCCAATTGACCAAGGCGTTCATTAGTGACCCGTACATCCTCATCAAGTCCTTCAGTGTGCAGCTTCATTTGGCACTCAAAGTGTTGTATGATTCCCCTAGTCCGAGGGGAATGTGGCGCTGCCTGTAGGTCCACTGGTTCTCCTGACATTGTTAGAAGAACACAAGAAACAAACCAAGAAGAGAAAAAATAATAAAATTGCAAGTTATGCCCTCTCAACTACTGGGATGTGGTTAAATCAAGTCGCACACTCTTAACCTGTTCTGTCAAGCTCTTACCACAGCGAGCAGGAGGTGATGGTAGCCGACAAGACAATATCTCCTGGAAATTGGGTGTATCGTTGCCTCGGTTGCTAGTCCCTGTGAGGTGGTAGCCAAATCTACGGAGCTATAGGTGGGCTGAGAGCGAACAAAGGATAACTAGAACCACATTAGTCAAAGCAAGTTGAATAATCGCTCAACGACGGCACCGTGCTGGTCCTAGGCTAGACCGTACTAGAGACGCGAGCATAAAACACAAACGAAAACACACCGTGCAGAAAGAAACTAGATGATGTTGCACACGGAGTTCGGGAGCTCGAAAAAGGTTGCCGTCTTCACAGGAAACCTTAGAATCATGTGTAGAAGGGCTCTGTCAATTTTGAGTGAATTCTGAGAAACTTGATTTTTTTCTCGGTTTTCGGGCCCGTTTTGAGGCCCTAAACGATGTTTTTGGGGTCGAAGTTGCCGCGTGTGTGCCTAGAGGCTTACGCGGATCTAAAATCTCCATATTTCCCGGACTTCTTTGTTTCGCTCTATCTTCTGATTTCCTTTCCAACAGATCAAGAATCGCCTCAATCGGAGGTCGTATGCAAAAGTTAGGTGTTTCTCTCTCCTCTTTTTTTACGCCGCGACTCTTTCTAAATGCGGCTGCCTGTTCCTTCTTTTCTCTCTCTCTCTCTCTCTCTCTCTCTCTCTCTCTTTTTTACACACACGACGCGGTTGAATCCGAATTCGTGTCCTACTCCGGACCAACTAGGGCAAAGCCTCCCTAGAAACCGAGTTTGGATCTAACTGCAACGGTGATACCAAGACGTGAATAGAACTAGAAACTCTAAATGAACTAGACATTAAGACTAGCAAAGGACGCGACGATGCAGCCGAAGACTCAACAAACAAAGACTATGCAGCAATAGAGTAAGGCTCAAATTGTTTCGGATTTTGGGGAATAGATATCTAATCTACTATTTTTTTGGTTTTCTGGACTGTAGGTAAAAAAAGATGCAAAGACTAAATAAGATCTCTCACCGATCAACCTTGAGCTCTGATACCAACTGATAGCACTAGCGGTCCCGATCTTTTGATGAAAGTGGTAGATTCGATTGGGGAAGGAGATGACGTTGATGACCCAACTACAACCATCCAAGGACATTACGCCTTAGCGATCGATACACCAACTCCAGAGGTTGTTCGTGACCTTGTCGGCGCACAATCAACCTAACCACGAGGGTACTTGTTCCTGCAAGCAATCGAAGAACAAGCAAGAACAAGATGAACAGCAACTCAATTGCAAATAAACGATGTAGGTTTCAATCGAAAACAGAAGAACGGTGGGGTTCCGAAGACAAGTATCCGGGCGGTCTAGCCGACACGCGCGAGTACAAGGAAAAGTAGCAAAAGCTAACTTAGTCTATCAAAACCCAAACCCTAGAAGAGGGTGCGGCTGCCTATTTAAGGGACACGGAAGGTGGAGGGTCGGCCAAAACACATGAAGCTGAACAGGACTCGATTACAAGGCCCAAGGCCCACTTTGACTCGGACTGGAAAAGTGACGTGACTTGTTTTGCAGTTTCTGACCGGCTCAGATAGAATTGGAGGTGAGACTGGATCCATCTGAAAGTAGACTTCAAGAGCTTTCCAACGAGTACTCATGGGCCCCGAGAAACCTTCTGGATCAAAAGTTATGGCCGTTTGAAGTAGACACTGTTGGGAAGGCCGAATCCGAGTCGATCTAGCGAACAAGACTTGGTTTGCGCTTGACGGTTCCACTTCTATACTTGAGCTCACGTGGTTCTTCCCCATGGTTCCTAAGGACAATTAAATCATCACAAGAATTAAGTAGTATTCCATTCTTTGAAACATTTGTATGCAAACTTAGGAACGCATTCACCTGATAGTTAAGTTGACGTACTCGCGCTCTAGTCATTGGTCCTTGTATCATAGTTTCAGTTTGATGTATAGTCGGCGTGGTTGTATGCATGGAAAGGATGTCCTCATCACTGGTGGAGGTGTGTTGAAAATGATAAAGGCCTTAAGTGCCAACTTCCAGTGGAAAATCATAAATGACAGTGAAAACGAAGCAGATGATCTACTGGAGGTAAATTGAAGAGCATGGGTACTGTTGTGCATTCGTGACGATCTTATATGCACTTTAAATTCACCATGACTTGTTTCTTTTAAATTCTTTCACTGAATGGTTTATTTTATTAACCACATCCTTGGCCGCTATTTTAATTCTCATCCAATGTTATGGAGCAACAATATTGTTGGCATGTTGAACATTGGCTCCAGTTGCTACGTTATTTGCATCATTACTGTAATCACTTGTCCCATATCTCAAATGAACATAGGAAGGAGCATGTGAGAAGGTCCAAAATAGTATTGTGATAGACCCTTGCAAATTTTGTAAAGTGGGTATTTGGAGTTTGTAAAGTTTGCATTTTATCAATTTTGTTGTAATGCTACCGGTTAGACCGCAAGTAGCGGTATGACCGCGATGGTCAGACCGCTACCAGTAGTACCGTGGATTACTTGCCAGTTGCTTTTCTCCAGAGAGGTCCAGTCATATCATAGCCTAAGTTACAATGGGGCTAAGGCTCTGGCCTTATATTGGTGCACAATGCACGGCCTTGACTAAAACTCATGCACAACTTGGCCTAAGGCCAAAACAAACTCCAATATCAACTAAAAAGGAAATATCTAAACTACTGCCATCGGAATCTTTCTCAATTTGCGATGTGACCATGAGGATTCTAGGGTTGGAACCTCATCCATTGTATGGGTCTTCAAATTAGCTTTCCAACAAGTCTAAGAACACCCAAATTGGACTCCGTTTGTAAAAGTTATGGGCATTTTAATGTTGGACTTCCTGTTTGATCCGAACCGAATCCGAGCTGACTTCAAATCTTTATATGTTTTCTTTTCTTGTTCAAGGGATTTCTAAATCCATTTAAAACCTAAAAATGAATCTTTCTCAACCTTTGGAAAGCCATGGTGTGGTCAGATTTTACCCTTACTTGCATTGCAATATTCGGACTCTTTATGTTTGGCAAGTCTCACGCTTCTCTCCGGGCAGCTCGTGCAGCATCCAATGAAGTTGCCATAACTTTGTGTAGAAAGCTCCAAATCAAGCTCTGTTTGATTCGTTGGAAAGTAGACTTCATTAGCTTTCCAAATATATATTTTTTGTGAACTATAAACCTCAGAATTGGTGTTAAAAACTTCATGAACATTGTAGACAGAACTGCAATCACGAGAACTTAATTGATCTTGTGTCTTCTTCTTTAACCAAACTAGCTTTTTTCCTTCTCCATCCACACGTCTAATTTCATGCTTTGTTGTCTTGTTTGCATTGCGCAAAGGAGGAATCACATAAGCATTCGTACGAACTAGGATATTCTTCTCTCTCCAATAACTGATTGCTTCTTTCTCGTTGTGCAATTCAGCATTACTAAGCCTTGTACATCAGATCGCATAGATGAAGCACAAATCAATATAGCATTCACACTCTTGGCCACTACATGAAAGGTCAATCAAATGACTTCGGTTTGGTGGCCATTGTTGGCGTGTTCTTGAGATTTCCATCGAGGAATTGCTCTTGGTGTGTTGAATCCAATTGTGGTGTTAGATTCTACTCGTTGAAACTTCGATTTCTTTACCGTTTGTTCACGTGTTGTGGTGTGCATGGGAGAAGGTTTATCTTGGAGGGCATACTGTTCTTGGGTGTACAAGAACCTTAGAACAAGGAAGGCATCCAGCAAAGGCGTATCGTGAAAGATTAGGGCCAAAACAACGTGGTTCGACTAGCTTGCTAGGTGGATCCACATCATCCAGTCGCTGGGAACGGTATTACCACCTGTTTGGTTATGCATTGTTTTGAATTGTGTTTGGTCAGTTTATTAATGTTACATAAAGCATGTTTTGACTAACGTGGGGTCAAATTGTGAAGAACTTATACCCGAAAATGATTTCTTGGTTTTTTGATGTACAGAGTCTCTTTGAGTCAACCATGGTCAACGCTGAGGTCTAGAATGATTGAGGATACCAAGTGAGATGGCTAAGCTAAAGTATGGTAGGAGGAAGGTGAAAAATATTGAAGAGAAGTTCGGGCAACAGTTGCACTACGTGACTTGGCCCAAGTGAGGCATGGTCTGGTGGAAGCAAAACGGAAGAGACTTGCTGATGTGTGGTAAGCTAGTGATGCATCTACACATGTAAAGTATGGTGATTATTTGCAAGACAAGATGAAGATTGCACCATCCTAAAATTCCAAAAAAAATATGAAAATGGTGGTAATTTAAAAACTTTTGTGTGCATTCGTTTTCCCTTGGCTTTTATATCTTTGAAAAATGTATTTTCAAAAATCAAAAGTGCATAAAATATAAATCAAATTAAATCCAAAATCAAATGTTAGAAAAGATGGTTAAAAGTGGCAAGAGAGAAAGTATGGTGGAAATCATTATAAAAACTCATAAATATAATCATAGCACTGGAAATAAATATTTGAATAATTTTTGAACATGATCTAATAATTTAATTAAGTTAGAAATCGACTTTATATGGGACAGTAGCCTTTCCAGAATTTTTGAGAAAAATGCAGAGAATATAAATTCTGAAAAGTTTATACAATAATTTGCACCTTGTTAAGAGCTTCCACAAAAATGTTCATAATTTTTTAAGTATGTTTTATAGGTTTAAAAATAACCAACCCTCTCAACCCTTACTCCTTTCTTTCTCTCACTGCCGTGTAGGGGCCACTCGCAGAGATCATCTTCCACCTCTACACACCCGCACTAGCTCTACCATGGCTACGCTACCCCTAGTTTCTAAAGACGCGCCCATGTTCCTGTCTGCTACTGCCAACCCCTGCCTACCCGTCGCTTAAATGCAACGCATTTCTTCCCCTTGTCTTCTTTCGCACCTTGCGTTTCACAGCGAGAAATTGAGTACGCCACTCTATTGCGCTCACGAGAACTCGCACTTTGCCTCGGCCATTCTATACCTACAAGGCCCTCCCAACCGCGCCTTTGCTCTTCAGCTTGCCCCCTTAGTCTCTTGCAGGTGTTTCTTAAGCACCTTGCTCACTGAAGCACTGAGAATCTGAAGTCATTTGATTGACCTTTCATGCACCGAGAAACCACCGTGTTCTAGCAACTCCGGTGAGCTTCTCTTCTCCTCAACTTCATCACAACGTGTCTTATCTCTTCCTTAAGCATCCTACTCATTTGATTGACCTTTCATGCAGTGGACCATTCGGGCTAGGATTTCTTCTCCATCTCCAGCCAGGATGCCACTGTAAGCCTTCCTCTCTCTCTGGTGAGCCGTACCTTGATTTCATTTGCCCATACCTCTACATGCTTTCAAGCAAGCTCACGCGCTCCCTTTTTTTAGTTTCACTATTGTCAGAATTCGCTGCCGCAGTGGGCCTCCTCTTCGTTGCCAATAGGGTCTCCATCGCCAAGCCACTCTGCGCCTTCCTGAGTGCCACCATCATTTTTAGTGACTTCCTCTCCCCCCATGTAAGCTCCCCTATCACTGAATAGAGTACTGTAACAGTTGAAGTTGAAAAGAGAACCGTAGCAGTTGAAGTCAAAAGAGTACCATAGTGGTCGACGTTGAAAAGAGTACTGTAGTGGTCGAAGTCAAAAAGAGTACTGTAGCGGTCGAAGTCAAGAAAAGTACCGTAACAGTTGAAGTCGAAAAGAGTACCGTGACAATCGAAGTCGAAAAGAATACCGTAGCAGTCGACGTCGAAAAGAGAACCGTAGTGGTCGAAGTCGAAAAGAGAACTGTAGCAGTCAAACTCGAAAAGAGAACTGTAGTTGTCAACATCGAAAAGAGAATTGTAGTAGTCGTAGTCGAAAAGAGCACTGTAGAATATGTGAGTAGTCAGGAGAACACTATAGCGCCGATGGGTGTGAGTAGTCGAAGAGAACACTGTAGCGACGAAGGGTTTGAGTAGTCGGAGAGAACATTGTAGCGCCGAAGGGTGTGAGTAGTCAAAGAGAGCATTTAGCACCCAAAGAGTGTTAGAAGTCATAAAGAGCACTGTAGAAAACGAAGAGTGTTAGAAGTTGTAAAGAGCACTGTAGTGGCCAAAGAGTATGAGAAGTTGAAAAGAGCATTGTAGTGGCCGAAGAGTGTTAAAAGTCAAAAGGGTACTGTAGCAGCCAGAAAAGAGTATGGCATCAATCGAAAACAGATAATTCAAACCTAGCCAAAACTCAAAACGCTTATAACTTTTGCATACAAACTCCAAATTTAGTTTGTTTCTAATTTTTTTTTCTAAAATCACGATCTTTCTGAATATACAAGAATATTTAAGTTTTATCTCTATTTAAATTTATTTGGCTCTTATTCGCACTTATTTAGATTTTATCGATTAGACGATGCCGCGCCGGACAACTTCGAGAACACGCCCGAAACATCCTCTGAGCAACAAAAGCAAGGCAAGCACCCCATTTCACCATGTTGATCTCAGTATTTCAATTATTGTATATTGTTTACGAAATTTATTATGCATGCGTGTATATTCTATTAAAATTGCTATACTATGGTTAATGATAGTTACAACAGCTTGTATGCATTACACCTCCTTGCAAGTTTGATACCCTCACTGTTGTAAATTGTAGGACATGGTTTAGACTTATCTAATGTCAAATTGGGTAATTACATTTGTCGTAGGGGTGGCCCCCACCTAAACCCAGCAGGCCTGATAGGAAATTATAAGGCCCAGAATAGGCCATGTGTAATGACATAACTGCCCCCAGAAGGGATAACCAGATGTAAGGGTATAACTGTAAAAGCACTTCTCATGTATATATATATGAGTACCAGCCATGGGAAGGACCCAGGCCATTACACTTATCTTCATCACTCTCCACTACCATCTCTCTCTATGTTTGGTCTGTAGCCACAACAACATTGGTACATGGTCTAGATGCTTAGCCATGCAATAGCTTTCTCTAAGTTTGATATTTTGTACAAGCTTGCGCATGGATATGGGAGATTTAAAAATATTGGACCAGAGGAGGAACCTCTATTAGTTTGGTACAAAATAAAATGAAAAATCTAGTTTTTGGATGCGGGCAAGTTATATAATAAACTATCAAATGTGAGAGGGTATATCACATGTAGATAGGGGGAGATTCTCACCCGGGTCAATTAAGGACCGAACGCTATTGCCGCACATCTAAGACACACCATACAACCATATGTGCTCTATGGGCTCTGGCTTTAGCTAATTAAGTTATCTAGGTCTAGCCTTGTATTGTGGTAGGCGTAGATGTAGTGAGGGCATTCCGGGTAGGTTTGCTTATAGGGGCTCCCTTCACCAAGTTGTTTGATGAGGGCATCTCTACTACACATTCATCTTTCACTCCAAGTGTGCATGACCAAGCTAATAATGAGGCTTCAAAAGGTCTTATGACAAGAGCAAGAGTTAAGCTTGATACGGGGTCGCTCGATCTTCTCGACGTAGGATGGATACTCACGGGAGTCTTGATGAATCGTAATGATCCTCCAATGTCAATGCAAGGGACAAACACTCTTTAATCCGCCTAAACACACTCGTGTTGATTTCGCCGACCACCAAGCGAAGATCTTGATTGAAGAAGACACTCTAATTCCCTTAGGAATTTCGGCAGCAATGCTAAACTCGAAAGCTTTAGTAGATTGATTTTTCTCAAACGTGGTCTGAGCAAAACAAAGGGGATACAAGGGGGTTTTATAGTGCCTCCCCGAACTCACGTAAGGAAAGTCTTGGCCGAATCAATCCCTTATTCGGTCAAGGTGTCCTATTCCAATTCCTAAAACTTAGCAATCTGTTTCCTTTATTTTCGGGCTAAGCCCCTATCCTATTACAAGACCGAGATTGAGTTGGACTCGGTCACCCTTTGGCACGCAGGCCACATCTTGTGCACGCCATGAGATATGTGATCACATGGCCTTCCGTTGATTAGCTCCTTGCCCTCATGGACTCTTCATGTCATGACTCGTGGCCACTTGGTCTTTCTCCACTTGATCTTCGGTTGCTTCAAAACTGAGAACACATAACATATTTGCATTAGGTAGTATGCTATTCTCATCTAACATAATAGAAGACTCTCTAAGAAACAAAAGCACCTGTTGTTGAATTAGCTTAGCTTTTGCTCTTGTCATAGGACCTTTTGGAGCCTCATCACTAGCTTTGTCATGCACACTTGGAGTGGATGATGTGTAATAGAGATGTCCTCATCAAAGCTACTCCAATAACAGATGCTTTTGTTTCTTAGAAAGTTTTTTGTTGTTTTAGAAGAGAATGGTATGCTACCTTATGCAAATACATTGTGTGTTCTCAGATTTGAAGCAATGGAAGAACAAGTGGAGAATGACCAACCAGCCAAGCACAAGGAGAGAAAGGCTCATGCGGCCACAAGGAAGGAGGCCCATGCGGCCAACCATCAAAAGGAGGAGAAGACCCATGTGGCTAAACCTGAGTAGAAGAAGGTCCAATCGGCTGGTCCAAGACAACATTGGCCGAATCCACCAAGGGGGAAGCAAACCCAAGTCATGTGGCCAGCCCATCTATAGGAATGTCCATGTTTATACTTTTACAAAGGTGTGTTTGCCATTTTATGATTAAGGGCTAATTTGGAGCTAGCTTTTGTTATGGGATCCAAAAATTGAATAAAGACTAAGTAGAATGGGCCTTAGGCCAAGTGTGTGCATGTGGAACCCTAAAGCCCATGTGTAGGATGTGGGGCCCAAGAGTGTGCGCAGGGGGGAGCGCACACCCTAAAGGCAGCCGCCACCCCTCTTGGAACCCTTGGACCACCTTTTGACAATTAATCTACTATTGTTCATGCTTGTGTTCTTCCTTTGCTGCTGAAATTCCATGGAGAGTTAGGTAGTGTTCTTCAATCAAGATCATTCAGCCTTTCCGCTGGGAATTAGGTGCACGATAGATCTTTGCTTGGTGGTCGGCGAAATCGATGTGAGTGTGTTTTGGCGGATTAAAGAGTGTTCGTCTCTTGCATTGGCATTCGAGGATCACTATGATTCATCAAGACTCCTGTGAGTATCCAATCCTACGTCAAAAAGATCGGGCGACACCATATCTCTTGGTATCAGAGCGCGATTTAGTCGATAGGATTTTATCCCTTTAATGTTTAGTTCATTACTTGCTACCCTATAGTCCATTATTGCCGAAAATTTGCTTCACAAAAATGGAAAATCTGAACCCCTAGATTAATATGCTATTTCACATGAGTTTGATTAGATTTAATCCATTAGAAAATTTGTTTTGGTGTTGATCTTAGTGTCTTTTGCGTTGCTTAATCATTGTCATATTATCTTTTGAAAATCTGCTAGTTCATCCTTCAATTATCTCCAAAAAGAATAGATTCAATTTACTCTTTGAAGTTGAGTCTTAAAGTCCAGCCCTATTTCTTTGCACCAACTTCAAGGTTAGGGTTGGAAATCAATCGTGCATCGGTTCTTGGTGGCCAGCTGAACCACAAAATCCTAGCCGCCATTGGGCCATGTGTCTAGAATTCCTTCGAGCGTAATCTAAGTACTACTCTAGAGTCCAAGTCGGATTGGCTTGCTATCCACTTTTGACTTCTTTTGGAATATTATCATCCAAAACCAACTCTAGGGTAGTGCTTTCCGAAATCCAAGAGAAGATTTTGTGTGTTTGGAATTGCTTCCTTGATTTCCTTGCCTTGCGCAATTGAAAACAGCCGAACACCATACAGATTGATCTTTACTTAAATCCTTTGAATACTTGAGACTAGTCATTGATATTGCATTGTGGGCTACTCTTGAATTAGTCACTCTTGATTGAACATTGTTGACTTGTGCATCACTCACTCAATTGATCAAAAAACATTCTGAGTTTAGAGACAGAGAGATAGAGAGAGTTTGTGATCCTATAAGTCTCTAGACTCGGAAGGGAGATTTGAAGAGATTTGAGTCAGGTGCAGGTTAGCAAAAAGAGAGAGAGAGAAAAAAAGAGAGAATTGAGAGAAGGCCGAATTAGGTGAGTGGCTCTAGTCCGTAAATTCAGTTTGAGTATTTAAATTCGTGAGCAATCTTATGCCTTCTATTCATATTCTTGCAATTGGCTAGCGTCTCTCCTAGTACTTGGTGCAAAATGAGCTATTTACTCATCAAATTCAGATTGCTTCTATTTAGCTCATTCCATTGTTTGCATTGAGTCACGTTAATCTTTGCGTGTACGTTCATACACTTCACTTAAATCTTTTGGATCAACACTTAGACGAAGTTTCTACCTTGGATTATTACTTAATTTTACAACTCGTGAATTTTAAATTGTGTAGAATAAACATTTCTATACCAAACTCCACTAAATAACCAAATAACCAATGATGTGTAATTGTGACTCAATCTTAATCTGCTTGAACATCACTTGCTATTGTAACCACCACCAAGTGTAAGTTTCTTTTGACCTTCCATTCACTTTGGAAAAGTAAGAACTTTACTTGAAAGAGGAAAGAGTGAAATTGAGTGAATTCCACATATCATACATATATTGGTGTTATTTGTGTCTTGTTTTGCGCAACTAACCATGTCAGGTAGAGACGATAATATGGGAGAAGAGCATGATTTGAACACTTCGGTGACTAGATTTCAATTCCATGCTTTGAGGGTAACTTTGTGCAATGAGTTCGCCACCACTACTTCCACCTTGGAAGAGCAACTCAAGGCGGAGATCAACAATTCCATGTAAGATATACGTATTGAGATGAACCAACAAATGAATGTACTATGTACAAACATTATAAACGACGTTGTGTGCGCACTTCGACCACAACAAGAGGAAGGTAGTGTTCATCCTGGGGGTGCCATCCCTCCATGAGATGAGGGAGCGACCGCTGGTCGAGGTGGACAAGAAGCTCAACAAAGGTGAGACCGTGTGGTGGCTAATACCATTCATCCACCCCCACCTGGGAGAGGTGAAGGGGGGCGGCTTCCATGGTCCGGGGAGGGGCCATGGACATGGAGGTCATAGTAGGGTAGCACCTGATGAGGCTATGGGGTCCCGATCTTCCGATAGGATGATGACTATCGATTTTGGTGGAGGTGATTCTTGCGATCCGACTACAACCGTACGACGTCGCTTGCGCCTTAGCAATCGCTGAACCACACTCCAAGTCGTTATCAACCGTGCCAAGAACGCGGTTGACCTGACCACAAAGGTCTATTCCTGCATGCAACCGAAGAACACGCAAGAACAAGGATAGTGAGCAACCTGAAATTTGCTAGATATAAAAGTCGCACAAGGATAGTTGAGGTTTTGTTTAGATCAGTTTAGCCCATGTGCAAACTCCACGTTGTCTCTTGTGTCGGCTAGACCAACAGATTCGTGTTATAGAACCCCCCATCGTCTTTCTGTTTCAGATTGAATCCTACATCGTTTATTTGCAATTGAGTTGCTGTTCATCTTGTTCTTGCCTGTTCTTCAATTGCTTGCAGGAACAAGTACCCTCGTGGTTAGGTTGATTGTGCGCCGACAAGGTCATGAACAACCTCTAGAGTTGGTGTATCGATCGCTAAGGCGCAACGTCCTTGGATGGTTGTAGTCGGGTCATCAACGTCATCTCCTTCCCTAATCGAATCTACCACTCTCATCGAAAGATCGGGACCGCTAGTGCTATCAGCACCTTACTTCAATGACGATGACTTTCTGCACTATGACGATGGCTACCACCGCCGTAATTGTTACGGTGATGATTGGCCAAACGAGGAGAAATTTGGTAAGCTTAAATTTACAATGCCATCATTTTCAGGTACACATGAGCCCAAAGAATACCTCACTTAGGAGCTCAAGATGGACAAGGTGTTCCGCTTGCACAATATTCTAAAGAAAAGAAAATTCACATGGCGTGTCTTGAATTCAATGATTATGCATTGGTTTGGTGGGAACAAGTGTAAAACCAAAGGAGGGAGAACAACGAGCCACTCATCACTACATGGGAGGAGATGAAGTACCACATGAGGACAAGGTTTGTTCCTAAATAGTACAAACGTGATCTCTTTGATAAATTGCAGAATTTGAAGCAAGGGAGTTTCACGGTTAAGGAGTACTACAAAGAGATAGAGATGGCCATGATAAGGGCTAATGTTTATGAACAAGAAGAGCAAACTTGGGTTGAAATACAAAAAACATCCACATCCATATTAGATTCAATGGTTGAATAATGATAGTTCCATGAATGTTGGATACACTGTTGATGTTAGTTTTCAGATTGGTAATTACCGAGATATTGTTGAGCATGATGTGGTCTCTATGGATATTTCATTTACTTTTAGGGAGGCCATGGCAATATGATAGATCTGTGATTCATGATGGTAGAACAAATTAATATAAGTTCTTGTGGAATAACAAAAAAATAACATTTCACCCTATGACTCATCCCCAAATTGTGATTGATAATGTGCAAAAGAAAGAAGTGAAAATAGAAAGTGATGAGGCCACCCTTGTCCCAACTCCTCCAATTGAACCAACAAGACCAATTACACGTGCGCGCCCAAAGAAGCTCCAACAACAGGTGAATTTGTTCTTTAAAGAATATAATTTTGATAAGAATTTGCTACTACCTAATTCTAGTGTGCTGTGCGTGCTTAGGTATGAAGAGGAGCTCACTCATGAAGGACGATGTGTTTTGGAACAGGAAAGTCCTAACTTCCACGAATTGTGCGCTGCAAAGAACTCCAGGCAGAGACGTTCAGACCGTCCGGATCCTTTTACTTGAACGTTCGGACCGTCCGAATAGCAACCTCGAGCGGTGCATCATGAAGAATCCCAGACGGAGACGGTCGAACCGTCCGAATGTTTCCCCTTGAACGTTCGGACCGTCCGAAACAAGAGGCGTGCTCGCCGCGGACTATTAGGAGTCTGGACCAAATCAAATAGTTGTGTTCAAGTTATTTCGGTATTGTAAAGTAGAGTTTGTTTCGGTTTCTTGATCCGAACAAATTTGGAACTCGGCCATCGGCCCAACGTGTGTGTGCGTGAGATTAGGGTGTGACTATAAGTAGCCACCACCCCTTCTCCATTAAGCAGACCACTTTATTTTCAGATTGAAATTAGAACAGCATATTGCTTGTTTCTTTTCACAAAAGTATCCATGCGAGGATTACTTGAGAGGAATTGAGCGATCGTTCTTGAATCAAGGTCATGTTTGCTTTTCCATTGGGAATTGATAGCACGGCGTTTCTCCACTCGTGGTCTCGTGGAGAATCCTTTGGTGTATCTTGGTGAATTTCCAAAGAGCTGTGAGTTTTGCATTGGCACGGGCGTACAGCTGGAGACATTGGTTGAGAGACACTAGTTATCGTGATCCTATGTCGAGAAGATCAGGGCCGCCCGTATCAGAAAGTGAAAGAGAGAGGGAACAAAAGAGTGTAATTCCATAAAAGGTTTGCAAGAGAGAAAAGCTGAAGTCGAGTGGAAGACCAAGTGTGAGGGAGAGAACAAGTTAGTAATGACAGCCACAAAATCTAAATTGAGGGACATGAGAGATGATCCCACTTTGACTCACTTTGTGTTGCTGTACAAAGATGCTTTGATGACTACTAATGATATAACCTCTCTTCCTAGTTCTATCTCCTAAGTTTTCTAGGCTTATGATGACGTGTTTCCGGAGGAGGTACCTGTTGGTCTACCACCTATTCGAGGTATTGAGCATCAGATTGACTTTGATGTGGCACTAAGTAGCAATACAACTTTGGTTAGTGCTTGTAGTTCTGTGCACAATGTTCAAGAAGCTTTGAATACCAATTCTGAGGTTTCTAATGTGCACAAAAGACATATTTGGAAAGCTAATGAAGTCTATTTTCCAACGAATCAAACGACACTTGATTTGGAGCTTCCTACACAAAGTTATGGCAATTTCATTGGATGTTGCACGAGCTGTCCGGAGAGACGCGCGAGACTTGCCAAACATAAAGAGTTCGAGTATTGCAAGGCAAGTAAGGGTAAAATCCGACCACACCATGGCTTTCTAAAGGTTGAGAAGAACTCCTTTTCAGGTTTCAAACGGATTTGGAAGCCCCTTGAACAAGAAAACAAAACATATAAAGATTTGAAATTGATTCGGAGTCAAATTGGGACAGCTGGCAAGTGGATACTAAAACGTCCATAACTTTCACAAACGGAGTCCGATTTGGGCGTTCTTGGACTGTTGGAAAGCTATTTCGAAGCCCCACACAATGGACAAGGTGCCAGCCACGAAATCTTCATAGTCAGACGCAAATTAAGAGAGAATCAGGTGGTAGTAATTTAGATATTTCCCTTTTAGTTCGTATTGGAGTTTGTTTCGGCTTAGGCCAGGTTGTGCATGAGTTTTAGTCAAGGCCATGCATTGTGCACCAATATAAGGCCAAGGCCTTAGCCCCATTGTAACTTAGGTTATGAATTGAGAAATAGAAACCAGAAAATCACCATGGTTTCGTGGCCATTGTTGGCGTGTTCTTGAGATTTCCATCGAGGAATTGCTCTTGGTGTGTTGAATCCAATTGTGGTGTTGGATTCTACTCGCTAAAACTTCGGTTTCTCTACCCTTCATTCACGTGCTGCGGTGTGCGTGGGAGAAGGCTTATCTTGAAGAGGGCATCCAACAAGGCGTATCGTGAAAGATCAGGGCCAAAGCAACGGGGTTCAGCTAGCTTGCTAGGTGGATCCGCATCATCTTGGTATCAGAGCGTGGTTGATTACGGTACGAGGTTGCTGAATTTTTCTTGATGGCTGGTTCTATGAAGATTGAAGATGGCAAGGCAATCATGCCGAGCCAATCGGGGAGGTGCCCCAATATGCGGCGTCTTTGCTACCCGAGGTGCGACACGGGCTTGAAGCGACACGTGACTACTTCTTAAGTTGTCACCGGAAGCTTAAAGGCAAGGTTGATGATTTGGGGGCACGAATTGATGCTTTGACGGAGGCGATACGCAACCATCCACCACAATTTCAGCATGCTGAACGGGGACCTCAATATCCCAAACGGCTTGCACCATATGAAGACAACGAACATGAGGAGAACTTTGATGGTGCAGTGGGCTTTGCTCCGCAACCGCGCCATGCTCGGGACTATCGTGGTGCTGACCGTGGTAGGGACATGCGTGGCAGAGATGCTGCCCATGGTGGAGGTATGCGTGATGGTGTCGGGTTTGCTCAGCGTGTTGCCGTGGATGATGGAATTGGGCAGATAAAAATTTCTATCCCATCATTGAATGGTAAAGCTGAACCGGAGGAGTACTTGGATTCGGAGATGCGTGTCGAACAAATTTTTGACAGCCATCACTATACTGAGGATAAGAAGATTCGGTTGGCGACAATTGAGTTCACCGGATATGCTCTTGTTTGGTGGAACCAATTGTGTCGCATAGGAGCTCGTCCGGATACTTGGGTACAATTGAAAAATATTTTGAGGTGGCGTTTTGTCCCAACACACTACACTAGGACCTTGTACAACCGGCTACAACAACTACGTCAAGGTAATTCTAGTGTTGATGAATATTATAAAGAGATGGAGATGTTGATGATCCTTACAGGGACAGAGGAGCATGATGAGGCTACTATGGCACGTTTCTTTAATGGGTTGAATGAGGATGTGCAATATAGGGTGGAGATGGTTCATTACTACAACATTCAAGACTTGGTGCATCAAGCCGAACGTGCTGAACAACAATTGAAGCGCAAACAAGCCAAGGATGGACATGCCAACGCCCAAACAAAGTCATGGAGGCGTTCATTAGAGCAAGGTGATGATGTGGGTTCACACTACAAAGTGGCGGCATCAAGCCGTTCAAATGGTGCTCTTTCAAAGGAGGCAAGCAACAGAGGTAAAGAAGCAACTAAAACTTATTCTAGTTTGCCTTCTAATGCTCGTGCTAGAGAAATTGAGTGTTTCAAGTGCAAGGGAAGAGGTCATATGATGCGTGATTGTCCAAATCAACGAAGAGTGCTTCTCACTAAAGATGGCTATGCTTCAACAACTTTTAGTAGTGATTCTGAAAGTGAAAAATCTGACGATTCCAAGGAGGGTGTTGTTTATTGTGATCCAGAATTTAATGGTGTTAATCTTTTGGTCCGAAAGGTGCAAAGTAAAAAAACTGAAACCAAAGGACAGCGGTAGAGTGTTTTCCAAGCGGAGTGCAAGATCAAAGATAAAGCATACAGTTGATCATAGATGGTGAAAGTTATACCAATGTGATTAGCAAAGATTGGTGTATGCTTTAGGGCTGTCCACGTGGAGGCACCCTCAACCACATTACGTGGAGTGGCTACACAACTCCGGAAGACTGAAGATAACTCACAAGGTACGTGTTCCGTTTGTTGTTGGTGACTATGTTGACAAGGTGGATTGCAACGTAGTTCCAATGGATGCATGTGGGTTATTGTTGAGAAGACCATGGCAATATGATCGCAATGGTACGCATGAGGGCCGGTCCAACACATACACTTTTGTACATGGGGGAAAGAAGCATGTGTTGAAACCAAAATTGGAGAGTGCTATTCATGTTGATGAAGAAATTACAGCCAAGGAAAAGCAAGCTCATAAGATTACCCCAAAGCCGAGGACGGCTTTGCTTCAAGGAGGCGAGGATGATGTGGCACCAAGTAGCAATACAACTTTGGTTAGTGGTTGTAGTTCTGTGCACAATGTTCAAGAAGCTTTGAATACCAATTCTGAGGTTTCTAATGTGCACAAAAGACATATTTGGAAAGCTAATGAAGTCTATTTTCCAACGACTCAAACGACACTTGATTTGGAGCTTCCTACACAAAGTTATGGCAATTTCATTGGATGCTGCACGAGCTGTCCGGAGAGACGCGCGAGACTTGCCAAACATAAAGAGGGGTAAAATCCGACCACACCATGGCTTTCTAAAGGTTGAGAAGGACTCCTTTTCAGGTTCCAAACGGATTTGGAAGCCCCTTGAACAAGAAAACAAAACATATAAAGATTTGAAACGATTCGGACTCAGATTGGGACAGCTGGCAAGACCGATACTAAAATGTCCATAACTTTCACAAACGGAGTCCGATTTGGGCGTTCTTGGACTCGTTGGAAAGCTATTTCGAAGCCCCACACAATGAACAAGGTGCTAGCCACGAAATCCTCATAGTCAGATCGCAAATTAAGAGAGAATCAGGTGGTAGTAATTTAGATATTTCCTTTTTAGTTCGTATTGGAGTTTGTTTCGGCCTTAGGCCAGGTTGTGCGTGAGTTTTAGTCAAGGCTGTGCGTTATGCACCAATATAAGGCCAGGGCCTTAGCCCCATTGTAACTTAGGTTATGAATTGAGAAATAGAAACCAGAAAATCACCATGGTTTGGTGGCCATTGTTGGCGTGTTCTTGAGATTTTCATCGAGGAATTGCTCTTGGTGTGTTGAATCCAATTGTGGTGTTGGATTCTACTCGCTGAAACTTCGGTTTCTCTACCCTTCATTCACGTGCTGCGGTGTGCGTGGGAGAAGGCTTATCTTGGAGAGGGCATCCAACAAGGCGTATCGTGAAAGATCAGGGCCAAAGCAACGGGGTTCAGCTAGCTTGCTAGGTGGATCCGCATCAGACTTGGTTCTAGAAGCCCCTCTTCCAAATTGGCTGTCGTACCGCAACAACCCGAAGGAGACAACGGAAATTCAGCGGCAAGTACAAGCACTTTTGGACAAAGGGTACGTATGTGAGAGTCAATCCTTGTGCTGTTCCTGTTGTTCTTGTTGTTCCTAAAAATGATAGTACTTGGAGAATATGTGCAGACTGGAGCTATCAACAACATACTATTTGCTATCATCATCCTATTCCTAGGCTAGATAATATGCTTAATGAGTTAAGTGGTTCTAGTACTTTTCTAAGATTGATTTGAGTAGTGGTTACCATCAAATAAGAATGAAACATGGTGATGAATGGAAAACTGGATTCGAAACAAAATTTGGCTTGTATGAATGGTTAGCAATGCCTTTTGGTTTGTCCAATGTCCTAGTACTTTCATGCGCTTCATGAACCATGTTTTGACACACTTTATTGGAACATTTGTGGTAGTTTACTTTGATGATATCCTGATATATAGCCGCTCTTTATATGATCATGTTGAATACATCAAACAAGTACTAGAAGTACTTAGGCAGGACGTTTGTATGCTAATCTTGAGAAGTGTACTTTTTGCACTAGTAAATTTGTGTTCCTAGGCTATGTTGTTTCAGCTCATAGAATTGAAGTAGATGAATCTAACATTGAAGTTATTCGAAATTAGCCTACTCTTGTGAATGTTAGTCAAATTCGTAGCTTCCATGGGCTTACTGGTTTCTATCGACGATTTGTGAAAGATTTTAGCATCATTGTTGCCCCATTAAATGAATTAACTAAAAAGGGAGTCACTTTTGATTGGAGAGAAAAATAAGACAAAGATTTTGCTGAATTGAAGAAATGTTTGACTGAAGCACCATTACTTGTTTTACCTGATTTCACTAAAACTTTTGAGATTGAATATGATGCTAGTGGATTAGGTATTGATAGTGTTTTGATATAGGAAAGAAAATCTATTGCATATTTCAGTGAGAAACTTCATGGTGCATAATTGAATTATTATGTTTATAGTAAAGAATTGTATGCTCTTGTTCGTGTGTGGAAACTTGGCAACATTACTTTGGCCTAAAAAATTCATCATACATTCTGATCATGAAGCTTTGAAATACTTAAAGGGCCAAGCGAAATTGAATCGTAGACGTGCTAGAATTCATTGAGACCTTTCTATACATTGTCAAATATAAGAAAGGCAAAGAGAATGTGATAGCTGATGCATTGTCTCGAAAACTTGAGCTTTTGACTCAATTAGAAGTAAAGGTACCAAGGATAGAAAGCTTGAAAGATTATATGCTTCCGATCGAGAATTTGCAGACCCATATTCTAATTGCAAAGATGGGAAATGGTGAGACAAGTTTCATATTCATAATGGTTTTCTCTTTCTCATGAACAAGCTATATGTTCCAGATTCTTCTATGCGTTTGCTACTATTGCAAGAGTCTCATGCAGGGGGACTGATGGGACATTTTGAAAGAGAGAAGACGTACATGATGTTGGCCTATCTCTTTTATTGGCCAAATATGAGGTGAGACATCGAGAGGTTCATTCAAAGATGCATCACATGCCATAAGGTGAAGTCGAAACTCAATACACATGGTTGTATACTCCACTTCCAGTTTCTAGTGCTCATTGGACACTCTCAAAAGGGGGAGGATGATGAGAGCGTCTCTACTACACATTCATCCTCCACTCCAAGTGTCCATGAGAAAGCTAATAATGAGGTTCCAAAAGGTCCTATGACAAGAGCAAGAGCTAAGATACTCCAACAACAGGTGCTTTTGTTTCTTAGAGAGTTTCCTATTGCTTTAGAAGAGAATGGTATACTATCTTATGCACATACATTGTGCGTTCTCATATTTGAAGCAATGGAAGAACAAGTGGAGAAACCAACCAGCCAAGCACAAGGGGAGAAAGGCTCATGTGGCCATAGGGAAGGAGGCCCATGCGGCCAACCGTTAAAAGGAGGAGAAAACCCATGCGGCCAAACCCAGGTAGAAGAAGGTCCAATCGGCTAGTCCAAGACAATACTGGCTAAATACCACCGAGGGAAGCAAACCCAAGTCATGCGCCCGCACATCTATAGAAATGTCCATGTTTATACTTTTAGAAAGGCATGTTTGCCATTTTGTGATTAACGGCTGATTTGGAGCTAGCTCTTATTATGAGCTCCAAAAACCGAATAAAGACTAAGTAGAATGGGCCTTAGGCCATGTGTGTGCGTGTGAAACCCTAAAGCCCATGTGTGGGGCATGGGGCCCAAGAGTGTGCGCAAGTGGGGGCTGTGCAAGCTTGCGCACGCCTTAAAGGCAGCCGCCACCCCTCTTGGAACCCTTAGACCACCTTTTTAGAATTAATCTACTATTACTCATGCTTGTGTTCTTCCTTTACCACTGAAATTCTATGGAGTATTAGGGAGTATTCTTCAATCAAGATCGTTTAGCCTTTCCGCTGGGAGTTGGGTGCACAATAGATCTTCGCTTAGTGGTTGATGAAATCGATGTGAGTGTGTTTTGGTGGATTAAAGAGTGTTCATCCCTTGCACTGGCATTGGAGGATCACTATGATTCATCAAGACTCCCATGAATATTCAATCCTACGTCAAGAAGATCGGGTGAACTCGTATCAATGTTGGAGCCAAAGCTTGCTAATACAGCGATGGATGCCTACTTGAAGGACGGACCTAAGTGTGGGTCTTCACTTAGGGGATGGACCTAAGTGAGGATTCGAATGCTCTATTAGGGGATGGATCTAAGAGACTAGATGACGTAAAGGCTATATGATAATCACTTCCATCACTCACCAAAGGAAGCGTGAAGTTGCCGACAGTATAATTGATTATCTCATTTGGGTAAAGTTATACAATCTCTACAGAGTGTTAAAACTTTTTAAATAGCCGTGATCGCGGTCATGAGGATGTTTGGATGCAGCCACAATGGGTATAGTTTTTATTTTCAAAACTGTTTCACTGAACATGATAGGGTGACATACACATCTTTTGTGTGCCATGCCCATGGATGGGAATTGTGTGTTGTTCACAGCTGAGGAGGCTATGAATGAATGTGATTTATTGTTATCGAAATTATATAAATGTTATTTTATTACATATCAAATGCTCTTTATAATTTCGTTTGCAAATTATTACTTATTGATGTTGCAAATGAAATTTGCTTCATATTGAAAATAACGTAGCATAGAGCCTCAACCTTTGACAGCCTTACATATATGTATAATTTTGAGATATACTACAAGTCTTACTAAGCATACTGATACGGTGTCGCCCGATCTTCTCGACGTAGGATGGATACTCACGGGAGTCTTGATGAATCGTAATGATCCTCCAATGCCAATGCAAGGGATGAACACTCTTTAATCCGCCAAAACACACTCGTGTTGATTTCGCCAACCACCAAGCGAAGATCTATTGTGCACCCAATTCCCAACGGAAAGGCTAAACGATCTTGATTGAAGAAGACACTCCTAATTCCCTAAGGAATTTCAGCAGCAATGCTAAACTCGAAAACTTAAGTAGATTGATTTTTCTCAAATGTGGTCTGCCTTCAACAAAAGGGATACAAGGGGGTTTTATAGTGCTTCCCCCGAACTCACGCAAGGAAGGCTTGGCCGAATCAATCTCTAATTCGGTCAGGGTGTCCTAATCTAATTCCTAAAATTTAGCAAGTTTGTTTCCTTCAATTTCGGGCTAAGCCCCTATCCTATTACAGAACCGAGATTTGAGGTGGACTCTCATTCTTTTGGGCACTCAACTCTTTTGGGCACGCAGGCCACATCTTGCACACACCATGAGATTTGTGATCCTGGACTCTCATTCTCTTGACTCACGGCTGGTTGGTCCTTCTCCACTTGATCTTCCATTGCTTCGAATCTGAGAAGGCACAACATATTGCATTAGGTAGTATGCTATTCTCATCTAACGTAATAGAAGACTCTCTAAGAAACAAAAGCACCTGTTGTTGAAGTAGTTTAGCTCTTGCTCTTGTCATAGGACCTTTTGGAGCCTCTTCACTAGCATTGTCATGCACACTTGGAGTGGACGATGAATGTGAAATAGAGATGTCCTCATCATCCTCCCCCTATTGAAAAGGAGTCGTCCTCGACTCTGTGCCATCTTGTCCAAAAAATGGTGATAAATCAGCAACATTATCATTGATCTTGTATGCATTATCATTGATCTTGGCAAGTACTTTAAAAGGACCATCACCACGGGGCATCAATTTTGATTTACACTTCTCCGGAAAGCATTCTTTGCGAAGATGTACCCATACTAAGTCACCTGGTTCAAATAGCATTTTCTTTCTAGTCTTGTTAGCTTTAGAAGCATAAGCACGCACCTTCTTTTCAATTACCTCTTTAGTCTTTTCATGGAGCTTTTTCACAAAATCGGCACGCTTAGAAGCCTCCATATTTGTACGTTCTTGTAATGGAAGTGGGCATCAAGTCAAGTGGCGTGATCGGTTTGAAACCATACACCACCTCAAATGGACACAATTGAGTTGTAGAATGCACCGCCCGATTATATGCAAATTCAACATGCGGTAGACAATCTTCCCACTCTTTCAAATTCTTTTTGATCATTGTCCGCAACAGCATTGAGAGTGTGCGGTTCACCACCTCTGTTTGTCCACCTGTTTGTGGGTGATAAGTTGTTGAAAACAACAACTTTGTCCTAAGCTTGGCCCATAAAGTCTTCCAAAAGTAGCTCATGGACTTGACGTCACGATCTGAAACAATAGTTCTTGGCATTCCATGCAACCTCACAATCTCCCTGAAAAACAAGTCAGCTACATGCGACGCATCGTCGCTTTATGACAGGGAATAAAATGTGCTATTTTAGAAAACCGATCCACAACAACAAAGACTAAATCCCGCCCCCTCTTGGTTCTAGGTAATCTCAACACAAAATCCTTGCTAATATCTTCCCAAGGAACACTAGGAACTGGAAGTGGAGTGTACAAACCATGTGGATTGAGTTTTGACTTTGCTTTATGGCATTTGATGCATCTTTGAACAAATCTCTTGACGTCGCGCCTCATCTTTGGCCAATAGAAGTGATCAGCCAACATCATATAAGTCTTCTCTCTTCCAAAATGCCCCATCAATCCTCCTGCGTGGGACTCCTGCAATAGTAGCAAACGCACAGAAGAATTTGGAACGCATAGTTTGTTCATGCGAAAGAGAAAACCATCATGAACATGAAACTTATCTTACCCTTTTCCATCTTTGCAATTAGAATATGGTGCTGAAAAGTCATGATCAGAAGCATATAAATCTTTCAAACTCTCTAGCCCTGGAACCTTTACTTCCAATTGAGCGAAAAGCACATGTTTTCTAGACAATGTGATGAGGACATCCCCATTACATATACATCTTCCACTCCAAGCACGCATGAGAATATCCAAGAACCAGAAGGCCCAATGACGAGAGCAAGAGCCAAGCGTTTAAACAAACAGGTGCTTTGGTTTCTTAAGGAGTTTCCTTTAATTGATGATGAACTTGGAATACTACCTCATGCTAGTATTTTATGTATTCTTAGGTATGACTCATGTGAAGACTTGGGAGAGCAAAAGGGAGGAGCCCAAGGACTTAAAGTACAGGTTTTGGATAAGATTTTCAAGCCAAATTCAGACTTCCCACGTGCTCAATCCAATTCAAACTCGGATTCAACTCAGGATTCAATTCGGACTCGGTTCGGGACAGCCTAACAGGCAATTACTAAAAAGGCCATAACTTTCACAAACGGAGTCCGATTCAGGTGTTCTTGTACTCGTTGGAAAGATAATTTCAAGGGCTACGCAATGGATCTGGTCCCATCTTCAAATTCGTCACGGATAAAAAGTTATGATCGAAATAATATGACGGTTGAAAAATATAGTTTCCTTTTTGTAAGAGTTCGTATCTAAAACCATATAGGGTTGAGTTGTACTTGGTTTGGGGACCATATGGACGTCCCAAGGGCTATATAAGCCTTGTATTGGCAGCCTTTAGGGCTCAGACCACTTTTGATAATTAATACTCTTGTTCTTTCCGTTGGCTGAACCAACTTGAGGGAATTGGGAGTTTGCTGAAAATCAAGATCGTTCAACCTTTCCGTTGGGAATTGGGAGCGCGATGGAACTTCATCGGTGGTCGTGAAGTTCAGCACGTGTGGTTGGGCGAATTATAGAGTGCTAACTCTTGCATTGGCAACGGGAGATCACTACGGTTCGTCGAATCCTCGTGAGTACCTTGATCCTACGACGAGAAGATCGGGCGACCCCGTATCATCTTGGTATCAGAGCGCGGTTTACTCGGTAGGATTATTTACCCTTAGTTTTAGATTTATTTACTTCTGTCCTATAGTCCATTAAAACTGAAAATTGCAGCAAAAATCCAAACCCTAGTTTTGCATCTGTTAATTTTGTGAGTTTTGTTAGGTTTTGATCCATTAGAATTTTGTTTAGGTGCTGATCGTTCATGTTTATTTGCGTAGCTTAATCTTTGTGTCCAATCCAAAATCCAAAAAAAAAATCTTGCTGATATTCTTTTCATCAATTGAGACTAGCTGTTGAATATTGCATCTAGGGCAGTTCTTGAGTATTTTACACTTAGCTAAATATTTGTGACCTGCAAAAAAAAATCAAAGGAACAATTAAAGTTAGTTCGGCCTTTAAAAAAAAAGAAGACAGCTGAAAAAAAAGAAGAAAAAAAGAAAGAAAAAAAACATTGGCCAAATTTGGGTGAGTTCTTAGTCCATAAATTCAGATTGTGTAATTTAATCTCTTGAGCAATCTCGTGCCCTTACTTTCATATCATTGCAATTGGCTAGCGTCTCTCCTAGTACTTGGTGCAAAACGAGCTATCTAATCTTTAATTTCAGATTGCCTATAGTTAGCTCATTCCTTTGTTTGCATCGAGTCACATTGATCTTTGCGTGTGCGTTCATATACTTCACTTAAATCTTTTGGATCAGCACTTAGGCAAAGTATTCTAGCTTGGATTAACTTTACAACATCAAGAATTTCAGATTGCTAGGATATACACTTTCATACCAAGCTCCACCATATAACCGTTATTGTGCAAGTAGTGAACACTCTTAAATTCGCTTGATCATCACTGTGCTGTTGTCACTTCTACCAGGTGTAAGATTTTATTGGCCTTAATTCACTTGGAAGGGTAAGAACTTTACTTGGGAGAGAAAACAGTGAGATTGAGTGATTTCCACAAAGCATTATTCTACATAGCTATTTGTTTCTTGCATAGCTAACCATGTCAGGAGAAGGAGAACACCATGATGAGAGTGGTGAGACAAATGAAACTCAGGCATTCGTCAAGCAATATCAATTTGGAGCACTCCGTGAACACTTTCAACGTGAGCTACGCCAAGGACTCGATCAACTCCATGAGAAGCATGATGCTTTTGCTGATCAAATTGCAAGGAGATGCAAAATATGGAGATACAAGCTGATGAAAATATGCGCCAATTGCGGGAGGACATTGGAGCCCTCACTAGGCTCATACAAGCTCGCAATGGAGGCGATGAAGCAAGTGTTCAAGGAGGAGAAGTTGCTGCGCATGTACCTCCTGCACCGCAACACCGAGTGGCGGCCAACGTGGTGCGTCCACCACAACTCGGAGGATGAGGAGTAGGCCATGGAGGGTGTGGCCAAGGCCTAGGTGGAGGCCGTGGTGGCCGTGGTGGTGCTGCACATGCGATGGAATGGGATGGTGATTTTGCCTTGCATTACAATGACCATTGTCATCGTCCACGCAATGAAGATGATGGATTGGGCAAGCTCAAGTTTTCCATGCCCAAGTTTGTAGGTGGAACTGATCCCGAGGAGTATCTAACTTGGGAATTGAAGGTTGACAAAATATTCCGTATGCATCGCTATACGGATGAGAGAAAGATACAGTTGGCATCACTTGAATTTGAAGGCTATGCGTTGGATTGGTGGGAACAAGTCATTACTCAAAGAGCTGAGAATGGAGAAGTCCCTATTGCATCATGGCAAGAGATGAAGCGAGAAATGAGAGCCCGTTTTGTTCCTCGTCATTACAAACGTGATCTATTTGGTAAATTGCAGAATATGAAGCAGGGTGCACATTCTAAGGAGGAGTACTACAAGGAGATGGAGTTAGCCATGATTCGAGCCAAGGTGCAAGAACAAGAAGAGCAAACCATGGCACGCTTCCTCTCAGGTTTGAACCATCAAGTCAAAAGAATTGTCAATTTTCAGCCCTATAACAATCTTTATGAGTTAGTGCATCAAGCTACAAAGGCAGAACGACAATTGCAAGAGGATGCTAAGTTTGCAAGATCAATGTCCAGCGGAGGAAGATATGGTTCCAAATCACAAATAAGCCAAAGAACAGCTCTAAGTGGTGGTTCCAGTTTTCGCCCATCATCTAGCAAGAAGGAAGATGCCACTCCAAGTACAAGGAAGCCATTAAATCCAGCAGCTAGTGGTGCTTCTTCTGTGGGTTCTACAGCGAAGAGTAGCGGCATACAATGCTTCAAGTGCCTTGGTCATGGTCATATGCAAAAGGATTGCCCAAATAACAAGGCGATGTTGATATTAGAGAATGGGGAATATGATTCTGCAAGTGAAGAAGAGAATGATCACCATGCTGATTTAGGGACATATGATGATGCACATGAGGAGGAGCAAGACATAGAGTATTGTGATCCCGGTGTTGGTCCTATACTTGTGTGTGCGCCGACGGTGTTAAGTGTGCAACCAAAGCCTTCCCATGAACAGCGCTGCAATTTATTCCATACAAGAGCTCAAGTTAGCAAGGATGGCAAATTTTGCAAGGTAATCATTGATGGTGGGAGTTGTCATAATTTAGCTAGCAAGGAGCTTTGCAACAAACTTGGGTTGAAGTACAAGAAGCACCCACACCCATATCAGATTCAGTGGTTGCATGAGAAAGGCTCATTGAATGTGGGATACACCGTGGATGTTGAATTTGAAATTGGCAGTTATCGTGATACGGTGGAGTGTGATGTGGTGCCTATGGATGTATGTCACTTGCTACTAGGAAGGCCATGGCAATATGATCGCGCTGTGCTTCATGATGGAAGAACTAATCAATACAAGTTTTGGTGGAACAACAAACAAGTGGTGCTGCGACCGTTAACTCCTTCCCAAATTGTAAATGATAATGTACAAAAGGTTGAAGTGCAAGTTGAGAGCGAGAAAGGGAGAGAACAAAAGAGTGTGATTCCACAAAAGGTGAGTGAGGGAACACAAACCAAAACTGAGAGGTAAAAGCAAGAGTGAGGGAGAGCAAAACTTAGTCATGATAGCCACCAAATCTGATCTAAAACAGATGAAAGAAGATCCCGCTTTGATGCACCTTGTATTGCTGTACAAGGATGCTTTACTTTCTACTAATGATTTAACATCTCTTCCTAGTGCTGTTTCTCAAGTTTTGCAGGCTTACGATGATGTGTTTCCGGAGGAGGTGCCCGCTGGTCTACCACCTATTCGAGGCATTGAGCATCAAATTGACTTAGTCCCGGGGGCCCCTCTTCCCAACCGGCGACCGTACCGCACAAATCCAGAAGAAACAAAGGAGATTCAGCGCCAAGTGCAAGCACTTTTGGACAAAGGGTACGTACGCGAGAGTCTTAGTCCTTGTGCCGTTCCTGTTATTCTTGTTCCTAAGAAAGATGGTACTTGGAGAATGTGCATAGACTGTAGAGCTATTAACAACATAACTGTTCGCTACCGTCATCCTATTCCTAGGTTAGATGATATGCTTGATGAGTTAAGTGGTTCTACTATCCTAAGATTGACTTGCGTAGTGGCTACCATCAAATAAGAATGAAACATGGTGATGAATGGAAAACTGCTTTTAAAACGAAATTTGGCTTGTATGAATGGTTAGTGATGCCTTTTGGATTGTCCAACGCTCCTAGTACATTCATGCGCTTAATGAACCATGTTTTGAGACACTTCATTGGAAAATTTGTGGTAGTTTACTTTGATGATATTCTCATATATAGCCGCTGTTTGGATGATCATATTGAACACATTAAACAAGTGCTAGAAGTGCTTAGGAAAGAACGCTTGTATGCCAATCTTGAGAAGTGTACTTTTTGCACTAGTAAGGTTGTGTTTCTAGGCTATGTTGTTTCAGCTCATGGAATTGAAGTGGATGAATCTAAAATTGAAGCTATTAGAAATTGGCCAATTCCTGTGAATGTTAGTCAAATTCGTAGCTTCCATGGGCTCGCTAGCTTTTATCGGCGATTTGTGAAAGACTTTAGCACCATTGCTGCTCCATTAAATGAATTAACTAAAAAGGGGGTGATTTTTGAGTGGGGAGAAAAACAAGACAAAGCTTTTGCTGAATTAAAAAAGTGTTTGACTGAAGCACCATTGCTTGCTTTACCTGATTTCACAAAAACTTTTGAGATTGAATGCGATGCTAGTGGAATATGTATTGGTGGTGTTTTGATGCAAGAAAGAAAACCTGTTGCATATTTCAGTGAGAAACTTCATGGTGCACAATTGAATTATCCTGTTCATGATAAAGAATTATATGCTCTTGTGCGTGTCTTGGAAACTTGGCAACATTATCTTTGGCCTAAGGAATTCATAATACATTCTGATCATGAATCTTTGAAATACTTAAAGGGCCAAGCGAAATTGAATCGTCGACATGCTAAGTGGGTAGAATTCATTGAGACCTTTCCATACATTATTAAATATAAGAAAGGCAAAGAGAATGTGGTAGCTGATGCATTGTCACGAAAACATGTGCTTTTGACTCAGTTGGAGGTAAAGGTACCAGGGTTAGAATGTTTGAAAGATTTATATGTTTCCGATCATGAATTTGCAGCTCCATATTCTAATTGCAAAGATGGGAAAGGGTGGGATAAGTTTCATATTAATGATGGTTTCCTCTTTCGCATGAATAAGCTATGTGTCCCGGAGTCCTCGGTGCGTTTGTTATTGTTGCAGGAATCTCATGCAGGAGGATTGATGGGGCATTTTGGGAGAGAGAAGACTTACATGATGTTGGCTGATCACTTCTATTGGCCAAAAATGAGGCGAGACGTCGAGAGGTTCGTTCAAAGATGCATTACATGCCATAAGGCAAAGTCAAAACTCAATCCACATGGTTTGTATACTCCACTTCCTGTTCCTAGTACTCCTTGGGAAGATATTAGCATGGATTTTGTATTAGGGCTGCCTAGGACCAAGAGGGGAAGGGATTCAGTCTTTGTTGTTGTGGATAGGTTCTCTAAAATGGCATATTTTATTCCCTGTCATAAGAGCGACGATGCGTCGCATGTAGCTGACTTGTTTTTCAGGGAGATTGTGAGATTGCATGGAATGCCACGAACCATTGTTTCAGATCGTGACGTCAAGTTCATGAGCTACTTTTGGAAGACTTTGTGGGCCAAGCTTGGGACAAAGTTGTTGTTTTCCACGACTTGTCATCCACAAACAGATGGGCAAACGGAGGTGGTGAACCGCACACTTTCAACATTGCTACGTACCTTGATAAAGAAGAATTTGAAAGAGTGGGAAGATTGTCTACCGCATGTGGAGTTTGCATATAATAGGGCGGTACATTCTACAACTCAATTGTGTCCATTCGAGGTGTATGGTTTCAAACCAATCACGCCACTTGATTTGCTTCCACTCCCACTACAAGAACGCGCTAATATGGAGGCTTCTAAACGTGCTGATTTTGTGAAAAAGCTCCATGCCACAACCAAAGAGGTAATTGAAAAGAAGGTACGTGCTTATGCTTCCAAAGCTAACAAGTCTAGAAAGAAAATGCTTTTTGAACCAGGTGATTTAGTGTGGGTACACCTTCGCAAAGACCGCTTTCCGGAGAAGCGTAGATCTAAATTGATGCCCCGTGGTGATGGACCTTTTAAAGTACTTGCCAAGATCAATGATAATGCATACAAGATAGAGCTTCCGGGAGACGACTATGGGGTGAGCACTACTTTTAATGTTGCTGATTTATCTCCATTCTTTGGGCAAGAAGACACCGAGTCGAGGACGACTCCTTTTCAAGAGGGGGAGGATGATGAGGACATCCCCATTACATATACATCTTCCACTCCAAGCACGCATGAGAATATCCAAGAACCAGAGGGCCCAATGACGAGAGCAAGAGCCAAGCGTTTAAACAAACATGTGCTTTTGTTTCTTAAGGAGTTTCCTTTAATTGATGATGAACTTGGAATACTACCTCATGCTAGTATTTTATGTATTCTTAGGTATGACTCATGTGAAGACTTGGGAGAGCAAAAGGGAGGAGCCCAAGGACTTAAAGTACAGGTTTTGGATAAGATTTTCAAGCCAAATTCAGACTTCCCACGTGCTCAATCCAATTCAAACTCGGATTCAACTCAGGATTCAATTCGGACTCGGTTCGGGACAGCCTTACAGGCAATTACTAAAAAGGCCATAACTTTCACAAACGGAGTCCGATTCAGGTGTTCTTGTACTCGTTGGAAAGATAATTTCAAGGGCTACGCAATGGATCTGGTCCCATCTTCAAATTCGTCACGGATAAAAAGTTAGGATCGAAATAATATGACGGTTGAAAAATATAGTTTCCTTTTTGTAAGAGTTCGTATCTAAAACCATATAGGGTTGAGTTGTACTTGGTTTGGGGACCATATGGACGTCCCAAGGGGCTATATAAGCCTTGTATTGGCAGCCTTTAGGGCTCAGACCACTTTTGATAATTAATACTCTTGTTCTTTCCGTTGGCTGAACCAACTTGAGGGAATTGGGAGTTTGCTGAAAATCAAGATCGTTCAACCTTTCCGTTGGGAATTGGGAGCGCGATGGAACTTCATCGGTGGTCGTGAAGTTCAGCACGTGTGGTTGGGCGAATTATAGAGTGCTAACTCTTGCATTGGCAACGGGAGATCACTACGGTTCGTCGAATCCTCGTGAGTACCTTGATCCTACGACGAGAAGATCGGGCGACCCCGTATCATCTTGGTATCAGAGCGCGGTTTACTCGGTAGGATTATTTACCCTTAGTTTTAGATTTATTTACTTCTGTCCTATAGTCCATTAAAACTGAAAATTGCAGCAAAAAAATCCAAACCCTAGTTTTGCATCTGTTAATTTTGTGAGTTTTGTTAGGTTTTGATCCATTAGAATTTTGTTTAGGTGCTGATCGTTCATGTTTATTTGCGTAGCTTAATCTTTGTGTCCAATCCAAAATCCAAAAAAAAATCTTGCTGATATTCTTTTCATCAATTGAGACTAGCTGTTGAATATTGCATCTAGGGCAGTTCTTGAGTATTTTACACTTAGCTAAATATTTGTGACCTGCAAAAAAAAATCAAAGGAACAATTAAAGTTAGTTCGGCCTTTAAAAAAAAAGAAGACAGCTGAAAAAAAAGAAGAAAAAAAGAAAGAAAAAAAACATTGGCCAAATTTGGGTGAGTTCTTAGTCCATAAATTCAGATTGTGTAATTTAATCTCTTGAGCAATCTCGTGCCCTTACTTTCATATCATTGCAATTGGCTAGCGTCTCTCCTAGTACTTGGTGCAAAACGAGCTATCTAATCTTTAATTTCAGATTGCCTATAGTTAGCTCATTCCTTTGTTTGCATCGAGTCACATTGATCTTTGCGTGTGCGTTCATATACTTCACTTAAATCTTTTGGATCAGCACTTAGGCAAAGTATTCTAGCTTGGATTAACTTTACAACATCAATAATTTCAGATTGCTAGGATATACACTTTCATACCAAGCTCCACCATATAACCGTTATTGTGCAAGTAGTGAACACTCTTAAATTCGCTTGATCATCACTGTGCTGTTGTCACTTCTACCAGGTGTAAGATTTTATTGGCCTTAATTCACTTCGGAAGGGTAAGAACTTTACTTGGGAGAGAAAACAGTGAGATTGAGTGATTTCCACAAAGCATTATTCTACATAGCTATTTGTTTCTTGCATAGCTAACCATGTCAGGAGAAGGAGAACACCATGATGAGAGTGGTGAGACAAATGAAACTCAGGCATTCGTCAAGCAATATCAATTTGGAGCACTCCGTGAACACTTTCAACGTGAGCTACGCCAAGGACTCGATCAACTCCATGAGAAGCATGATGCTTTTGCTGATCAAATTGCAAGGGAGATGCAAAATATGGAGATACAAGCTGATGAAAATATGCGCCAATTGCGGGAGGACATTGGAGCCCTCACTAGGCTCATACAAGCTCGCAATGGAGGCGATGAAGCAAGTGTTCAAGGAGGAGAAGTTGCTGCGCATGTACCTCCTGCACCGCAACACCGAGTGGCGGCCAACGTGGTGCGTCCACCACAACTCGGAGGATGAGGAGTAGGCCATGGAGGGTGTGGCCAAGGCCTAGGTGGAGGCCGTGGTGGCCGTGGTGGTGCTGCACATGCGATGGAATGGGATGGTGATTTTGCCTTGCATTACAATGACCATTGTCATCGTCCACGCAATGAAGATGATGGATTGGGCAAGCTCAAGTTTTCCATGCCCAAGTTTGTAGGTGGAACTGATCCCGAGGAGTATCTAACTTGGGAATTGAAGGTTGACAAAATATTCCGTATGCATCGCTATACGGATGAGAGAAAGATACAGTTGGCATCACTTGAATTTGAAGGCTATGCGTTGGATTGGTGGGAACAAGTCATTACTCAAAGAGCTGAGAATGGAGAAGTCCCTATTGCATCATGGCAAGAGATGAAGCGAGAAATGAGAGCCCGTTTTGTTCCTCGTCATTACAAACGTGATCTATTTGGTAAATTGCAGAATATGAAGCAGGGTGCACATTCTAAGGAGGAGTACTACAAGGAGATGGAGTTAGCCATGATTCGAGCCAAGGTGCAAGAACAAGAAGAGCAAACCATGGCACGCTTCCTCTCAGGTTTGAACCATCAAGTCAAAAGAATTGTCAATTTTCAGCCCTATAACAATCTTTATGAGTTAGTGCATCAAGCTACAAAGGCAGAACGACAATTGCAAGAGGATGCTAAGTTTGCAAGATCAATGTCCTTTGCTGCCCGTATACCGTCCAACGGAGGAAGATATGGTTCCAAATCACAAATAAGCCAAAGAACAGCTCCAAGTGGTGGTTCCAGTTTTTGCCCATCATCTAGCAAGAAGGAAGAAGCCACTCCAAGTACAAGGAAGCCATTAAATCCAGCAGCTAGTGGTGCTTCTTCTGTGGGTTCTACAGCGAAGAGTAGCGGCATACAATGCTTCAAGTGCCTTGGTCATGGTCATATGCAAAAGGATTGCCCAAATAACAAGGTGATGTTGATATTAGAGAATGGGGAATATGATTCTGCAAGTGAAGAAGAGAATGATCACCATGCTGATTTAGGGACATATGATGATGCACATGAGGAGCAAGACATAGAGTATTGTGATCCCGGTGTTGGTCGTATACTTGTGTGTGCGCCGACGGTGTTAAGTGTGCAACCAAAGCCTTCCCATGAACAGCGCTGCAATTTATTCCATACAAGAGCTCAATTTATTCCATCTTCAAATTCTTCACGGATAAAAAGTTATGATCGAAATAATATGACGGTTGAAAAATATAGTTTCCTTTTTGTAAGAGTTCGTATCTAAAACCATATAGGGTTGAGTTGTACTTGGTTTGGGGACCATATGGACGTCCCAAGGGGCTACATAAGCCTTGTATTGGCAGCCTTTAGGGCTCAGACCACTTTTGATAATTAATACTCTTGTTCTTTCCGTTGGCTGAACCAACTTGAGGGAATTGGGAGTTTGCTGAAAATCAAGATCGTTCAACCTTTCCGTTGGGAATTGGGAGCGCGATGGAACTTCATCGGTGGTCGTGAAGTTCAGCACGTGTGGTTGGGCGAATTATAGAGTGCTAACTCTTGCATTGGCAACAGAGATCACTACGGTTCGTCGAATCATCGTGATTACCTTGACCCTACGACGAGAAGATCGGGCGACCCTGTATCACAATGCATCAGCTACCACATTTTCCTTGCCGTTCTTGTATTTAACAACGTATGGAAAAGTCTCAATGAATTCAACCCACTTAGCATGTCTACGGTTCAGGTTAACTTGTCCTTTCAAATATTTCAAAGCTTCATGATCAGAATGAATGACAAATTCTTTAGGCCAAAGATAATGTTGCCAAGTCTGTAATGCACGCACAAGAGCATACAATTCTTTGTCATAAACAGGATAATTCAATTGTGCACCATGAAGTTTCTCACTAAAACATGCAACAGGTTTTCTTTCTTGCATCAAAACACCACCAATACCTATTCCACTAGCATCACATTCAATCTCAAAAGTTTTAGTGAAATCAGGTAAAACAAGCAATGGTGCTTCAGTCAAACATTTCTTCAATTAAGCAAAAGCTTTGTCTTGTTTTTCTCCCCACTCAAAAGTGACTCCTTTTTTTGTTAATTCATTTAATGGGGCAGCAATGGTGCTAAAATCCTTCACAAATCATCGATAAAAACTAGCAAGGCCATGGAAGCTACGATTTTGACTAACATTCACAGGAGTAGGCAAATTGCGAATAGCTTCATTTTTAGATTCATCAACTTCAATTCCATCGATAAAAGCTGTCTTCCACTCATCACCATGTTTCATTCTAATTTGATGATATCCGCTATGCAAATCAATCTTAGAAAAGATAGCAGAGCCACTCAATTCATCAAGCATATCATCTAACCTAGAAATAGGATGACGATATCGAATGGTAATATTGTTGATAGCTCTACAGTCTACGCACATTCTCCATGTACCATCTTTCCTAGGAACAAGAATGACAGGAACGGCACAAGGACTAAGACTTTCACATACGTACCCTTTGTCCATGAGCGCTTGCACTTGCCACCGAGTTTCATCTGTCTCCTCTGGGTTTGTGCGATACGGCGGCCGGTTGGGAGGTGGAGCTCCTGGTACTAAGTCAATTTGATGTTCGATGCCTCGAATGGGTGGTAGACCAGCGGGTACCTCCTCCGGAAAAACATCCTCATAATCCTGTAACACATGAGAAACCACACTAGGAAGAGAGGTTAAGTCATTAGTAGAGAGCAAAACTTCTTTATACAGCAATACCAAATGCTCCAAAGTGGGATCATCTCTCATCTCTCGCAAATCAGATATGGTGGCTATCATGACTAACGTTTTCTCTCCCTCACCCTTTCTTTTTCCACTCAGTTTTAGCTTGTGGCTCTCACTCACATTTTGTGGAATCACACTCTTTTGCTCCTTCCCTTTCTCATTCTCCACTTTCACCTCAACCTTTTGCATGTTATCATGTATAATTTGAGGACTTAATGGTTGTAACAATACTTCTCTATTATTCCACATGAACTTGTATTGATTAGTTCTTCCATCATGAATCACAGAACGATCATATTGCCATGGTCTACCTAATAGCAAGTGACATACTTCCATGGACACAACATCACACTCTACAGTACCACGATAAGAACCAATCTGAAAGCTAACATCAACAGTGTACCCAACATTCATGGAACCATTATTATTCAACCACTGAATTTGATATGGATGTGGGTGTTTCTTGTATTTCAATCCAAGTTTAGTGCAAAGTTCTTTGCTAGCTAGGTTATGACAACTACCTCCATCAATAATAACTTTGCAACACATACCATCTTTACTTACCTGAGCTCTTGTTTGGAAAAGATTGCAGCGCTGTTCATGGTTGGGTTTTGCTTGAACGCTCAATACCGAAGGTACACACAAGGATAGGACCGGACTAGGGGTCACAATACCCATCCCTATGTGTTTCTTCTTCTGTTCCTTCCTCATGGCCATCCTCAACCGCCTCAAAATCAGCAAGGTGCTCTCCATCTTCTTCAGCAGAATCATATTCTCCATTTTAAGTTACCAACATTACCTTGCTATTTGGGCAATCCTTTTGCATATGTCCGCGACCAAGACACTTGAAGTATTGGATGGAGCTACTCTTGGCCGTAGAACCAACAAAAGATGATGAAGATGGGACTTGTCCTCTCTTTGCAAAGGAAGGAGTGGCGTTCTTGACACTCGGGGCAGCACGCGCACTAGGAGTAAGACTTCCACTAGATGGGTTAGTTTTAAATGAATTGAAACGAGATGTGGTTTTACCTCCTGTAGGTGCTGTACGGGAAGTGTAGGAAGATGATTTTGAAACCCTTATGTCCTGTTGTACTTGCCTCTCAGCCTTAGTGGCTTGATGTACCAACTCCACCATGTTGTTATAGGGTTGAAATTTGACAATTCACTTGATGGAAGGATGCAAACCAGCAAGGAAACGGGCCATAGTTTGCTCTTCTTGTTCATAAACATTAGCCCTTATCATAGCCATTTCCATCTCTTTGTAGTACTCCTCAATCGTAAAACTCCCTTGCTTCAAAATCTGCAACTTATCAAAAAGGTCACGTTTGTAATGTTTAGGAACAAACCTTGCCCTCATATGGTACTTCATCTCTTCCCATGTTGTGATGGGTGGATCATTGTTCTCCATCCTTTGGTTTTGTGCTTGTTCCAACCAAACCAAAGCATAATCATTGAATTCTAGTCCCGCCATATGGATTTTCTTTTCTTCAGAATAGTTGTGCAAGCGAAACACCTTGTCTACCTTGAGCTCCCAAGTGAGGTATTCTTCGGGTTCATGTGTACCTGAAAATGAAGGCATTGTAAATTTGAGCTTACCAAATTTCTCCTCGTGTGGTCGTTCTTCGCCGTAACGATTACGGCGGTGGTAGCTGTCATCGTAGTGCAGAAAGTCATCGTCGTCAAAGTGAAGTGCTCCCCCACCACGGCCTCCATGTCCATGGCCCCTCCCCGGACCATGGAAGCCGCCCCCTTGCACCTCTCCCACGCGGGGGTGGACGGATGGTGTTTGCCACCACGCGGTCTCGCCGTTGTGGTGCATCCTAGCCACCTCGAGCAATGCCTGCTTCCTCATCTCGTGGAGGTAGGCCACCCCCACGATGACACTGCCTTCCTCTTGTGGTGGTCGAAGTGCGTGCACCACATCGTTCACAATGTTGGTACGTAGCACATTCATTTGTTGGTTCATCTCAATGCGCATGTCTTGTGTGGAATTATTGATCTCTGCCTTGAGTTGCTCCTCCAGGGCAGAAGTAGTGGCGGCGAACTCATTGCGCAAAGTTCCCCTCAAAGCTTAGAATTGAAAACGAGTCACCGAATAATTCATACCATGCTCCTCTCCCATGTTGTCGTCTCCACCTGACATGGTTAGTAACACAAAGAAGACACAAAACCAGAAAAATATGGGTGATATGTGGAGTCACTCAATCTCACTTTTCCTCAACCAAGTAAAGTTCTTACCTTTCCGAACTGAATTGAGGCCAAAAGAAACTTACACTTGGTGGTGGCTACAATAGCAAGTGATGATCAAGCGGATTTAAAAGTGACTCACAATTGCACGGCAAAGGATATTTTGTGGAGCTTGGTTAGGAAATATTTACCCTACACGATCTGAATTTCACGATGTTGTAAAATTAAGTAATAATCCAAGCTAGAAAATATTGCCTATGTGCTGATCCAATAGATATAAGCGAAGTGTATGAACGCACACGCAAAGATCAATGTGACTCAATGCAACAAAGGAATGAGCTAGATGGAAACAATCAGGAAAATTAGCTCGTGTGCATCAAGTACTAGGAGAGACGCTAGCCAATTGCAATAATATGGAAATAAGGGCACAAGATTGCTCAAGAATTTTAGTCACTCAAACTGAAATTATGAACTAGAACCACTCACCCAAATCAGCCTCCTCACCATTTTTTTCGCTCTTTTTTTTTTGCTCGCCTCTTTTTTTTTTGCTACTGAGCCACTGACCCAATATGTTCAAATCACTGTTCTGAGTCTATTGGGTATATGGGTCACAAACTTTTTGTGGAAGGTAGGGGTATAAAGGTATATGGGTCACAACTTTATGTTCAAATCACTGTTCTCTCTCTCTAAACTTTGAAGTTTTTTTTGATCGGCCGGGATGAGTGATGCTCAAGCCCAATGTTCAACTAGGAGTATTCAAGAGCAGCCCCAATGCAATATCAATGACAAGTCTCAAGTATTCAAAGGATATAAGTGAAGCTCGTATGTATGGTGTTGATGAGGACATCCTTTCCATTCATACAACCATGCCGACTCCACATCAAACTGAAACTATGATACAAGGACCAATGACTAGAGCGCGAGCACGTCAACTTAACCATCAGGTGAATGTGTTCCTATGTTTGCATACAAATGTTTCAAAGAATGGAATACTACTTAATTCTTGTGATGATTTAATCGTTCTTAGGAACATGGGGAAGAACCACACGAGCTCAAGTATAGAAGTGGAACCATCAAGCGCAATCCAAGTCCTGTTCGTGAGTTTGTGATGAGGACATCTCTATTACACATTCATCGTCGACTCCAATGTGCATGACAAAGCTAGTGAAGAGGATCCAAAAGGTCCTATGGCAAGAGCAAGAGCTAAACTACTTCAACAACAGGTGCTTTTGTTTCTTAGAGAGTCTTCTATTACGTTAGATGAGAATAGCATACTACCTAATGCAAATATGTTGTGCCTTCTCAGATTCGAAGCAACGGAAGATCAAGTGGAGAAGGACCAACCGGCCGCGAGTCAAGAGAATGAGAGTCCAAGATCACAAATCTCATGGTGTGTGCAAGATGTGGCCTGCGTGCCCAAAAGCTGACCGAGTCCACCTCAAATCTCGGTTCTGTAATAGGATAGGGGCTTAGCCTGAAATTGAAGGAAACAGACTTGCTAAATTTTAGGAATTAGATTAGGACACCTTGACCGAATTATAGATTGATTCGGCCAAGCTTTCCTTGCGTGAGTTCAGGGGAAGCACTATAAAACACCCTTGTATCCCTTTTGTTGAGGGAGATCACGTTTGAGAAAAATCAATATACTAAAACTTTCGAGTTTAGCATTGCTGCCGAAATTCCTAAGGGAATTAGGAGTGTCTTCTTCAATCAAGATCGTTCAGCCTTTCCGTTGGGAATTGGGTGCACAATAGATCTTCGCTTGGTGGTCGGCGAAATCAACACGAGTGTGTTTTGCGAATCAAAGAGTGTTCGTCCCTTGCATTGGCATTGGAGGATCATTACGATTCATCAAGACTCCCGTGAGTATCCATCCTGTGTCGAGAAGATCAGGCGACCCCGTATCATCTTGGTATCAGAGCGCATTTACTCAGTAGGATCTTATCCCTTTAAATTTCCGTTTATTACTTTCTGTCCTATAGTCCATAAACCGAAAACACACAAAAAAAATCCAAACCCTAGTTTCGCATCTGTTATTTTCATGAGTTTTATTAAGTCTTGATCCATTAGAAATTTTGTTTACGTGCTGATCTTTGTGTTCCTTCGCGTAACTTGATCTTGTGTCCCCATAAAACAAAAAAAAGTAGATTCAATTTACTCTTGAAGTTGAGTTCGTATCCACAACTCCTCCCAGATTAATCCGAGTACAACCCCAGAATCCAAGTCGGTTTTGGCTAGCTGTCCACTTCCGAATCCGTTTGGAAATCCGAAACCAACTCTAGGGAGGTGTTAGTGTTCGCATTGGCTTCCTTGGACACCATACGGCCGAACACCACACATACGAGCTTCACTTATATCCTTTGAATACTTGAGACTAGTCATTGATATTGCTTTGAGGGCTGCTCTTGAATACTTCTAGCTGAACATTGGGCTTGTGCATCACTCACCCCGGCCAATCAAAAAAAAATTCAAAGTTTAGAGAGAGAGAGAGTATCTTTTAATTACCTTTATACCCCTACCTTCCACAAAAAGTTTGTGACCCATATACCTCAATAGACTCAGAACAGTGAGATGAACATATTTGGGGCAGTGGCTCGGTAGCAAAAAAAAAAGAGGCGAGCAAAAAAAGAGAGAAAAAAAGGTGAGGAGGCTGATTTGGGTGAGTGGTTCTATTTCATAATTTCAGTTTGAGTGACTAAAATTCTTGAGCAATCTTGTGCCCTTATTTCCATATTATTGCAATTGGCTAGCGTCTCACCTAGTACTTGATGCAAACGAGCTAATTTTCTTGTTTGTTTCCGTCTAGCTCATTCCTTTGTTGCATTGAGTCACATTGATCTTTGCGTGTGCGTTCATAGACTTCACTTATATCTATTGGATCAGCATATAGGCAATATTTTTTGCTTGGATTATTACTTAATTTTACAACATCGTGAAATTCAGATCGTGTAGGGTAAATATTTCCTAACAAAGCTCCACAAAATATCCTTTGCCGTGCAATTGTGAGTCACTTTTAAATGCCTGATCATCACTTGTTATTGTAACCACCACCAAGTGTAAGTTTCCTTTGGCCTCAATTCACTTCGGAAAGGTAAGAACTTTACTTGGTTGAGGAAAAGTGAGATTGAGTGACTCCACATGTCACCCATATATTTGTGGCTTTTGTGTCTTCTTTGTGCTACTAACCATGTCATGTGGAGATGACAACATGGGAGAGGAGCATGGTATGAATTCCCCAGTGACTCGTTTTGTAGAACAAGCCGTCAGAAAACTGAAAAAAAAGAATCATTGAAAAAAAAGGCAACTGACAAAAAGTTACGGCCGAAATACCGACGTGCTGTCCAGTGGACAGAAATCTTCAGTTTCCAAGTTTTGGGTCAATCCTTGTGCTCTTCAATTCCAGATTGCATTCCATTGAATTATCTTGCATTTACCCCTCCTATACATTACCATACACATATTTTAGCCTTCTTCCATCCTTGGTTGATCAGCAACATAGGCTAAGTGCTAGATACGAACTATAATTCAATTCTGTGCAATCTCTGAAATTAATTGATTGTTTTCCTGTGCTACAAAATACATAGCCTATCCAAGCTCCACTTTTCTACTAACCGAACAGGTCTCGCTGTACCTTGCAATCGCTTTACTCATCATTTGAGTTAGATTTATCATGAACCAGCCACCGGTTGCACCACCTGTTTGCTTTGGTAAGAACTTGTAAGAATTTGGTAAGAGCTTGAGAGATGCGTGACTTGATTTGAGCCTCCATAACCTACTAGTTGATAGGAACATTTACTTGTGATTTGTTTTCTTGTTTTCTACTAACAATGATAGGCTTGAGAAAACTGGTAGATTATGATGTCATCGCGGGCAGATTTGAACTTGAAGGGAAACAATTACCGGTATATATCTTCCCACTCACCGCTGAGAGTACGTCGTCGGACTACTTCTTGTGGGTTACTATGATGGATAGCTACTTTGAAAGACAAGATCTTGATCCTTATGAGAAGATGAGCATGGCAAGGACGGCGCTGATTGGTGATGAAGATGAACATTAGTGGTCGAATCTTGAGTTCCACTACATCTACACATGGGAGGAGATGAAGAAGAAATTGCAATATCGTTTTGTACCTCCACCACCCACGGTCACAAGCGAGGTGCAATCTGAGGTAACTGAAAATATTGATATTGTTTTGGCTCCTACTCCATCTACAAATATCACCGAGATACTTGAAGAGGTGAAGAATGATCTGATGCATCTTATGCCATTAGAGGAGAAGTTTGAGGTACCTACAGTATCTGATGAGGACGATAATGACAAAGGTACTGATTTGGTGATACAACAAGACATAGAACAACCTTGTGAGTATATACCTGCTGTAGTGCAATCTTTTGATATTCCTTGTGTTGACTTGCATGAACCATGTGCTGATCTAAATTCTCATAATTTTGCACATATCGAATTAATTACACATAAGGAAGTATTTGATAGAATATCCCCTGCTGATGCATTGTGCTATATTAAGCTTAATGAGGCCGTTAGTTTGGATTGTACTATGGAGAAAGTTTCTGAACTTGCATGTTCGAAATTCTTGTTTAGTGCCTACACCCCTGGGTATAAGTTTAATTTGATTGGAGATTATGGTGTAGGAAATCAATTTCTTGTATATCGAATATGCATAACTTGTGATCACATGGATGAATTGAAGCTTGTTGTTTTGAACAACAACTCTTCTATGCTCAATCTTGTTCATTATGAAAGAAAAATAAAATTTAGTGATCATTCAATGCCTATGTGTTCTTCTCTTGTTGAACCATCTAATATTGACAATCTGAATAATGAAATCGATGTATGGAAGAACTTGCAAATCTTTTCACCCATAATAGATGAATTTGCTATTGCTCAATTGAAATCTGATTATATGAAAGATCTTTGTTGGATTCCAAAAGTTGTAGCTTTACACATATGTGCCACCACTTCAAGTATACAACTTCAAAGATTTGAATTGCATAAATGCTTCACTTACATTTGCAAAACTAGTTGCAATAATTGCTATGTGAGAAATTTTGATTTGCTCATTAACATATATGATTACTTTTGGGTTAATAACACAATGAGCTTTTATGATTGCTGCTGTGTTATAGCATTAATTGTGCAACAACGAAGAACCGTTAAAATGGATGACATATACATATACCATGCATACACCTTGGCTTCTTTGTTACCATACTTTCAGCTTATCAAAAGTCGAGGACGACTTTATTTTCAAGAAGGGGAGAATGATGAGAACATGTACCCTAGGGATACAACCATATTTGCTATGCTTGTTGTTTCAATTACAAGAATGCATCACTTAAATTATCAGGTGAGTTCGTTTCAAACAGGTTTCACTTTGTTTGATAAAGAACTTATGATATTACATAATGAGAGTTTGTTGCGTTTGTTATCATGTACCGAGATTTATGATCAAGATCATGCAATACGTGAGCCTACACATATGTTAAAAACCAAGGACGGTTTTCTATCAAGAAGGGGAGGATGATGTAACCATGTCACAAACGTATACGGCCATAGCACCTAATATCAAGATTGAACAAAAGGTGAATTCGTTTTATCTATTCCTACTAATGTTATTCATGAGAATGAGGTACTACCTCATGTCACTACTTTGTACATTCTTAGGTTTGATAAATGGAAGACTTTTGAACCGAGGGGACGAAGGAGGCCGGCGTCAAAGCAATGGAGAAAAACAAGGAAGAATAAAGCCAAGGAGAAGCCATACAGTGGGAGAGCAAAAGGGGAGAGGTCCAAGAACTTAAAAGCCCATGTTTTGGATGAGGTTTCCAAGCCCAATTCGGAATTTCCACAAGCCCAACCGAAATCAAACTCGGAATCAACTCAGAACTCAATTCGGGACAGCCAGACAGGCCTTTAATAAAACGGCCATAACTTTCACAAACGGAGTCCGATTTAGGCGTTCTTGTGCTTGTTGGAAAGCTTATTCCAAGGCCCATCCAATGGGTAAGGCCCCAGCTTCAGAACCCTTCTGGTCGCGCCGAAATATCCAAAATAATGTGACGGTGGAAAAATCAGGGTTTCCTTTTGGTATGAGTTTGAGTCTAATACAATGTCGGGTTGAGTTGTACTCAGTTTGGGGACCTTGTGGACGTCCCAAGGGGTTATATAAGCCTTCATAGCTTTTAGGGTTAGGTTTTGTTTAGATTAGTTTAGCCCCATGTGCAAACTCCACGTTGTCTCTTGTGTCGGCTAGACCAACAGATTCGTGTTACGGAACCTCAACTCCTTGTGCGACTTTTATATCTAGCAAATTTCAGGTTGCTCACTATCCTTGTTCTTGCGTGTTCTTTGGTTGCATGCAGGAATAGACCTTCGTGGTCAGGTCAACCGCGTTCTTGGCATGGTTGATAACATCTTTGTGTTGGTTCAGCGATTGCTAAGGCGCAAGCGTCGTCGTACGGTTGTAGTCGGATCGTGAGAGTCACCTCCACCAAAATCGATAGTTATCAATCCTATCGGAAGATCAGGTACATCATCCTCCCCTTCTTGATAGAAAACCGTCCTCGGTTTTAACATATGTGTAGGCTCACGTATTGCATGATCTTGATCATAAATCTCGGTACATGATAACAAACGCAACAAACTCTCATTATGTAATATCATAAGTTCTTTATCAAACAAAGTGAAACCTGTTTGAAACGAACTCACCTGATAATTTAACTGATGCATTCTTGTAATTGAAACAACAAGCATAGCAAATATGGTTGTATCCCTAGGGTACATGTTCTCATCACAAGCTTTGAGGGGAACTTTGCGCAATGAGTTCGCCGCCACTACTTCTGCCCTGGAGGAGCAACTCAAGGCAGAGATCAATAATTCCACACAAGACATGTGCATTGAGATGAACCAACAAATGAATGTGCTACGTTCCAACATTGTGAACGATGTGGTGCGCGCACTTCGACCACCACAAGAGGAAGGCAGTGTTCATCGTGGGGGTGGCCTACCTCCACGAGATGAGGAAGCAGGCATTGCTCGAGGTGGCCAGGATGCACCACAACGGCGAGACCGCGTGGCGGCAAACGCCATCCGTCCACCCCCGCCTGGGAGAGGTGCAGGGGGCGGCTTCCATGGTCTGGGGAGGGGCCATGGACATGGAGGCCGTGGTGGTGGAGCACTTCACTTTGACGACGATGACGGCTACCACCGCCGTAACGTTACGGCGAAGAACAACCACACGAGGAGAAATTTGGTAAGCTCAATTTACAATGCCTTCATTTTCAGGTACACATGAACCCGAAGAATTCCTCTGATGAGGCAATGGGGTCCCGATCTTCCGATAGGATGATAACTTCGCTTTTGGTGGAGGTGACTCTCACGATCCGACTACAACCGTACGACGACGCTTGCGCCTTAGCAATCGCTGAACCAACCCCATGATGTTATGAACCGTGCCAAGAACGCAGTTGACCTGACCACGAAGGTCTATTCCTGCATGCAATCGAAGAACACGCAAGAACAAGGATAGTGAGCAACCTGAAATTTGCTAGATATAAAAGTCGCACAAGGAGTTGAGGTTCTGTAACATGAATCTGTTGGTCTAGCCGACACAAGAGACAATGTGGAGTTTGCACATGGGGTTAAACTAACCTAAACAAAACCTAAATCCTAGAAAGGGAGGCGGCGGCTCCTATATAGCGAAAACAACCAGGGGAGGCGTCCCAAAGGGTACACCCTAGGGTTACAAGGCCCATGGGCCCAAGTGGAGGTGGCGCAGCACCCTTTTGACTCGGACTCAGAAACCTACGTGGATTGTTTTGATGATTCCGGCCGGCTCGGAAGGAATTTGAAGATGAGGTTGGATCCATTAGAAAGTAGACTTGATAAGCTTTCCATGAAGTACAAGAACGTCCCAAACAGAGTCTGTATGAAGAAGTTATGCCCGTTTAAACTTGCACCATTGCAGCAGTCCGAATCCGATTCCAGTACGTGTCCAACACGAACTCTTTTGATGATTGCGGTGCGCACAGAAAGCATTTAGAGGTGATACTAGATCCTGTGGAAAGAGGATAAGAAAAGCTTTCCAATAAGTACTCATGGACCTCAAACGGACTTCGTATGTGAAAGTTATGCACATTTGAAGTTGGGCCTGTCAGGCTGAATCCGAATTGATCTGGAGGCCGAATTGGATTCCAAAACGTGTCCATCTTGAACTCTTGCTTGAATTGATGTAAAAATAATGTGGTGCTGTCAAAATATATATTTTCATCATTAGGTAGCATCATATTCTCATTTAAAATATGTTTAAGCTGAAGAAACGAATTCACCTTTAGTTCAATCTTGATATTGGGCGCTATTGTCGTGTGTGTTTGTGGTGTGGTCACATCATCCTCCCCTTCTTGACAGAAAACCGTCCTCGGTTTTAACATTTGTGTAGCCTCACGTATTGTATGATCTTGATCATAAATCTCGGTACATGATAACGAACGCAACAAACTCTCATTATGTAATATCATAAGTTCTTTGTCAAACAAAGTGAAACCTGTTTGAAACGAGCTCACCTGATAATTTAAGTGATGCGTAGAAGCTCTTGTAATTGGAACAACAAGCACAGCAAATATGGTTGTATCCATAGGGTACATGTTCTTATCATTCTCCCGTTCTTGAAAATAAAGCCGTCCTCGGCTTTTGATAAGCTGAAAGTATGGTAACAAAGAAGCCAAGGTGTATGCATGGTATATGTATATGTCATCCGTTTGAACAGTTCTTCGTTGTTGCACAATTAATGATGTAAAACAGCGGCGATCATAAAAGCTCATTGTATTATTAACTCAAGAGTAATCATTTATGTTAATAAGCAAATCAAAATTTCTCACATAGCAATTGTTGCAACTAGTTTTGCAATGTAAGTGAAGTATTTATGCAATTCAAATCTCTGAAGTTGTAAACTTGCAGTGGTGGCACATATGGGCAAAGCTACAACTTTTGCAATCAAGCAAAGTTCATCTATATAATCATATCTGAATTGAGCAATAGCAAATTTATCTAGCAAGGGTGAAAAGATTTGTAAGTTCTTCCATAATTCATCATCTTTATTTAGATTGTCCACACTAGATGATACAAAAAGAGATGAACACATAGGCATTGGATGAGTACTAATTTTTACTTCCCTCTCATATTGAACAAGATTCAACACACAAGAATTGTTGTCCAAAACAGCAAGCTTCAATTCATCCATGTGATCACAAGTTATGCATATTCGATACACAAAAAATTGATTTTCTACACCATAATCTCCAATCAAATTAAAGTTATACCCAGGGGTGTTGGCACTAAACAAGAATTTCGAACATGCAAGTTCAGAAACTTTTTTCATAACACATTCCAAACTAGCGGCCTCATTAAGCATAATATAGCACAATGTATCAGTAGGGGATATTCTATCAAATACTTCCTTATGTGTAACTAATTCGACATGTGCAGAATTATAAGAATTTAGATTAGCACGTGGTTCGTTCAAGTCAACACAAGGAATATCAAAAGATTACACTATAGCAGGCATATACTCACAAGGTTGCTCTATGTCTTGTTGTAACACCAAATCAGTACCTTTGTCATTATCGTCCTCATCAGATACTGTAGGTACCTCAATCTTCTCCTCTAATGGCATAAGATGCACCAGATCATCCTTCACCTCTTCAAGCATCTTGGTGGTATCTGTAGATAGAGTAGGAGCCAAAACAATATCAACATTTTCAGTTACCTCAGGTTGCTCCTCGCTTGTCACCATGGGTGCTGGAGGTACAAAACGATGTCACAATTTCTTTTTCATCTCCTCCCATGTGTATATATAGTGGAACTCGAGATTCGACCACCAATGTTGAACATCACCAATCAGTGCCGTCCTTGCCATGCTCATCTTCTCATAAGGATCAAGATCTTGTCTTTCAAAGTAGTTATCCATCATAGTAACCCACAAGAAATAGTCCGATGACATACTCTCAGCGGTGAGTGGCAAGATATATACTGGTAATTGTTTCCCTTCGAGTTCAAATCTGCCCGCGATGACATCATAATCTACCAATTTTCTTAAGCCTGTCATTGTTAGTAGAAAACAAGGAAACAAATCACAAGTAAATGTTCCTATCAACTACAAGGATATGGAGGCACAAATCAAGTCACGCATCTCTCAAGCAAACAGGTGGTGCAACCGGTGGCTGGTTCGTGATAAATCTGACTCAAGTGATGAGTAAAGCGATTGCAAGGTACAGCGAGACCAGTTCGGTTAGTAGAAAAGTGGAGCTCGGATAGGCTATGTATTTTGTAGCAAAGGAAAACAATCAATTAATTTCAGAAATTGCACAGAATTGAATTATAGTTCGTATCTAGCACTTAGCCTATGTTGCTGATCACCCAAGGATGGAAGAAGGCTAAAATATGTGTATGGTAACGTATGAGAGTGGTAAATACAAGATAATTCAATCGAATGCAATCTAGAATTGAAGAACACAAGGATTGATCCAAAACTTGAAAACTAAATATTTCTGTCCACTGGACAGCATGTCGGTATTTCGGCGGTAACTTTTTGTCAGTTGCCTTTTGTTCAGTGATTCTTTTTTTCCGTTTGCTGACGGCTTTTTCTACAACTTTTGTTTTGGGACCAAGTGCCGACTGTTGCAGATTCAATCTGGAATTTTGGGTCAACTTTCACCGCTTATATCTCTTAACTGCCTTTCTGGAATTATGTCAAATTTTACAGATAGATGGATGATGAATTTTTGAATCTAATGGCTGTGGTCTCACTCAAAAATAATGTCGGAATCAAAAGATATGTCGTTTTTTGTGGCGGCTGCAGAGAAGGGAAAAATCAGCCGAATTGGAATTAGGGTTTGGGATGGGGATTTTTTGTTTGGAATTTTTATGGAATCAAGGATATGACCAGCAACTAGACAAAGCTAAAACGGACACAAATTCAATTTAGCAAACCAAAACTAACAGATTGAAAGGCACAACGGGGTTTGGACAGCAGGAATTAACTCTTTTTTGTGGGGCAATTTTTCTGGACTATAGGAAACAAAAATCAATCTACTAACTGGGGATACAAGAAATTCGTACCGGTCAACTGAAGCTCTGATACCAACTGATGAGGCGATGGGGTCCCGATCTTCCGATAAGATGATAACTTCGATTTCGGTGGAGGTGACTCTCACGATCCGACTACAACCGTACGACGACGCTTGCGCCTCAGCAATCGCTGAACCAACCCCAAGATGTTTCAACCGTGCCAAGAACCGGTTGACCTGACCACGAAGGTCTATTCCTGCATGCAATCGAAGAACACGCAAGAACAAGGATAGTGAGCAAACTGAAATTTGCTAGATATAAAAGTCGCACAAGGAGTTGAGGTTCTGTAACACAAATCTGTTGGTCAAGCCGACACAAGAGACAACGTGGAGTTTGCACATGGGGCTAAACTAATCTAAACAAAACCTCAATCCTAAAAAGGGAGGCGGCGGCTCCTATATAGTGAAAACAACCAGGGGAGGCGTTCCAAAGGGTACACCCTAGGGTTACAAGGCCCATGGGACCAAGTGGAGGTGGCACAGCACCCTTTTGACTCGGACTCAGAAACCTACGTGGATTGTTTTGATGATTCCGGCCGGCTCGGAAAGAATTTGAAGCTGAGGTTGGATCCATTGGAAAGTAGACTTGAGAAGTTTTCCATGAAGTACAAGAACGTCCCAAACGGAGTCCGTATGAAGAAGTTATGCCCATTTAAACTTGCACCATTGCAGCAGTCCGAATCCGATTCCAGTACGTGTCCAACACGAACTCTTTTGATGATTGCGGTGCGCACAGAAAGAATTTAGAGGTGATACTAGATCCATTGGAAATAGGATAAGCAAAGCTTTCCAACAAGTACTCATGGACCTCAAACGGACTTCGTATGTGAAAGTTATGCACATTTGAAGTTGGGCCTGTCAGGCTGAATCCGAATTGATCTGGAGGCCGAATTGGATTCCAAAACGTGTCCATCTTGAACTCTTGCTTGAATTGATGTAAAAATAACGTGGTGCTGTCAAAATATATATTTTCATCATTAGGTAGCGTCATATTCTCATTTAAAATATGTTTAAGCTGAAGAAACGAATTCATCATTAGGTAGCATCATATTAGTTGGGAACAAGTGCAAAACCAAAGGATGGAGAACAATGATCCACCCATCACAACGTGGGAAGAGATGATGTACCATATGAGGGCAAGGTTTGTTCCTAAACATTACAAACGTGACATTTTTGATAAGTTGCAGAATTGAAGCAAGGGAGTTTCACGATTGAGGAGTACTACAAAAAGATGGAAATGGCTATGATAAGGACTAATGTTTATGAACAAGAAGAGCAAACTATGGCCTGTTTCCTTGCTGGCTTGCATCCTTCCATCAAGCGAATTGTCGAATTTCAACCCTACAACAACATGTTGGAGTTGGCACATCAAGCCACTAAAGCTGAGAGGCAAGTACAACAGGACATAAGGGTTTCAAAATCATCTTCCTACACTTCCCATACAGTACCTACAGGAGGTAAAACCACATCTCGTTTCAATTCATTTAAAACTAACCATCTAGTGGAAGTTTTACTCCTAGTGCACGTGCTGCCCCGAGTATCAAGAACGCCACTCCTTCCTTTGCAAAGAGAGGACAAGTGATAGCACTAGCGGTCCTGATCTTTCGATGAGAGTGGTAGATTCGATTGGGGTGGAGATGACGTTGACGACCCGACTACAACCATCCAAGGACGTTGCGCCTTAGCGATCGATACACCAACTCCAGAGATTGTTCGTGACCTTGTCGGCGCACAATCAACCTAACCACGAGGGTACTTGTTCCTGCAAGCAATCGAAGAACAGGCAAGAACAAGAAAAACAGAAAAACGGTGGGGATCCGAAGACAAGTATTCGGGCGGTCTAGCCGACACGCGCGAGTACAAGGCGAAGTAGCAAAAGCTAACTTAGTCTATCAAAACCCAAACCCTAGAAGAGGGTGCGGCTGCCTATTTCAGAGACACGGGAGGTGGAGGGTCGGCCAAAAGACATGGAAGCCGAATAGGACTCGATTACAAGGCCCAAAGCCCACTTTGACTCGATTAGAAGGGGCATAACTTGTTTGGCAGTTTGCGACCGACTCGGGTAAAATTTGGAGGTGAGGCTGGATCTGTCTGAAAGTAGACTTCAAGAGCTTTCCAATGAGTACTCACGGGCCCCGAGAAACCTTCTGGATCAAAAGTTATGGCCATTTGAAGTGGACGCTGTTAGGAAGGCCGAATCCGAGTCAAACTTGCGAATAAGACTTGGGTTGCGCTTGACGGTTCCACTTCTATGCTTGAGCTCACGTGGTTCTTCCCCATGGTTCCTAAGGACAATTAAATCATCACAAGATTTAAGTAGTATTCCATTCTTTGGAACATTGGTATGCAAACTTAGGAACGCATTCACCTGATGGTTAAGTTGACGTGCTCATGCTAGAGTCATTGGTCCTTGTATTTCAGTTTGTTGGGTTTGTTTTGGAGTTGGCACGGTTGTATCCATGGAAAGGATGTCCTCATCAACAAGTCCCCATAATAGGACTGAAGTGCCCGATCTTTCGGTGAGACGGTAATTTCGATTTGAAGGAGATGACTCTCGCGATCCGACTATGATCGAATGGGTCGTGGGCGCCTTAGCAATCGCTGAACCAACTCCAATTGGTTATTGACCTTACTGGACAGCGAGATCAACCTGAACATGAAGTTCAATTCCTGCGAGCAATCGAAGAACAAGCAAGAACCACATGTAGGCAAACTGAAATCACTCAAGTTGGGGTTCACAATGGCTGTCTTACATGTGGTCGCTCGACACAACTGAAGAACAGTTCTGTTTGTACGATGGCTAAACGTAACAAAGAAAACCCGAGTCACAAGGAGAGCTCGGCCTGAACTAAATAGGAGAGGGGGAGGGGAATTCGGCCAGCAAGTAAGGTAGGGCGAAATCTCCCCCTAACCTTTCCTAAACTGCCTAAATATGACTTTATTACATGGGCCCTGCCCCAAAGGTAGGTGGCGCAGCACCTTTTATTTGTCTCTCATTCCTTGCCATCTTCTTGACCTTCATTCCTTAGAAGGATCACATAATTGAGTTCACGTGCACGGGCTCGAGTGACGGGTCCTTGAATTGCCTCTGGAGTTGTAGCAGTAGGAGGAGATGTGGTTGGAATCAAAGGTGTGATGTCCGCATCATCCCCTCTTCATCATCTTCTGTTGGTTCTACGGCCAAGAGTAGCTCCATCCAATGCTTCAAGTGTCTTGGTCGCGGACATATTCAAAAGGATTGCCCGAATAGCAAGGTAATGTTGGTAACTGAGAATGGAGAATATGATTCAGCTGAAGAAGATGGAGAGCACCTTGCTGATTTTGAGGCGTTTGAGGATGGCCATGAGGAAGAAACAGAAGAAGAAACACATAGGGATGGGTATTGTGACCCCGAGTCTGGTCCTATCCTTGTGTGCACCCCTTCGGTATTGAGCGTTAAGCAAAACCCAACCATGAACAGCGCTGCAATTTTTTCCAAACAAGAGCTCAGGTAAGTAAAGATGGTAAGTGTTGCAAAGTTATTATTGATGGAGGTAGTTGTCATAACCTAGCTAGCAAAGAACTTTGCACTAAACTTGGATTGAAATACAAGAAACACCCACATCCATATCAAATTTAGTGGTTGAATAATAATGGTTCCATGAATGTTGGGTACACTGTTGATGTTAGCTTTCAGATTGGTTCTTATCATGATACTGTAGAATGTGATGTTGTGTCCATGGAAGTATGTCACTTGCTATTAGGTAGACCATGGCAATATGATCGTTCTGTGATTCATGATGGAAGAACTAATCAATACAAGTTCGTGTGGAATAATAGAGAAGTATTGTTACGACCATTAAGTCCTTCTCAAATTATACATGATAACATGCAAAAGGTTGAGGTGAAAGTGGAGAATGAGAAAGGGAAGGAGCAAAAGAGTGTGATTCCACAAAATGTGAGTGAGAGCCACAAGCTAAAACTAAGTGGAAAAAGAAAGGGTGAGGGAGAGAAAAAATTAGTCATGATAGCCACCAAATCTGATTTGCGAGAGATGAGAGATGATCCCACTTTGGAGCATTTGGTATTGCTGTATAAACAAATTTTACTCTCTATTAATGACTTAACCTGATGAGGACATGACCCCTATGGATACAACCATATTTGCTATGCTTGTTGTCCCATTACAAGAGCTCCTACGCATCGCTTAAATTATCAGATGAGCTCGCTTCAAAGAGGTTTTACTTTTGTTTCATAAAGACCTTATGATATTACATAATGAGAGTTTGTTGCGTTTGTTATCATGTACCGAAATTTACGATCAAGATCATGCAATACGTGAGGCTACACATATGTTAAAACTGAGGACGGTTTTCTGTCAAGGGGAGGATGATGTGAATCATGTGACCACGCCACAAACACATACGCAATAGCGTCCAATATCAAGATTGAACTAAAGATGAATTCGTTTCTTCAGCCTCAACATATTTTAAATGAGAATATGATGCTACCTAATGATGAAAATATATATCTTTACAGCACCACATCACTTTTGCACCAATTCAAGCAAGAGTTCAACTTGTACACGTTTTGGAATCCAATTCGGCCTCCAGATCAGTTCGGATTCAGCCTGACAGCCCAATTTCAAATCCGCATAACTTTCACATACAGAGTCCGTTTGAGGTCTACGAGTACTCGATGGAAAGCTTTTCTCGTCCTCTTTCTAATGGATCTGGCCTCATCTCGAAATTCCTCTTGTGCTTACTGCAATCAATAAAAGAAGGTGCTGCGTCACCTGTTTGGGTCAAATTGGGCCTTGTAATGTTTGGGCCCAAAGGGGAGGTGCCCCCTCCTAGGCCCATACTGTTCACAGGGTTACTGTTCACGTGAACAATACATGAATAGTACCACCCCTTTGTTTCTTAGTTTTTTGCGGCTTTCCCACCCCTATTTAAGGAGGCTGCACCCTTCTAGTTTTCTTGGATTTCGTTGAGTTTAGGTTTAGCCATTGTGCAAATTTTTGTTCTTCAATTGTGTCGGACGACCACCTGTCAAGACATCTTCGGGATCCCAACTTTTTTATTCGCAATACAATTTATGCTTCATTCATATCCGCAATATCAGATTGCCTATGTCTTATTCTTGCTAGTTCTTCGACTGCTCGCAGGGATTGAACTTCGTGTTCAGGTTGATCGCGCCGCCAGCTAGATCAACAACATCTCGGAGTTGGTTCAGCGATTGCTAAGGCGCAAGCGACGTTGTGCGTTTGAAGTCGGATCGCCAGGGTCATCTCCACCGAAATCGATAGTTATTAATCTCTTATATCCCTAGTTAGTAGATTGGTTTTAAATTTCCCATAGTCTAGAAAAAATTGCCCCACAAAAAGAGTTAATTTCCGCTGTCCAAACCCCGTTGTGCCTTTCAATCTATTAGTTTTGGTTTGCTAAATTGAATTTATGTCCGTCTTAGCATTGTCTAGTTGCTGGTCATATCTTTGTTCCATTAAAAATCCAAACAAAAAAATTCTACACCCCAAACCCTAATTCTAATTCGGCTGATTTTTCCTTTCTCTGCAGCCGCCACCAAAAATGCCATAACGTTTGATTCCAAGATTATTTTTGAGTGAGACCACTGACATTGGATTCATAACTTCATTATCTATCTTCCTGTAAAATTCTCTTCAATCCAGTACGGCAGTAGAAAGATATCCGCGGTGCAAGTTGACCTAAAATTCCAGATTGAATCTACAACAGTCGGCACTTGTGAATTTTGTGCGAATTTTTCAGTCGGTTTGTAGAACTTGGCCCCAAAACAAAAGTTGTAGTAAAAGTCATCCGAAAACGGAGAAAAAAAAGAATAATTGAAAAAGAGGCAACTGAAAACAGTTACGGCCGAAATACCGACATGCTGTCCAGTGGACAGAAATCTTCAGTTTCCATGTTTTGGGTCAATCCTTATGCTCTTCAATTCCAGATTGCATTCAATTGAATTATCTTGTATTTACCATTCCTATACATTGCCATACACTTGTTTGTGCCTTCTTCCATCCTTGGTTGATCAGCAACATAGGCTAGGTGCTAGATACGAACTATAATTCAATTCTGTACAATTTCTGAAATTAATTGATTGTTTTCCTTTGCTACAAAATACATAGCCTATCCAAGCTCCACTTTTCTACTAACCGAACAGGTCTCGCTGTACCTTGCAATCGCTTACTCATCACTTGAGTTAGATTTATCACGAACCAGCCACCGGTTGCACTTGGTAAGAACTCGTAAGAATTTGGTAAGAGCTTGAGAGATGCGTGACTTGATTTGAGCCTCCATATCCTAGTAGTTGATAGGAACATTTACTTGTGGTTTGTTTCCTTGTTTTCTACTAACAATGACAGGCTTGAGAAAATGGGTAGATTATGATGTCATCGCGGGCAGATTTGAACTCGAAGGGAAACAATTACCGGTATATATCTTGCCACTCACCGCTGATAGTACGTCGTCGGACTACTTCTTGTGGGTTACTATGTTGGATAGCTACTTTCAAAGACAGGATCTTGATCCTGTTGAGAAGATGAGCATGGCAAGGACGGCGCTGATTGGTGATGTTCAACATTGGTGGTCAAATCTCGAGTGATATATAAACATGGGAGCAGATGAAAAAGAAATTGCGACATCGTTTTGTACCTCCAGCACCCACGGTCACAAGCGAGGTGCAACCTGAGGTAACTGAAAATGTTGATATTATTTTGGTTCCTACTCCATCTACAGATACCACCGAGAAACTTGAACAGGTGAAGGATGATCTGGTGCATCTTATGCCATTAGTGGAGAAGTTTGAGGTACCTACAGTATCTGATGAGGACGATAATGACAAAGGTACTGATTTGGGGCTACAACAAGACATAGAGCAACCTTGTGAGTATATACCTGCTGTAGTGCAATCTTTTGATATTCCTTGTGTTGACTTGAACGAACCATGTGTTGATCTAAATTCTCATAATTTTACACATGTCGAATCAATTACACATAAGGAAGTATTTGATAGAATATCCCCTGCTGATGCATTGTGCTATATCATGCTTAATGAGACCGTTAGTTTGGATTGTGCTATGGAGAAAGTTTATGAACTTGCATGTTCGAAATTCTTGTTTAGTGCCTACACCCCTGGGTATAAGTTTAATTTGATTGGAGATTATGGTGTAGAAAATCAATTCACATATAACATGCATCAACTTGACTGTTGACTGCACATGCTCACATGAGCATCAGGGAAGTGTAACGGGCCGCAAGCCACGGCCAGTCCGCCCAGGAATTTCTTGAGACGGTTTCTAAGGTATTTTGCTGATTGGTAAAACTGTTAGACAATGTGGCTAGGTTTAGGATATTTTGGTGATGAATAATTGACAATGGTTAATTTGTTATGATGAATATTTGATGATTTTGTTTAGCGTTGTTATGCGAGTTGTGTCGCGTGTGTGCGGACTGATGTTGGTCAAGTTGAGACAAACTTGTGCCGGAAAAATGTTCTTTGGCCTTTGCATGTGCAGGTTGAACATGGAGGCGATCATGGTCGGTGACGAGGTGGACCGAACTAGGATAGGGAGATCCGAGGTTCAGACGGTCAAGGAGGTCACGAGATGATCTGGCTCATGTTTGGGGCGCATGGAGATCAAAGGTGGATGATACGTGGAGAAGCTACGGGAGGTGCGGTCCTGGAGGCTTCGACACGTGATGCGTTAGAAAAGTCGTGAGTGTGAAAACCCGCGTTAGGAAGGGTTTCGGGTCCCTTGAAAATTAGTGGGCCAAAAGTCCAGTTGAGGTAAAAAGGCCCAAGCCTAGTTGGAGTTGGATTAGGATTTTAAGGCCTAGTTGGAGTTGGATTAGGATTTTAAGGCCTAGTTGGAGTTGGATTAGGATTTTAAGGCCTAGTTGGAATTGGATTAGGATTTTAAGTACAGTTTGAATAGGTGTTACAGAGGGATGCGTGTGTATATATATGCATGCGGCGGCGTGGCAAGAATTTGTACCGAGGAGCTGTGGAGAAAAAATACGCGTGAAGAAAAAGAGGCGTTTTGGGCAGCGTGGTTCGAGCGAACAAAAAGGGACGCAGGCATGGATGCGTTTGTGCAAAGGAAAAAGTGAATAGTGCCTGCAGTTTTTTAATAAAGTTTGTGAGTTTTTTAATTCACATCTATTATCCTTTTTCTTGCTTTTTTAATTCCTTTAGATTCTCCGCGTATTGATCTATATGTAGGTATTTTTGCTGCTTACATACATAAATTAGTTTTAATTAAAAATTGATTGGAAGATTGAGCAAAAAACTTGCACTTTTGCTCATCGATCGGAACCTTTTTACAGTAATGCTACAGTAATGCTACAGTAAATCACTACAGTACTCTGCTACACTAAATAGCTACAGTATGCTACCGTAATTGCTACAGTAAAATCAGAAACAAATATTTTTTTTGTTATTTCTGGTTTTTGCACTTTAAAAGGTAGAAAATCTAAAAAAAATTTCCGCTGTGCGCTGCAATCATTCCACCCCCCTCTGATTGCTATCAACGATCCTACAAGTGGTATCAGAGCAGGTTTATTTTTCTAATTGATCTTAACCGGTGATTAGAAAACATGTCGACGGATAGGTATTCCACAAAACCTTGTATTTTCGATGGTGTTGATTTTCAGTATTGGAAAGCGAAGATGGAGGCATACATTCAAGCTCAAGGCTTTGCAATATGGGAGAAGGTCTACAAGCCTTATCAAGTGCCCGAGAATGATGCTGTGACAGCTGCAAATATAGCACAACTGGAGGCAAATAGCAAGGCAAGCAATCTGATAATTCAAGGACTAGGAAGGGGTGATTTTGATCGTGTTGTGCATCTTAAATCCGCATATGAGGTATGGAAAGCTGATGAGGCGATGGGGTCCCGATCTTCCGATAGGATTGATACCTATCGATTTCGGTGGAGGTGACTCTTACGATTCGACTACAACCGTACGACGTCGCTTGCGCCTTAGCAATCGCTGAACCACACTCCAAGTCGCTATCAATCATACCAAGAACGCGATTGACCTGACCACGAAGGTCTATTCCTGCATGCAACCGAAGAACACGCAACAACAAGGATAGTGAGCAACTTGAAACTTGCTAGATATAAAAGTCGCACAAGGATAGTTGAGGTTCTGTAACACGAATCTGTTGGTCTAACCGACGCAAGAGACAACGTGGAGTTTGCACATGGGGCTAAACTGATCTAAACAAAACCTGAGTCTTAGCAAAGGAGGCGGTGGCTCCTATATAGGGAGAACAACCAGGGGGTGGCCAAGGAGCATGCCTGTAGGGTTACAAGGCCCATGGGCCCAAGTGGTGGTGGCGCAGCACCCTTTTGACTCGGATTCAGAAACCTATGTGGATTATTTTGATGTTTTCGGCCGGCTCAGATGGACTTTGAAGATGAGGTTAGATCCATTGGATAGTAGACTTGATAAGCTTTCCATGAACTACAAGAACGTCCCAAACGGAGCCCGTATGAAGAAGTTATGCCCGTTTAAACTTGCACACCATTGCAGCAGTCCGAATCCGATTCCAGTACGTGCCCAACACGGACTCTTTTGATGATTGAGGTGCGCACAGAAGGAATTTAGAGGTGATACTAGATCTATTGGAAAGAGGACAAGCAAAGCTTTCCAACAAGTACTCATGGACCTCAAACGGACTTCGTATGTGAAAGTTATGCACATTTGAAGTTGGGCCTGTCAGGCTGAATCTGAATTGATCTGGAGGCCGAATTGGATTCCAAAACGTGTCCAACTTGAACTCTTGCTTGAATTGATGTAAAAATAACGTGGTGCTGTCAAAATATATATTTTCATCATTAGGTAGCATCATATTCTCATTTAAAATATGTTTAAGATGAAGAAAGAATTCACCTTTAGTTCAATCTTCATATTGGGCGCTATTGTCGTGTGTGTTTGTGGCGTGGTCACATCATCCTCCCCTTCTTGATAGGGGTGGACAATTGGCTTGAAGCTCACGAGCCGACTCGGCTCGTAACGCGCTCGAGCCGGCTCGGCTCGGGCTAGAGAAGTTTCAAGCCGAGCCAGGCCTGGTCTGTAGCTCGGGGAAAAAACGAGCAGAGCTGAGCCGCTCGTGAGCTGCTCGTTGGCTCGTGCGAGCTAGCCCACGAGTAGGAGCAGCCCAGTCCCCAGTCGCCCGGTCGGCCTGGCCTAGTCGGCCCAATCGCCCAGTCGAAAGCGAGTGCGGTGCCGTGCGATCGATCGATCTGGAAAGCGAGTGCGGTCACTCGGTCGAGCCAACCCTAACCCTAACCCAGTCGCTCGCGCGGCTGTCGTGGCGATCGGCCGATCGCCGTCCTTCCCCCACGCTCGGCCGCCGACACCGTATTTCCCCCACGTGCGCCCGCCGTCCTTCCCCCACGCGCGGCCGCCGTCTTTCCCCCGCGAGCAATCGCCATCCTTCCACCCGCGAGCGGCCGCAGTCCGTCCCCCCGCGCCCGATCTCCGTCCTTCCCCACGCGCTCGGCTAGCGGCTGCCGTCCTTCCCCAAGCTCCATCGTCCCCACGTGCGAGGGCGGCGTCCTTCCATCCGCCGCGGCCTCCTCCAACCGACGCGCATGGGCCGCGAACGGAGCTTGGAGTCTCGTGCTCGAGGGAAGAAGCCGAAGGCGGCCGACGTTGGGGCCTCCCCCTCGGCAGTAGCGGGCGAGCGTGCAAAGGCAAGCGGTGCTTGTTGTTAATGCTCTCTGTCTGTCTGAATGCTCTCTATTGTGTCTGCTCCTCTCTGTCTGTGAATGTGCCTGCTCTGTTGTGCCTCTGTTAACTTCGAGCCATTTTGGCTCGTTCGGTTAACTTCAAGCCATTTTGGCTCGTTCAAGCCATTTTGGCTCGTTCGGTTAACTTCAAGCCATTTTGGCTCGTTCGGTGAAGGGCCTGCTCTCTGTTGACTTCGAGCCATTCGGGCTCGCGAGCCGGCTCGAGCCTCATTTCGAGCCGAGCCGAGACCCTCGCGTAGCTCGTTTCGGAAACGTGCCGAGCCTACTGTTCACCCGAGCCAGACCGAGCTTGGCTCGAGCCGGCTCGGCTCGTTTCCACCCCTACTTCTTGACAGAAAACTGTCCTCGGTTTTAACATATGTGTAGCCTCACGTATTGTATGATCTTGATCATAAATCTCGGTACATGATAACAAACGCAACAAACTCTTATTTTGTAATATCATAAGATCTTTGTCAAACAAAGTGAAACCTGTTTGAAACGAACTCACCTGATAATTTAAGTGGTGCGTAGGAGCTCTTGTAATTCGAACAACAAGTATAGCAAATATGATTGTATCCATAGGGTACATGTTCTTATCATTCTCCCCTTCTTGAAAATAAAGCCGTCCTCGGCTTTTAATAAGCTGAAAGTATGGTAACAAAGAAGCCAAGGTGTATGCATGGTATATGTATATGTCATCCGTTTTAACTGTTCTTTGTTGTTGCACAATTAATGTTATAAAACAACAGTGATCATAAAAGCTCATTATATTATTAACCCAAAAGTAATCATATATGTTAATGAGCAAATCAAAATTTCTCACATAGCAATTATTGCAACTTGTTTTGCAAATGTAAGTGAAGCATTTATGCAATTCAAATCTTTGAAGTTGTATACTTGTAGTGGTGGCACATATGGGTAAAGCTACAACTTTTGGAATCAAGCAAAGTTCTTTCATATAATCAGATTTCAATTGAGCAATAGCAAATTCAACTAGTAAGGGTAAAAAGATTTGCAAGTTCTTCCATACATCAATTTCATTATTCAAATTGTCAATGTTAGATGGTTCAACAAGAGAAGAACACATAGGCATTGAATGTTCACTAAATTTTATTTTTCTTTCATAATGAACAAGATTGAGCATACAAGAGTTGTTGTTCAAAACAACAAGCTTCAATTCATCCATGTGATCACAAGTTATGCATATTCGATATATAAGAAATTGATTTTCTACACCATAATCCCAATCAAATTAAACTTATACCCAAAGGTGTAGGCACTAAACAAGAATTTCGAACATGCAAGTTCAGAAACTTTCTCCATAGCACAATCCAAACTAACGGCCTCATTAAGCATGATATAGCACAATGCATCAGCAGGGGATAATCTATTAAATACTTCCTTATGTGTAATTAATTTGACATGTACAAAATTATGAGAATTTAGATCAGCACATGGTTCGTTCAAGTCAACACAAGGAATATCAAAAGATTGCACTACAGCAGGTATATACTCACAAGGTTGCTCTATGTCTTGTTGTAACACCAAATCAGTACCTTGTCATTATCGTCCTCATCAGACACTGTAGGTACCTCAAACTTCTCCTCTAATGGCATAAGATGCACCTGATCATCCTTCACCTCTTCAAGTATCTCGGTGGTATCTGTAGATGGAGTAGGAGCCAAAACAATATCAATATTTTTAGTTACCTTAGATTGCACCTCTGATGTGACCACGCCACAAACACATACGACAATAGCGCCCAATATCAAGATTGAACTAAAGGTGAATTCGTTTCTTCATCCTTCGTATGTTAGTAAGAATAGACCGCTACCTAATGCAAGTGATTTAATTGTGCTTAGGAACTTGGGAAAGGATGAAGGAAAGGGACATGGAGTCCTGGACATGCATGGAAGGAATAATGGAGGTCACCACGTCACTTTGGGACCAAGTCGAGCACGAATTCGAGTTGGACACGTTTTGGAATCAGACTCGGACTGCTGTGATGGTACCAAGTTCAAACGGGCATAACTTCCTCATACGGACTCCGTTTGGGACGTTCTTGTACTTCATGGAAAGCTTATGAAGTCTACTTTCCAACGGATTTAACCTCATCTTCAAATTCTATCCGAACCGGCCGAAATCGTCAAAGAGTCCACGTTGGTCACGTACTGGAATCGGATTCGGACTGCTGCAATGGTGCAAGTTTAAACGGACATAACTTCCTCATACGGACTCCGTTTGGGACGTTCTTGTACTTCATGGAAAGCTTATCAAGTCTACTTTCCAATGGATCCAACCTCATCTTCAAATTCCATCCGAGCCGGCCGGAATCATCAAAACAATCCACGTAGGTTTCTGAGTCCGAGTCAAAGGGTGCTGCGCCACCTCCACTTGGGCCCATGGGCCTTGTAACCCTAGGGTGTACCCTTTGGGACGCCTCCTGGTTGTTTTCACTATATAGGAGCCGCCACCTCCGTTTCTAGAACTTAGGTTTTGTTTAGATCAGTTTAGCCCTTGTGCAAACTCCACGTTCTCTTGTGTCGGCTAGACCAACAGATTCGTGTTACAGAACCTCAACTATCCTTGTGCGACTTTTATATCTAGCAAGTTTCAGGTTGCTCACTATCCTTGTTCTTGCGTGTTCTTGGTTGCATGCAGGAATAGACCTTCGTGGTCAGGTCAACCGTGTTCTTGCACGGTTGATAACATCTTGGGGTTGGTTCAGCGATTGCTAAGGCGCACGTGACGTCTCGTACGGTTGTAGTCGGATCGCAAGAGTCATCTCCACCGAAATCGATAGTTATCATCCTATCGGAAGATCGGGACCCCATCGCCTCATCAGTTGGTATCAGAGCTTCAGTTGACCGGTAGGAATTCTTTGTATCCCTAGTTAGTAGATTGATTTTTATTTCCCATAGTCCAGAAAAATTGCCCCACAAAAAGAGTTAATTTCCGCTGTCCAAACCCCGTTGTGCCTTTCAATCTGTTAGTTTTGGTTTGCTAAATTGAATTTGTGTCCGTTTTAGCTTTGTCTAGTTGCTGGTCATATCCTTGATTCCATAAAAAATCCAAACAAAAAAAATTCCCCTATCACAAACCCTAATTCCAATTTCGGCTGATTTTTCCTTTCTCTGCAGCCGCCACCAAAAACGTCATAACTTTTGATTCAGAGATTATTTTTGAGTGAAACCACCGCCATTAGATTGAAAACTTTATTTTCCATCTATCTGCAAAATTTCACGTCATTCCAGCAAGGCAGTTAAGAGATATCTGCGGTGCAAGTTCACCTAAAAATCCAGATTGAATCTGCAACAGCCGGCACTTGTGAACTTTGTCCGAATTTTTCGGTCGGTTTCCAGAACTTGGCCCCAAAACAAAAGTTGTAGAAAAAGCCGTCAGGAAACGGAGAAAAAAAGAATCATTGAAAAAAAGGCAACTGACAAAAAGTTACGGCCGAAATACCGACTTGCTGTCCAGTGGACAGAAATCTTCAGTTTCCAAGTTTTGGGTCAATCCTTGTGTCCTTCAATTCCAGATTACATTCAATTGAATTATCTTGTATTTATCACTCCCATACATTGCCATACACTTATTTTTAGCCTTCTTCCATCCTTGGTTGATCAGCAACATAGGCTAAGTGCTAGATACGAACTATAATTCAATTATGTGCAATTTCTGAAATTAATTGATTGTTTTCCTTTGCTACAAAATACATAGCCTATCCAAGCTCCACTTTTCTACTAACCGAACAGGTCTCGCTGTGCCTTGCAATCGCTTTACTCATCACTTGAGTTAGATTTATCACGAACCAGCCACCGGTTGCACCACCTGTTTGTTTTGGTAAGAACTTGTAAGAATTTGGTAAGAGCTTGAGAGATGCGTGACTTGATTTGAGCCTCCATAACCTAGTAGTTGATAGGAACATTTACTTGTGATTTGTTTCCTTGTTTTCTACTAACAATGACAGGCTTGAGAAAATTGGTAGATTATGATGTCATCGCGGGTAGATTTGAACTTGAAGGGAAACAATTACCGGTATATATCTTGCCACTCACCGCTGAGAGTACGTCGTCGGACTACTTCTTGTGGGTTACTATGATGGATAGCTACTTTGAAAGACAAGATCTTGATCCTTATGAGAAGATGAGCTTGGCAAGGACGGCGCTGATTGGTGATGTTCAACATTGGTGGTCAAATCTCGAGTTCCACTATATATACACATGGGAGGAGATGAAAAAGAAATTGCGACATCGTTTTGTACCTCCAGCACCCACGGTCACAAGCGAGGTGGAACCTGAGGTAATTGAAAATGTTGATATTGTTTTGGTTCCTACTCCATCTACAGATACCACCGAGATACTTGAAGAGGTGAAGGATGATCTGGTGCATCTTATGCCATTAGAGGAGAAGTTTGAGGTACCAACACTATCTGATGAGGACGATAATGACAAAGGTACTGATTTGGTGCTACAACAAGACATAGATCAACCTTGTGAGTATATACCTGCTGTAGTGCAATCTTTTGATATTCCTTGTGTTGACTTGAACGAACCATGTGCTGATCTAAATGCTCATAATTTTGCACATGTCGAATTAATTACACATAAGGAAGTATTTGATAGAATATCTCCTGCTGATGCATTGTGCTATATCATGCTTAATGAGTCCGTTAGTTTGGATTGTGCTATGGAGAAAGTTTCTGAACTTGCATGTTCGAAATTCTTGTTTAGCGCCTACACCCTGGGTATAAGTTTAATTTGATTGGAGATTATGGTGTAGACAATCAATTTTTGTATATCGAATATGCATAACTTGTGATCACATGGATGAATTGAAGCTTGCTGTTTTAGACAACAATTCTTGTGTGTTGAATCTTGTTCAATATGAGAGGAAGTAAAATTTAGTATGCATCCAATGCCTATGTGTTCATCTCTTTTGCATCATCTAGTATGGCCAATCTGAATAAAGATGATGAATTATGGAAGAACACACAAATCTCTTCACCCTTGCTGGATAAATTTGCTATTGCTCCATTGGGATATGATTATATGGATGAACTATGCTTAATTCCAAAAGTTGTAGCTTTGCCCATATGTGCCACCACTTCAAGTTTACAACTTCAGATATTTCAATTGCATAAATGCTTCACTTACATTTGCAAATCTAGTTGCAATAATTGCTGTGTGAGAAATTTTAATTTGGTCATTGACATATATGATTACTTTTGGGTTAATAATACAATAAGCTTTTATGATTCCTGCTGTGTTATAGCATTAATTGTGCAACAACGAAGAACCGTTAAAACGGATGACATGTACATATACCATGCATACACCTTGGCTTCTTTGTTACCATACTTTCAGTTTATCAAAAGCCGAGGACGGATTTGTTTTCAAGAAGGGGAGGATGATGAGGACATGACCCCTATGGATACAACCATATTTGCTATGCTTGTTGTCCTAATTACAAGAGTTCCTACGCATCGCTTAAATTATAAGGTGAGCTCGTTTCAAAGAGGTTTCACTTTGTTTGACAAAGAACTTATGATATTGCATAATGAGACTTTGTTGCGTTTGTTATTATGTACCGACATTTATGATGAAGATCATGCAATACGTGAGGCTACACATATGCTAAAACCGAGGACGGTTTTCTATCAAGAAGGGAGGATGATGTGACCACGCCACAAACACATACGACAATAGCGCCCAATATCAAGATTGAACTAAAGGTGAATTCGTTTCTTCATCCTTCGTATGTTAGTAAGAATAGACCGCTACCTAATGCAAGTGATTTAATTGTGCTTAGGAACTTGGGAAAGGATGAAGGAAAGGGACATGGAGTCCTGGACATGCATGGAAGGAATAATGGAGGTCACCACGTCACTTTGGGACCAAGTCGAGCACGAATTCGAGTTGGACACGTTTTGGAATCAGACTCGGACTGCTGTGATGGTACCAAGTTCAAACGGGCATAACTTCCTCATACGGACTCCGTTTGGGACGTTCTTGTACTTCATGGAAAGCTTATGAAGTCTACTTTCCAACGGATTTAACCTCATCTTCAAATTCTATCCGAACCGGCCGAAATCGTCAAAGAGTCCACGTTGGTCACGTACTGGAATCGGATTCGGACTGCTGCAATGGTGCAAGTTTAAACGGACATAACTTCCTCATACGGACTCCGTTTGGGACGTTCTTGTACTTCATGGAAAGCTTATCAAGTCTACTTTCCAATGGATCCAACCTCATCTTCAAATTCCATCCGAGCCGGCCGGAATCATCAAAACAATCCACGTAGGTTTCTGAGTCCGAGTCAAAAGGGTGCTGCGCCACCTCCACTTGGGCCCATGGGCCTTGTAACCCTAGGGTGTACCCTTTGGGACGCCTCCCCTGGTTGTTTTCACTATATAGGAGCCGCCACCTCCGTTTCTAGAACTTAGGTTTTGTTTAGATCAGTTTAGCCCCTTGTGCAAACTCCACGTTCTCTTGTGTCGGCTAGACCAACAGATTCGTGTTACAGAACCTCAACTATCCTTGTGCGACTTTTATATCTAGCAAGTTTCAGGTTGCTCACTATCCTTGTTCTTGCGTGTTCTTCGGTTGCATGCAGGAATAGACCTTCGTGGTCAGGTCAACCGTGTTCTTGCACGGTTGATAACATCTTGGGGTTGGTTCAGCGATTGCTAAGGCGCACGTGACGTCTCGTACGGTTGTAGTCGGATCGCAAGAGTCATCTCCACCGAAATCGATAGTTATCATCCTATCGGAAGATCGGGACCCCATCGCCTCATCAACCTCGCTAGTGACCGTGGGTGCTGGAGGTACAAAACGATGTCGCAATTTCTTGTTCATCTCCTCCCATGTGTATATATAATGGAACTCGAGATTCGACCACCAATGTTGAACATATCCAATCAGTGCTGTCCTTGTCATGCTCATCTTCTCATAAGGATCAAGATCTTGTCTTTCAAAGTAGCTATCCATCATAGTAACCCACAAAAGTAGTCCGACGACGTACTCTCAGCGGTGAGTGGAAAGATATATACCGGTAATTGTTTCCCTTCGAGTTCAAATCTACCCGCGATGACATCATAATCTACCAATTTTCTCAAGCCTGTCATTGTTAGTAGAAAACAAGGAAACAAATCACAAGTAAATGTTCCTATCAACTACTAGGATATGGAGGCTCAAATCAAGTCACGCATCTTTTAAGCTCTTACCAAATTCTTACAAGTTCTTACCAAAGCAAACAGGTGGTGCAACCGGTGGCTGGTTCGTGATAAATCTGACTCAAGTGATGAGTAAAGCGATTGCAAGGTAAAGCGAGACCAGTTCGGTTAGTAGAAAAGTGGAGCTCGGATAGGCTATGTATTTTGTAGCAAAGGAAAACAATCAATTAATTTCAGAAATTGCACAGAATTGAATTATAGTTTGTATCTAGCACTTAGCCTATGTTGCTGATCACCCAAGGATGGAAGAAGGCTAAAATATGTGTATGGTAACGTATGAGAGTGGTAAATACAAGATAATTCAATCGAATGCAATCTAGAATTGAAGAACACAAGGATTGATCCAAAACTTGAAAACTGAAGATTTCTGTCCACTGGACAGTACGTCAGTATTTCGGGTGTAACTTTTTGTCAGTTGCCTGTTTTTCAATGATTTTTTTTCTCCATTTGCTGATGGCTTTTTCCACAACTTTTGTTTTGGGGCCAAGTTCTGGAAACCGACCGAAAAATTCGCACAAAATTCACAAGTGCCGACTATTGCAGATTCAATCTGGAATTTTAGGTCAACTTCCACCGCGGATATCTCTTAACTGCCTTGCTGGAATGACGTGAAATTTTACAGATAGATGGACAATGAAGTTTTGAATCTAATGGCAGCGGTCTCACTCAAAAATAATCTCGGAATCAAAAGTTATGTTGTTTTTGGTGGCGGCTGCAGAGGAAGGAAAAATCAGCCGAATTGGAATTAGGGTTTGGGGTGGGGGATTTTTTTTTGTTTGGATTTTTAATGGAACAAAGATATGACCAGCAACTAGACAATGCTAAGACAGATACAAATTCAATTTAGTAAACCAAAACTAACAGATTGAAAGGCACAACGGGTTTGGACAGCGGAAATTAACTCTTTTTGTGGGGCAATTTTTTTCTGGACTATAGGAAATAAAAACCAATCTACTAACTAGGGATACAAGAAATTCCTACCGGTCAACTGAAGCTCTGATACCAACTGATTGAGGCGATGGGGTCCCGATCTTCCGATAGGATTGATAACTATCGATTTCGGTGGAGGTGACTCTTACGATTCGACTACAACCGTACGACGTCGCTTGCGCCTTAGCAATCGTTGAACACACTCCAAGTCGTTATCAACCATGCCAAGAACGCGATTGACCTGACCACGAAGGTCTATTCCTGCATGCGACCGAAGAACACGTAAGAACAAGGATAGTGAGCAACCTGAAACTTTCTAGATATAAAAGTCGCACAAGGATAGTTGAGGTTCTGTAACACGAATCTGTTGGTCTAGCCGACACAAGAGACAACGTGGAGTTTGCACATGGGGCTAAACTGATCTATACAAAACCTGAGTCCTAGCAAAGGAGGCGGTGGCTCCTATATAGGGAGAACCACAAGAACAAGGTCGAGGAGGACCCGAGAATCCCCAACGACTGGTCCTTCAAGGTGCAGGAGTTCAAGGCGCTGCAGGAACTCGAGCTCAAGGAGGAGGTGTGAGTACCTATCTTTGTTCCATTTGTAGCCAAACCAACCTCCTGTTGTTAAATTTCAATGTACAAAATGGCAAAAATATTACTCTTCCATAGGTAGTTATAGATGCTTGCACGGATTGATGAAAGTTGATTCCTTTTATTTTGTTTTGATGAGGTCATCCATTGCTTTGGTTCCAATCCCACGTCACACCCAGTCTTATGTTTGTTGAGGCTTGCAGTGAGTTGAAATGTTGTGGTTCCTGCAGGGCTCAGGATCGCCTGATTTCATGTTTAGAGTGTTGATTTAGGTGTCCATTTATGGGCCTTTTTGTTTTGGGGTGGTCTACTTGAGGGTATTGTCTATGTACCTGGTCATTGTACTCAGCTCAGGTGCAATATTTATGTTGACAAAATTTGGTACCAAGGAGCTATTTCTTTTAGCGGTTGTGATGATAATCAGACATCTGCAGATACTTCAGTAAGTTGAAATTAATTTCTTCTCTGTAAAGTGAGCTGTGATTATAATGTATATGTGTTATTCTTCTACAATTAACAAAAGATAGTTTTAGCAAGAATTCTGTTGGCAGATTGTGCTTTCATACAATGTTTTCACTGTTCTTTTTACTAGGTTTCATTTTGCTCTGCTTTAACATGTGATTCATTTGGAATTTCTCCAATCAGGCTTTGTCAAAGATCACTTCGACTGGTGCAATGACATTTTGCTTTATCCAAGCTATCGAACGTGGGCAGGGCACCACCTATGGGAGTATCCTGAACTCCATGCGTGAGAGAATACGGGACACAGGTGGTTCAATGGGTGGTGGTGCTGCTACATCGCTTATTACAATGCTTCTGACAGGGGGGAGCGTTACTACTGGTGGATTGAGACAGGTAAATTCTTGGGCTTGGCATACGCATCCCAGTATATGCTTGGCAAATCTGTATACTCTATTTAAGGCATAATAATGCGCACAATTACTTTGGAACATAATATTTGGTTGTATGAACAATTCTTATCTTTTCAGATTGGCAACTATGCTGATTGTTCTGTCTACTCTGCAGGAGCCACAGCTAACTTCATGCGAGCCATTTGATGTGTATGCAAAGCCCTTTTTGCTATGATGCATCTGTGGTGTTTTCCACTGCGTCCCATGATTCTTTCACTACGGTTTAAATTATCATGTACAGTTCACTGTTGAAAGGGCTCCTTTTCCATAAATAGAGTTTACTTTTATATCTGTATTGTTCATGCTCACAGTACAATGTTTGCCGCCTTTGAATTGTTTCCGATTTGAGGGAATGTGATATTACTCCAGCATCCGAACCAGATAAGATTCAATCCACAGGTTGAAGAGATTGCAGACTATTTTACTCCAGCTCATTCTTTTTCGTTCCCTTTTTCTTCTCTCTTGTTCTTAGAATCGTTGCAATTTTTATTGCTGAAGTGTTTGTACGCAAATGGAGCATAATTTTTCAGTTTTGCACCCTATTGTCATTTGACTCCGTAAAGTGGTACCAAATTTTGTCAACATAAATATTTGACTCCGTAATGTTGATAAAAATTTATCAACATAAATTTTGTCAACATAATTTAATATTGCACATAAATTTTGTCAACATAAATTTTTTCTTTTCATGTTTGTGTTTCCATATTTATATCGATGCTACTGGTTGATGAAACACTTGATTTAGCTCCTGAATCTTCTTGATGAATTATTTAATCTATTAAATGGACTATTCCAGAAAATATTAAATGGACTATTTCAGTCAGGAAACACTGCCACATGCAACAAATACAAATAAGTAAAATAAATATTGAGCAGATAGTATGCAAGAGGATAATTTACAATTGATCGTGATAGAATGGATTAAGTTGAGTCTGCATCGATGTAATATGGATATATAATATCCCATAAGAAGCAATAAGCCTGTGAACCATCAAGCTTTCCCCGGTATCCACCATGTAAAGAAATAGATGTGAAGTTGAAGTACGAGAAGCACAAAAGGTCATGTACAACTCTTTGAAACTTATTTCAGTTATTCTCTTGTATCAACAAAAGCTTCAACATCTGTTATGTCTTCCAGGAAGTTGAGAGCTAACGGGTCGGTAGAACGTCAGAGCACGACCAGAAAGCCCATGTCACAAAATCCTGGACGCAGAGTATTTACTCCAGATGTTAATAATAAGCCGCAAGCAAACCCAGATGTATGTTTCCGGCGACGACGGCGAGTGGGAGGACATTCAGCTGAAGCGAATCCTGGTTGATTACATGCTGCGGATGTCCTACTACGACACTGCCACCAAACTCGTCGAGATTTCCGACATTCACGTATATGAATGGTGGGCAAGAAGGGCATCCCAGGCAGAGATTTTGATTGATTCATGTATAGTTATATAGTTTGTTCCCCCGATTCATGTATAGTTAAATACCAATGTGGCGCTTACGACCACATTGGTATTTACGACTACGTTGGCCTTTATGACTACAGTGGCATTTTCGACCACTTTGGCGCTTACGGCCATGTTGGTATTTACGACCACGTTGCCTTTTAGGACTACGGTGGCATTTTCGACCACTTTGGCGCTTACGGCCACATTGGTATTTTTACGACCACGTTGGCCTTTATGACTACGGTAGCAAGACCTGGGAATCGGTCGTAGGCTTTTGAGCATTGCGTGTTGGGTGGTTCCGACTGGTCACGTATTTATGTGACATTCATTATGTGACAAAACTATTTGGTTATACAATATATGAGACGTGAATCTTAATGAATCTGATTGTTCGTTTTATTATTTACAAATTTTATTTTGTTTTGTATTTTACCGTAGCGTTAGCACGGGTACACTACTAGTAATGCATTAAAGGGCGGTTTGCATGCACTAGAAAATAGGAAGGATTGGCTAGCTGGCTCTTTTCCATGCGTGGCATTCACATGCATGCAGGAGGATGCACCTCCCCACAAACAGGAACTTCGGTGCCAATTGAAGATAGAAGAGGAAACCGATTCAAGTACAATCCCGAGAGATAAGCTGGCAGATAAAAGGGAATCCAAGCTGAGAGAAAGATTGCATGTCATTTTTCGTTTCTTGCCACGCAAAGAGAAGGAACGAGACGTACACAATAATAGGATTACCATGTTATGGTGTGTATCTCCTACCCACGCTGCCAGGTGGGGTCCCAGGCCACCATAACTCATCAAACAGGTCTAGTTTAATGAGTCCATCATGTTCTTTAGTTATTTTAGGTGTTTATGAACAAAACCGATTATTTTATTTTCTCTAGAAAACCAATCTTGATTATTTTTTTCACGTGTCCAAGCCATGTAAAGTCGGTTGAGTTTGTGTTTGAGTGGTAGGGTCCGGCTGTGCGCTTGTGCACATATTTAAAGCCAGGGCTATGTGCCTAATGCATGAAGGGTTTTAGAGGATGAATTAAAACGTGTGTGTACAGTTCATCTCTGTTCTACTGTATTCTTGTGAATTCTGATATAAGATTTTATTTTGGCTTGTTGATTCCTACTATGTGTAGGTATTTGTCCGCTAATCTTTTATTACATTTAATATTGATATTTTAGGTAACTATGTGTGATGTGATGTCTAATATTAAGTTTTTATAGTAATGAATACATTTGAGTTAGTTAAAAACATTTGGTGCAGTTTAATTTCTAAACCAGCTAGTATTTTGATCTCAACTCCTAACAATCATGCATGGACAGGAAAGTAAACCTATTATAACCTTGATTAAAATGGTTGGTATGCCGCATGGAACTAGCGCAATAGGCTGAACACGACACACCGAAAGCACAGGCAGATCGATGAGACGCACCTTCGCGCAGTGTCAGAAATCTACTTTATCTAAAGATAGCATTAAAAACAATCTCTTTAATGGTAAATTATTTATCTAACTAGATAGCATTAGAAACAATCTCTTTAATAGTAAATTATTTATCTAACTATTTTATATTATTTTTACTTATAACTTCCTATCTTATATCTTCTTACTATTAGTGTTGATTTACGAACTCAAGATATTTTTTGTATATGAGATAATATACTATTTCTACTTTTTTCTTTTACACAAAATTTTATTTATATAATATAGTTAAGAGATAACTAAAATAACACCAAGAAAATTAGAGGAGCCGATCGACTGAGGCATGGCTGGCTCCGAATGCTGCCACTTGCCAGCCGCGCGCCTCGCTTTCCACCGCACCCGAAGCCTTCGCGCCTTCCGAGATATCCATCGCGTACGTGGCTTTACACGATTGGGTGGGTGGTCGTCGCCTACGCCTCTCCCCTGGAAAGGCACATAGCCCGCGGGGCCGCGGGGCCCCAGACGGGGTAAGGCGGTGGAGCGTGGGGCCCTAGTGGGTCCAGCACTGACGTGCCCGAGTGATAGACCACGGTAGGTGGGTCCCGCGGAGTCATTGTCAATGTGGCTGTACTGCAAACTGCACGTTGTGTAATGCAATTGGGAGCTTAGTTTCAAGTGTCAAATGGTGTCCTAGTCTTGCACAGAACTGAGATGTGAGATCATAGTTCTTGATAGGAGTTTGCATTTGCGGTCTCTTTCGGAAAGCAGTTTTTTTCGAGAATTTGTTTTCTTTTGTACAATTTCTACATAAATTTTATGGTAAATATGTGGAATTCATATATCTTAAATGGGACCTAAACTTTGGGACGTTTCTTTATGGTTCTTTCTAGTTGATTGGTCCTGATTAGACTACACACAAGTTTTGTTCAAGTCTTATGGCTTGGGAGCTGATCATACTCTGACGTTTTGGAATACAATTCTGTTCTGTAATGCGTTTGTGGGAAATTTTGGATCTGTTATTAAACTTTGCCTTTTTTGTGTGTTTACTACGCATCTTCAACTAGTGCTACTGACAAAAATAGTCAAACAATAACAATCAAATTAACAGAGATAGGTAACAAAGATTAGCTAACGCAGACGGATACCCTCGGGGAAAAAAGAATGATTAGATAACAATCGAAATGAAGAAAAAATATGGTGGCAGATCTAGAATATACAAAAGCCTTAAATTTTCCATCTTGAAAATGATAAGAGTTGTGTCACAATTGCTTCTTTCCAATTCTTAGATTCCCTCTATCCCCTTAAGAGGTTCAATGCTATCCGTTGCATCTACTAGTTTTGCCATATCCCTAATTTTAAATTGGAAGCATAATCATTAGCACTTGACGCATTCCAGAATAAAATGACCTAGGTTCATCATACATATCATCACAAGTGACGTGGAGGCATGCGAGGGTGATGAGTTGGCAACCTCACTCTCCGTGCGAATGAGTCACCAGAGAACAATGGAGTGGGTGGCGTTGGCGCTAAGACTAGCTGGTGCTAACAGCCGTGTTGGTAGGCAGCGGGCAAGGCTTGCTTGCGGACCTCAACGGCAATGGCACGGCGTGCTGTGGTAAGTTTGTATTTGACTGTCGAGAGTACATCAAGAGACGATAAGCCAGAGAGGGGTAGGTAAAAATGATTACTTGACGTCCCTGACACGTTCGGCTGGTAGCCATGATCGCCCGCTATGATAAAACAATGTGACGGCTATAAATTCAGGTTTTCTTTTTTTTTTTGTAAGTTCGAGTCGAATCGGGGTTCTCTGACGTTGCGTAAGGCAACGTCAGAGTGCAGTTGCAAAATTTGAACTGCCCGATGAGAAATGAACGGCTCAGATCTTGTTTTGCTATACGCAACGTCAGAGGATTCGGTTCCGTTTGAGTCCAATACATATATATATGCGCTAGAGTCAGTCTAGATGCCTTATGGCCGATCCTAGGGGTCATATATATATATATATATATATATATATATATATATATATATATATATATATATATATATATATATATATATATATATATATATATATATATATATATATATATATATATATATATATATATATATATATATATATATATATAATAATTGTGCTTAATTAATGTTCCTCAAACCGCTTTGATAATGATTAAATACAGTAATTGCTCTTGTTCTTCCATATTGTTTGAACCAACCTGAGGGGGAATTGGGAGTATTTCAAGAATCGAGATCGTTCAACCTTTTCGCTAGGAATTGAGAGCGTGATAGGACTTCGCTTAGTGGTTGTGAAGTTCAGCATGTGTGTTCTTGTAAATTAAAGAGTGCTAGGTCTTATATTGGTAATGGAGAATTACTACGATTCAAGAAGCTACATGCAATATCTTCATTCTACATCAAGAAGATTGGACGACCCGTATCACGTTAGCACAGTGGCTAGGAGATATTTTGGGTGAGTGCAAAGCAGATTTCGCGAAAGGGAAAGTGTAAAATTGAATGGAGTTTTTGGATTTAGCAAAAATTTTAAATTTTTAGTAAAATTCGAATAAATACAAAAAAATTGTTTTTTTGGTTGTTTCAATTACCATCACAGTATCATCACATCACTGCACAATTTTGTCCATCGAAACGAAACGGGGGAATTAAAGAATGTGTACGGGAAGTCATGAGCATGGTGCGTACAGTGCTGACAACTTCAGCACTACAACTTTTCCTCACCAACGACGTAGGCCCTGTTTGTTTCCACTTAAGATTATTATAATCTAGCTTATAGGTGGGGGATTATATAAGTTAGATTATAATAAGCTGGTGAAAAATAAGCTGTCAAATGTTTGGCAGCCTGGATTATCAGAGTTATGGATTGTTGTATTCGAATGTTTAAAGACTACAATGTCCCTGAGAGAGAGGCAAGGGAGTTGGGGGATGGATCAATGGCAAATGTGGGTAATATTCCTAAAGTTTTATGGTCCTTAAGATAAAAGGTGGATCTATAAGCTGAAATAAGCTCCTTTTTTGAGCTTATTAGATTACAATAATCTGGACTATTAGATTATAATAAGTTACCTTATAATCTAGGCTGTTTGTTTCCACTTATAATTACAATCTAGATTATAATAATCTTAAGTGGAAACAAACAGGGCCGTAGTCCGTCCAGTGAGGAACGGCTCTTGGCTGCTCGGTTTTCTGAGATACGGGAGGGAGGTTGATGTCTTCATGGGGCCCGGAGCTACACGTAAAGCAGCCCGGGCGACGTGCCTGTGGCCCCACCTTGTCGCCGGTGGGCCCGGGAGCAAGATGGCCCGGACAGGCATGTCTTCACCTTGACTTAGCATGGACTTATGGACCGATACCATTGGTCATGGGATGGTGCTCCACGGTTTCAAGAACCATCCATCGTGTCAAGGATATGAAACATGCTAACATAGTCATGTGTGGTCCGTGTTCTCTAATGTATCGTAGATTCTGAATGGAATGACTTAGATCTAGGACTACCTAACCAAAATGCAGCCCTAAATGGAAGTTTATAGGATTTGGACGTGACTAATAAACTTTAAGCATTCTTGTTGGATCGTAAGGGCCTTCTCACCCTAAAAGCTAGCCAATGAGGTGAGGGACTCCCTCCACTTTTAAGTTAGGTCCCTTGCCCTTCCACAACCAATGTGGGACTATTCCAACAATCCCCCCTTCACACATTGGTGTCCCTCAGCCCTTCACCGCCCTTTCACCGTACACCGACGGTCCGTCCCTTCACCATACACACTGACGGTCCCTCAGGGTCACAGTCCATCAGACATTCACACACTAGTGTCCATTGGGCCAGAGATGTTAGAACCGGGCTCTGATACCACTTGTTGGATCGTAAGAGCCTTCTCACCTCAAAGCTAGCCAATGAGGTGAGGGACTCCCCCACTTTTAAGTTAGGTCCCTTGCCCTTCCACAACCAATGTGGGACTATTCCAATGTGAAACTATGTGTAGGATCGTTGATAGCAATCAGAGGGGGGTGAATGATTGCAATACACAGCGGAAATTTTTTTAGATTTTCTACCTTTTAAAGTGCAAAAACCAGAAATAACAAAAACATAAAATATTTTTTCTTCTGATTTTACTGTAGTAATCACTGTAGCATATTGCAGCAAAGTACTGTAGCAGTTACTGTAGCGCCGAGAAAAAAATTTCCACTCGATGTCTGCTTCCAATCTCAACGTTTACACGTTTTTTATCTAATCTAGAAATTGATTTTTAATCAAAATTAATTCATGTAGGTAGGCAACAAAAATACCTAGACATAGATCAATGCATAGAGAATCTGTAGGAATAAAAAAACCAAGAAAAATGATAATAGATGCGAAATAAAAAACTCACAAACTTTTATTGAAAAACACGTATACTGTTCATCTATCCATCAGCACAGTGCACCTCTTTTCTTCTCAAGTTACGCCGCCGCACGCCTACCGCGCCGTTCCAAAACGCGTACTCTTTTTTTCTTCATCCCTTCACAGTATATATATATATATATATATATATATATATATATATATATATATATATATATATATATATCCTTATATATATATATATATATATATATATATATATATATATATATATATATATATATATATATATATATATATATATATATATATATATATATATATGCAGCCCCTAAAACACCTCTTCAAACTCTACTTAAAATCCTAATCCAACTCCAACTAGGCCTTAATATCCTAATCCAACTCCAACTAGGCCTTAAAATCCTAATCCAACTCCAACTAGGCCTGGGCCTTTTTTACCTCAACTAGAGTTTTGGCCCACTAATTTTCAAGGGACCCGAAACCCTTCCTAACACGGGTTTTCACACTCACGACTTTTCTAACGCGTCACATGTCGAAGCCTCCAGGATCGCACCTCCCGTAGGTTCTCCACGTATCATCCACCTTTGATCTCCATGCGCCCCAAGCATGAGCCCGATCATCTCGTGACCTCCTTGACCGTCTGAACCTCGGATCTCCCAATCCTAGTTCCGGTCCACCTCGTCACCAACCACGATCGCCTCCATGCTCAACCTGCACATGCAAAGACCAAAGAACATTTTTCCGGCACAAGTTCGTCTCAACTTGACCAACATCAGTCCGTGCACGCACCACACACCTCGCATAACATCGTTAAACAACACCAAATATTCATCATAACAAATTAACCATTGTCAATTATTCATCACAAAAATATCCTAGACTTAACCACATGGTCTAACAATTCTCTTTGAAAAAAAGAGAGTAGACTTTGAGCTCAAAATTACTAAAAATAATTGTGAGGTTCAGAAACCACTTCCATAGGTCTAACCGACACTAGAGAAGAAGTGGATGTTGCACACAGAAGCTAACAAGCAAAAATTTAACCTAAATCTTAAAAGTGGCATCCATGGCCCTATTTGAGGGCAAGAGACGTGGGAGCATGTCCATGAGGAAGGGAAAACATCTTACTATAACTCTCAATTGGGTTCAAATTGATACAAAGCTTTAGAATTGATTCAGACTTATTTCATAGATTGCAATGCGCTTAGGTGGAGTTTAGAGGTGGGGCCAGAACCATTAGAAAGAGGACGTCATAAACTTTCCAACAAGTCCAAGATCATCTCATTGGACTCCGTATGCATCTTCTATGCTCGTTTGAAGTCAGCGCTATCTGCAGAGGCCGAACTGGATTCTAGAACGTGCCCAACTTTCATCCTTGGTTGTCCTAGCCTCCAAGTGACGTGGTGACCTCCAATGTTCATTCCAAGTGTGTCCATGACTCCATGTGCCTCTCCTTGGTTCTTGCCCATGTTCCTAAGTACAATCACATCATATGCATGAAGCAGCAACCCATTTCTTAGAAGCTGAATTAAACAACTTTAGGAACGAATTCACTTGATAATTGAATTGTCGTACACATGCTCTAGTAATGGGACCTTGTATAGCAGCTGGAGGAGTGTTGTGTGTGTCCTCATCATCCTCCCCCTCTTAAATTAAAGTTGTCCTCAACTCAACCTCATCTTTCTCTCCCAAGAATGGCTTTAAATCAGCAATGTTGAATGTAGGACTTACTTCAAATTCTGCAGACAAATCAAGCTTGTATGCATTATCATTTATCTTTACAAGAATTTAAAGGACCATCAGCCTAGGCATCAATTTAGACTTTCTCAAAATAGGGAACCTATCTTTTCTCAAATGCAACCAAACAAGATTATTAGTTTGAAATGTTAATTCTTTTCTACCCTGACTACCAGCAAGTCGATATTTCTCATCCATAAGTTCTATGTTTTCTCTAGTTATTTCATGCATTTTAAGAACAAATTGAGCACGTTTCTTAGCATCAAAATTAACTTTTTCAGAAGATGGTAAAGGCAATAAATCAATAGGAGCACGAGGGTTAAAGCCATATACCACATGGAAAGGGCTCATCTTTGTGGTTGAATGCAGTGAATGGTTGTAAGTAAATTCTATGTGAGGTAGACATTCTTCGCACATCTTCAAATTCTTTTTCAAAATAGCCCTCAAAATTGTAGATAGTGTGCAGTTCACAACTTTAGTTTGTCCATCAGTTTAGGGATGATAAGTAGTAGAAAATAGCAGTTTCGTTCCTAGCTTCCTCCACAAAGTCCTCCAAAAGTGGCTCAAGAATTTAGCATCATGATCTAAAATAAAATGATGGTGTTGGGCACTCCATGTAAGTGAACGACATCTCTATAAAACAAATCAACAACTTCTGTAGTATCATCGTTCTTATAACATGAAATAAAATGTACCATCTTAGAAAAATGATTTACCAGAACAAATATGCTATCCCTCCCCCTCTTAGTCAATTCTAAAACAAATCCATAAAAATATCCTCCCAAAGAGCACTAGGAACAGAAAGAGGCATATATAATCCATGTGGGTTTAGTTGTGACTTAGCTTTTTGAAATGTGGTGTAGTGAGCCACGAAGCGCTCAACATCACACAGCATCTTAAGCCAACAAAAGTGTTCATCTAATATGTCCTATGTCTTTTTCACTCCGAATTGATCCATGAACCTCCTACAACAGCAAAAGGCGAACGGAGTGAGTTGGAACACATAGTGATGCGGATACGCACATGCTTAGCACTTTTAAATCAAATACATTATTTCACTGGAAAGAAGTATTGAGCCGCATTAAATATTGTCAAGTGAATTTGTTTCTTAATGAATTTCCTTCTATTCGTGGGAACGATATACTGCCGTATGCCAAATTCTCGTTTATTATTAGGTTTGAAAATTGTGATGATTCCGGGGCCAAAGCAATGGAGAAGCCCATGCAGCTGATCAAGGAGGAAAGAAACCCATGCAGTGGGAGAGAAAAAAGGGAGGAGCCCAAGGACTTAAACTACAAGTTTTGGATAAGATTTTCAAGCCAAAATCGGACTTCCCACGTGCTCAATCCAATTCAAACTCGGATTCAACTCAGAATTCAATTCGGATTCAGTTCGGGACAGCCTGACAGACAATTACTAAAAAGGCCATAACTTTCACAAACGGAGTCCGATTCAGGTGTTCTTGTACTCGTTGGAAAGATGATTTCACGGGCTACGCAATGGATCTAGTCCCACCTTCAAATTCATCACGGATAAAAAGTTATGACCAAAACAATATGATGGGTGAAAAATATAGTTTCCTTTTTGTGAGAGTTCATATCTAAAACCATATAGGGTTGAGTTGTACTTGGTTTGGGGACCATGTGGATGTCCCAAGGGGCTATATAAGCCTTGTATTGGCAGCCTTTAGGGCAAACCACGTTTGATAATGAAATACACTTGTTCTTTTTGATGGCCGACCCAACTTGAGGGAATTGGGAGTTTTGCTGAAATCAAGACCGTTCAACCTTTCCGTTGGGAATTGGGAGCGCGATGGAACTTCATCGGTGGTCGTGAAGTTCAGCACGTGTGGTTGGGCGAATTATAGAGTGCTAACCCTTGCATTGGCAATGGGAGATCACTACGGTTCATCAAATCCACGTGAGTATCTTGATCCTACGTCGAGAAGATCGGGTGACCCTGTATGATCTTGGTATCAGAGCGCGGTTTACTCGGTAGGATTATTTACCCTTAGTTTTAGATATTTTTACTTCTGTCCTATAGTCCATTAAAACCGAAAATTGCAACAACAAAAAATCCAAACCCTAGTTTTTGCATCTGTTAATTTTGTGAGTTTTGTTAGGTTTCGATCCATTAGAATTTTGTTTAGGTGCTGATCATTCGTGTTTATTTGTGTAGCTTAATCTTTGTGTCCAATCCAAAATCCAAAAAAAAGATCTTGCTGATATTTTTTTCATCAATTGAGACTAGCTGTTGAATATTGCATCTAGGGCTGCTCTTGAGTATTTTACACTTTGCTGAATATTTGTGACCTGCAAAAAAAATCACAGAACAATTAAACCTAGTTTGGCCTTTGAACAAAAAAAAAGACAGTTGAGCAAAAAGAAAGAAAGAGAGAAAGAAAAAGAAAGCATTGGTCGAATTTGGGTTAGTTCTTAATCCATAAATTCAGATTGTGTAATTTAATTTCTTGAGCAATCTCGTGCCCTTACATTCATATCATTGCAATTGGCTAGCATCTCTCCTAGTACTTGGTGCAAAACGAGCTATCTAATCTTTAATTTCAGATTGCCTCTAGTTAGCTCATTCCTTTGTTTGCATCGAGTCACATTGATCTTTGCGTGTGCGTTCATATACTTCACTTAAATCTTTTGGATCAGCACTTAGGCAAAGTATTCTAGCTTGGATTATTACTTAACTTTACAACATCAAGAATTTCAGATTGCTAGGATATACACTTTCATACCAAGCTCCACCATACAACCGTTGTTATGCAAATAGTGAACATTCTTGAATTCGCTTAATCATCACGTTGCTGTTGTCACTTCTACCAGGTGTAAGTTTTTATTGGCCTTAATTCACGTCGGAATGGTAAGAACTTTACTTGGGAGAGAAAATAGTGAGATTGAGTGATTTTCACATATATATATGTTGCATAACTAACCATGACAGGATATTCAACAATTCGTTCCTCTTGGTGTGAACAAAATAGGAATGAATCTTCAGTATTTCGTTCCTCATGGTGCGATTCCAATCCCAACAATTTGTCTCTTCCGTTCTGTGGAAGTGAAGATCCAGAGGAGTATCTTGAGTGGGAATGGCGATTAGAGAAAGAGTTTAGATTTCAGAAGCTTCCCAAAGACCAAGAAGTGAGGCGAGCCACTATGCAGTTTAAAGACTATGCTTATAGTTGGTGGCAACAATTATCTGGAAAACGATTCATTAGATCTTGGTCAGATTTGAAGGTAATCATGAGAACTGAATTTGTGCCAACCTATTATGAGCGGGAATTGCTTCACCATGTGGAGAGCATCACACAAGGGAGTAACACTGTTCAAGATTACTATAATGAGCTTAAGAGTGCATTGCGACGTGCCGATGTCACTAGTGCAATAAAAGAACAGGTATACTTCAAAATAGGCTTGAATTGTAAGATCGCTACTGCACTTCAATATAAATATTTTAGTAGCACGTATGATCTTGTGAATTGTGCTATTGAGGAGGAGAAGAGACTTATGGATACGCGTACACCACAGTTTCATCCAAGTCCATACTTCAATTCTTATGCCTTAAAAAGTGTGACACATGGGAAGATGACCAAGCATTGGACTTTCCCTTCGGTCAAGAAGATATGTAGTGCTGCCCCATTGCTACAAACACCACTTGAGATGTATCAAAACCCATGTAAGGATGAGTGCCACATAGCCAAATTGAATGAGAGTGATAAAAACAGTGAGTTGTGTGATTCCACCAAACGTGAGGTTGAGAGCATCCAAATTGAGAGTGAGAGAAATACACAAAAAGAAAAGAGAGAGAGATGATAGAAAAAATGAGATTACTTTTTATACTAACGACTTACTCTCTCTTCTAGTGTTGCTTCTCATATTATGCAGGTTGACATTAAAGATGAGGAGTCAAATGTTCCCCAACCGGTACCATTGGAAGTCAAAGATGAGAAGATAACCACAGTTGAAGATGAAGTACTTGCTGCTCTGTTGTTACATCATGACAATTCGATACCTACAGCACCTGCATCAACTGAAGAGAACAATAAAGGTAACCATATTGGTGCTGAATTTATTTGTGAAAAGATGAGTAATTGTGAGAACTCATGTGTTCAATCGAAAATTCCATGTTCTGAAATTTCTTTGGTCAATTTACATAATGTGGAATTAATTACTCATAAGGAAGTTTTTGCTAGAATATCTCCTGATGATTCTTTATATTATATCATGTTCGATGATCCTAAAGAGCTATCTAGTGTCATTGAGGATGTTGCTGAAATTTCATGTTTAAAATCACTAGTTAGTTCCTATGCCTACACATATAAGTTCAATTTGATCGGAGATTATGGTGTAGATGACAACTTTTATGTTTATCGAATATGCATTACATGTGATAAGCTTGCTGAGTTGAAATTGCATATTTTGGACAAACAATCTTTTATGCCACGTCATGATCACAATGAGATGAGGTTTAACAATAGTGCTTGCTATTTACAAAGATTTTTTGTGCCTACTTGGTCCTCTTTCGATGAACAATCATATACAAATAATCAGAGTAGCGCAGTTGAAGCAAGGAAGGCCCTTAAAATTTTCTCTTCCATATTTGAACCGTTTGATCTGATTTTGCCCATTAATGATTTGTCCACGTACTTCACAAAGTTGAGGACGACTTTTTCTTATGGGAGGGAGAATGGTGTGAATGAAAACATTACAATGTATGAATTTGATAGTTGTTGTAGTATCAATTGGTTTGTGCAAAACAATGAGAATGAGAATGACACAATAATTGATTCATACATATACCACGCATATGTGTTGTTCTTTTTGCTTACTACACCTCCAGGTAATAATAATGTGAAAGACAAGGGGTGTAGCTGACCAATACATATATAATGCATACACATTGTATTCTTTGTTTAGTACAATTTCAGGCTATCAAAAGCCGAGGACGGCTTTTCTTGAAGAAGGGGAGGATGATGCGGATACGCACATGCTTAGCACTTTTAAGTCAAATACATTATTTCATTGGAAAGAAGTATTGAGCCGCATTAAATATTGTCAGGTGAATTTGTTTCTTAATGAATTTCCTTCTATTCGAGGAACGATATACTACCTTATGCCAAATTCTTGTTTATTATTAGGTTTGAAAATTGTGATGATTCCGTGGCCAAACAACGGAGAAGCCCATGCAGCTGATCAAGGAGGAAAGAAACCCATGCAGTGGGAGAGAAAAAAGGGAGGAGCCCAAGGACTTAACTACAAGTTTTGGATAAGATTTTCAAGCCAAATTCGGACTTCCCACGTGCTCAATCCAATTCAAACTCGGATTCAACTCAGAATTCAATTCGGATTCGGTTCGGGACAGCCTGACAGACAGTTACTAAAAAGTCCATAACTTTCACAAACGGAGTCCGATTCAGGTGTTCTTGTGCTCGTTGGATCGGTCCCACCTTCAAATTCATCACGGATAAAAAGTTATGACCGAAACAATATGACGGGTGGAAAATATAGTTTCCTTTTTGTGAGAGTTCGTATCTAAAACCATATAGGGTTGAGTTGTACTTGGTTTGGGGACCATGTGGACGTCCCAAGGGGCTATATAAGCCTTGTATTGGCAGCCTTTAGGGAAGACCACGTTTGATAATAAAATACTCTTGTTCTTTTTGATGGCCGACCCAACTTGAGGGAATTGGGAGTTTTGCTGAAATCAAGATCGTTCAACCTTTCCGTTGGGAATTGGAAGCGCGATGGAACTTCATCGGTGGTCGTGAAGTTCAGCACGTGTGGTTGGGCGAATTATAGAGTGCTAACCCTTGCATTGGCAACGGGAGATCACTACGGTTCATCAAATCCATGTGAGTATCTTGATCCTACGTCGAGAAGATCGGGCGACCCCTATCACATAGCCGGTTAGCTCTAAACAATAAGCCATCATTCAAAATACATTTATTCCAGCATCTTTCCTCATTGCAATTTAACATGACATCTATCAGCATCAGAAGCATATAATTCTTTAATTGCCTCTAAACCAAAAATACTGTTAATTGAGACAACAAAGTGTACCGCCTAGACAAAGCATTAGCAATTACTGTAATATCCCGGAAGAGTTTCGACCGTTAATCGTTTAATCGGAGGGAAGGACCTTAAAGGGAAGAATAAAATATCAGTTTTAGGGGGGAATTTCTGAATTTTTATTGCAAACCTGGGCCTGGGCTTTGGCCCAGGTGGATTTCGGCCTAGGGGGGGAGGCGCCACCTCCCCTCTAACCCTAGCCACCACCCCCCTCTCCCCTTGTGCGCCCCCTCCCTCCCTTGTGCCGCCCCCTCTGTGGTGCGCCCCCTCCCCTCTGCCTCGCGCCATCCAGCAGCGACTCCTCCTCCCCTCTCCTCCATTGCCGGTGATCAAGACCTCCAATTGTTGCCGAATGATCGGGGGAAAGGATTAAGGCGCAGCTAGGCGATTGGGTTCGGAGGAAGGAAAGAAGAAGAAGGGGAAAGAGGAAAAGAAGGAGAGGAGGAATTCGTGGAGTATACGTGGTATTTCTACAGCGATTCGCCAAGGGTAATCCCTGTTCTTCCCCTAATAGATGTATATTCTATTGCGTAATCAATGTCGGTATTCTGGACTGCTAGAACAGATCAGGTTAGTCGGCTGTTTTGGGGAAGATTCGTGGGGATTTAGGTCTGGACCTTGCCTAGAGAGTTGTAGAGGATGTCATTATCTTTCCATGAAGTGCTAGAACGCGTCATTGGATCTCTGTAGCAGAAGTTATGATTTTATTAGCGGAACTGTTTTGCAGATCGGTGGGTTTTCCGTCAGGTTTTGGGAGATCGAGTTTTTCGATTAGAAATTGGGAGAATTAGAGAACCTCAGTATAATGAAAGTTGTAGGTAATTGTCTTAGCTTTCCAGGAAGTCCAAGAAATCGTGATTCGAACACTCGTACAGAAAGTTATGGTATTTTTAGTGCTCGGTCCAGAGAGCCTGACGAGAATTTGACGTTTTAAGAAAACCAGTTGGTGCGGGTAGAATATGGCCGAATCAGAAAGGCTCACCAACTAGGTTTAGTTAGATAATTTAATTATCTTTCCATAAAGTCTAAGAATGCCCCATTCGGACTTCTGTACCAATAGATATGAATTTTTGAAGTTGGCTGTCCGTGGAGGGGGACAGGATGCCGAAAGGATTTGGGGTTTTGGTTCAAGCTAAACACGTTGGGTTAGTTTGGGGGTGTTTTTATTTAATCTAAAAACTTGCTGCTGTTGTCTTAGCAATCATTATAATTATTATTCAGGAGGAGGAAGGATTCCAGGGGCCGCGCATTCTCATCATTCTCCATTTTCTCGTGGTTAAGGCAAGTATAATGATGGTTTAAATTTTATAGTGTGGATTGTTGATGATTGTTGCTATGAAGATGGTTGTTCCATGCTTTGAGAATATGTGATCTTGATCATGATAATGATATGTTGATATTGTTTATGGTAGATTGCAGTTGAAAGAGTTCCTGAGAATTTATGATGCATAGTTGTTGTGAATGCAAGTTTTATTTGTTGAGACATTCACATTTGTGCATCATGCTGATTTATTGAAGTCTTGGTCACGAGATGACCAAGCGCCGAGGTCCCCGACATGTTGTTGTCATGACGGGCTAAAGGTCCCCATACTTGTGGAGTATGGGCAATTGGTCCCTGTACCAGAGGGTACAGGCATGGGTGTGCATTGACGGATGCACACTCCGCGTACCGGTAAAATGCGCAAGAGAAGAGATAAAGAGATTTTTGATCATATTGCATAGCATGTTTATTCATATGATTGATGGATGAATTTGTGAAGTGATGTTCACTTTTATCCTTGCTGCCACTATTTATATTTGCTGAGTCTTTGAACTCACTCTTGTTGTTGTTTGTTGTTGTGGTTGTTGTTTGTTTTTAGGTACCTACATGAGATCGGCATGCATGGGAATAAAGAGGGATTAGTTTTGATGCACATGCACGGTCTATTCACCATGGAAGGAAGAAAGAACATTAAACATTATTTGCTGAATAATTTAAGTGGTATTTGATTATTGTCTATCAGGTTCAATGTGTAATAAAGAATAGGACTTATTTGCTTTGATTTCGTTCTTTATCTAAGTAGTATGGTTATGAGTGTGATGGTGATCATAACCCAGTTTTGCTTATAAATGAACTTATTGCTTGTTGGTATTCATATCAGTTGATTATGCTTGTTGAGACCTTTGATTTACTCAATAAACAAAGGAAGTTCTGCCGAAATTTTGTAAAAAGAATATTAGTTTCCTTATTATGTTATTAGTTTGGTAGCATTCCAGGTCATTGATTGGCTGGGGTGTTACAATTACATTGTCCTTTCCCTTCTTGTGTTTGATCACATAAGGAAAAGATTTAATGAATTTAACCCATTTAGCATGTTTATGGTTCAGTTTTCATTGGATTCTGAGGGATTCATGATCAAAATGGATAACAAATTCCTTGGGCCATAAATAGTGCTGTCATGTTTCCAAAGTTCAAACTAAAGCATGTGATTTCTTATCATAAGTAGAATAGTTCAAACTAGGCCTACTCAATTTCTCACTAAAGTAAGCAACAGGTTTACCTTTTTGCATGAGCACACCACCAATACCAACTCCACTAGCATCACATTCAAGCTCAAAAGTCTTACCAAAGTTAGGAAGTTACAGAAGTAGTGCATTTGTATAATTTCTCTTTAAGTAGGTTTAAGGCATCTTCTTGCGCTTGTCCTCAATGAAATGGAACACCTTTCTTAGTCAACTCATTCAATAGAGTGGTAATAGTGCTAAAATCCTTTATGAAATGACGATAGAACCTAGCAAGTCTGTGGAAACTCTGCACTTGTGTCATCGTTTTAGGAGACGGCCAACTCTTAATCGCCTCGATCTTAGCTACATCAACTTTAATTCCCTGCAAGGTCACAACATAGCCTAAAAAAGAGACTCAATCTGTGCAAAATGTGCAATTCTCAAGGTTAGCAAATAAATGTGCATCCCTTAGGGCATTTAAAATAGGACGTAAATGATCAAGATGTTCACTAAGGGATTTCTATAGATCAAAATGTCTTCAAAGTATACCACAACAAATTTTCCAATGAAATTGCACAAAACTTCATTCATCAAATGCAGGAAAGCACTAGGTGCATTTGTTAGACCAAATGACATCAGTAACCATTCATACAAACCAAATTTAGTTTTGAACGTAGTTTTCCTTTCATCTCCTAATTTCATCCTAATTTGGTGTATCCACTATGCAAATCAATCTTTGAAAATATGGTAGAGTCACTCAACTCATCAAGCATATCATCTAACCTAGGAATACGATAACAATATCTAACAATTATATTATTGATTGCTTTACAGTCTACACACATGCGCCATGATCCACCTTTCTTAGGAACCAAAATAACAGGAACAATACAAGGACTAAGTGATTCGTGTCCTAAGTGATTCGCGTACATACCATTTATCAAGCAATTATTATACTTGACGCTGAATCTCTTTTGTCTCCTCAGGATTGGTCCTATATGGTGTGTGATTGGGCAGTGATGCTCCCAAAATCAAGTCAATGTAGTGCTCAATCCCTTCAATTGGTGGCAATCCCAGGGGCACCTCAGAAGGAAACACATTCTCAAATTCCTGCAAAAGGTTAGTGACAATAGGAGGCAAAAAAATAAGAAAATCCTTCAATGAAAACAATGCCTGTTTGCAAACAACTAGAATTACTCACTCCACTCACAAACATCAGTTTTGTGGCTAACAAAATGACACCCTTCAACTTAATTTTAGCTTTCTTAGAACTAGAACTAGGTTCTTTCTTTTTAGTTGAAACAAATTCTTTAGGTACAACCCGATTTTCACTTTTAGCACTAGCCTACTTTTCGTTTTCAGCTCTATTTAACTCATCTTTGAAAATTGCAACAGGAGTCGCAGGAAGCAAAGTGATTTTCTTGTTTTTGAAAATGAGAGTATATTGATTAGTTCTACCCTGATGTAAAGCATCTCTATCAAATTGCCAAGGCCTACCTAATAGCAAAGAGCAAGCTTGCATAGGCACAATATCATAATCAGCATAATCATGATATGAACCAAGTGAAAAAGTGTATTCCTACTAACAAGGACAGAGTAATCCTCAAATTATTACGTTACTATATTATTCGAGCATACCCCTTTCAATAAGGGGGAATTCACGGGTAAGTCGTAAGTACTTCTATGATCACTTAGTCATAAGTTTTGCTACCACCAGATAAGTCGTAAGTACTTATACGACCATATAGTCATAAGTCTTATTATGACCCGATAGTCATAAGTACTTGTACGACCACTTAGTCGAAATCCTGCTACGACTAGGTAAGTCGTAAGTAATTCTATGACCACTTAATCGTAAGTCTTGCTACGATTAGATAAGTCATAAGTGCTTCCACGATTACTTAGTCGTAAGTCTTGCTACGATCAGATAAGTCATAAGTACTCCTACGACCACATAGTTGTAAGTTTTACTATGACTTGATAGTCGTAAGTCTTACTATAACCTAATAGTCGTAAGTACTTCTATGACCACTTAGTCGTAAGTCCTGCTATGATCAGATAAGTCATAAGTACTTTTGCGACCACTTAGTCGTAAGTCTTGCTATGACCAGGTAAGTCATAAGTACTTCTACGACCATTTAGTCGTAAGCCCTGCTATGACTGGATAGTCGTAAGTACTTCTACGACCGCTTAGTCATCAGTCTTGCTACGACCAGGTAAGTCATAAATACCTCTACGACTACTTAGTCGTAGAATTTGTTATGACCAAATAGTCGTAAGTACTTCTACGACTATGTACTCGTAAAATCTCCTGCAATCACCTTATGGTCGTAGACCTTCCCATGAGTCGTGTATTTCTGATCGACTTGTCTAATGATGTGGGGATGTCTAACAAGGCGGTTAGAACGAGTGCTTACCTCTAATAACCACAAACGATCTCTCTCTGACAACAGCCATTTTATGGTGAACTGCCTCCACGTCTCTCTGACAATAACTTCTGTTGGGTGGTTATCTCCCAAATCGATGAGATGTCTTTTGGCACGAGACAACTGCCATCATTTGGTCAACTATATAAAGGATTACGTCGAGAGAAGAGAGGGGAGATCAAAACAAGAGATAGTGATAGGCATTTCTGATTACGCACTTTGTAATTTTCTCTCTAAGCAATAGCAACACAGGATGTAGGGTTATTATTCTCCTAGAAGAAGGCCCGAACCTGTATAAAAATTTTCAAGTTTTCCTTCTGCATTACCAGATCTTAAAAATAAGAGTTCCCCCCGAATCCAAACAAATCATATGTAAGGTTAGCACTATCTGTGGGAAGGTCTTCTTCCAAGAGCACAGTAATTTTTGGCCTGCAAGTTCTCTTTCTTCGATGTCCTCATGGCAGGGGAGTGGAACGAGGAGAACTAGTTCGATTTGGCCAAATATGCCTGCTATGACTTTGAGCAGATGATGCAATCCTTTGACGGTGAGAGTATCCTTGGAAATCCATCACGAAACCTCGGAGATCCCACCTGATGAGGACATCTCTACTTCAAGTGTGCATCAAGAAGCTAGTCATGAGGCTTCTACAGGTCCTATGACAAGAGCAAGAGCTAAGCTACTACAACAACAAGTGCTTTTGTTTCTTAGCAAATTCCCTAGTGATTTAGATGAGAATGGTATACTACCTCATGCAAATGTTTTATGCATTCTCAGGTTTGAATATTGTGAAGCCTTTGGACCCACGATGGAGGAGAGGCTCACTGATGAGGACATCGCTAGTAATACCAAAGGTTTGAAGAGTCAACGATAGACGGAGATCAAGAATATGTGGCCGTCATCCAAGAAAGCACAAGTCCACGGCATGAACAGTGACCGGACCATGAATAGTGCCATGCATGAACAGTATCAAGCTGCGCTACAGTACCCGGCCTGTGAACAGTACCAGGCCCATGAACAGTGCTGCACTACAGTACCGGGCCGTGAATAGTGTCGTGCTACAGCTCGCGCATGAATAGTACCACATGGAAAATTTAGTGTTGAATAGCTCTTAGGCTGAGACTATATATTGAGGGGTAGACCTCCATTGTAAAGGGGAACCACTTTTGATATTAAAAATACTCTTGTTCTTTCTGTTGGCCGAACAACATTGAAGGAATTGGGAGTTAGTCGAAAATCAAGATCGTTCAACCTTTCCGCTGGGAATTGGGAGCGCGATAGAACTTCATCTGGTGGTCGTGAAGTTCAACACGTGTGATTGGGCGAATTATAGAGTGCTAACTCTTGCATTGGCAACGGGGGATCACTACGATTCGTCAATTCCACGTGAGTATCCAGATCCTACGTCGAGAAGATCGGGCGACCCCGTATCATCTTGGTACCAGAGCGCGGCTTACTCGGTAGGATTATTTACCTTTACTTTTAGATTGATTTATTTTTTTCCTATAGTCCATTAAACTGAAAATTGCAACAAAAAATTAACCAAACCCTAGTTTTTGCATCTGTTAATTTTGTGAGTTTTGTTAGGTTTTGATCCATTAGAATTTTTGTTTAGGTGCTGATCGTTCGTGTTTATTTGCGTAGCCTAATCTTTGTGTCCAATCCAAAATCAAAAAAAAAATCTTGCTGATTTTCTTTTCATCAGTTGAGACTAGCTCTTGAATATTGCATCTAGGGCTGCTCTTGAGTACTTTACACCTTGCTGAATATTTGTGACCTGTGCAAAACCAAAAGAACAATTAAACCTAGTTTGGCCTTTGAAAGAAAAAAAAGAAGTTGAGCAAAAAAAACAGTGGAGGAAAAGAAAGAAAGAAAGAAAGAAAAAAAGCATTGGCCGAATTTGGGTGAGTTCTTAATCCATAAATTCAGATTGTCTAATTTAATCTCTTGAGCAATCTCGTGCCCTTACATTCATATCATTGCAATTGGCTAGCGTCTCTCCTAGTACTTGGTGCAAAACGAGCTATCTAATCTTTAATTTCAGATTGCCTCTAGTTAGCTCATTCCTTTGTTCGCATCGAGTCACATTAATCTTTGCGTGTGCATTCATATACTTCACTTAAATCTTTTGGATCAGCACTTAGGCAAAGTATTCTAGCTTGGATTATTACTTAACTTTACAACATCAAGAATTTCAGATTACTAGGATATACACTCCCATGCCAAGCTCCACCATATAACCGTTGTTGTGCAAGTAGTGAACACTCTTAAATTCGCTTGATCATCACTGTGCTGTTGTCACTTCTACCAGGTGTAAGTTTTTATTGGCTTTAATTCACTTCGGAAAGGTAAGAACTTTACTTGGGAGAGAAAACAGTGAGATTGAGTGATTTCCATAAAGCATTATTCCACATAGCTATTGGTTTCTTGCATAGCTAACCATGTCAGGTGGAGGAGAACACCATGATGAGAGTGGTGGGACAAATGAAACTCAGGCATTCGTCAAGCAACATCAATTTGGGGCACTCCGCGAACACTTTCAACATGAGCTACACCAAGGGCTCGATCAACTCCATGAGAAACATGATGATTTTGCTGATCAAATTGCAAGTGATATGCAAAATATGGAGATACAAGCTGATGAAAATGTGCGCCAATTGCGGGAGGACATTGGAGCCCTCACTAGGCTCATACAAACTCGCAATGGTGGCGATGAAGCAAGTGTTCAAGGAGGAGAAGCTGCTGCACATGTACCTCCTGCACCGCAACACCGAGTGGCGGCAAACGTGGTGCGTCCACCACAGCTAGGAGGACGAGGAGGAGCCCATGGAGGGCGTGGCCAGGATCTAGGTGGAGGCCGTGGTGAGCGTGGTGGTGTTTCTCATGCGATGGAAGAGGATTGATAGCACTAGGGGTCCCGATCTTTCGATGAGAGTGGTAGATTCGATTGGGGAAAGAGATGACGTTGACGACCCGACTACAACCATCCAGGGACGTTGCGCCTTAGCGATCGATACACCAACTCCAGAGATTGTTCGTGACCTTGTCGGCGCACGATCAACCTAACCACGAGGGTTCTTGTTCCTGCAAGCAATCGAAGAACAAGCAAGAACAAGATGAACAGCAACTCAATTGCAAGTAACGATGTAAGATTCAATCGAAAACAGAAAACGGTGGGGTTCCGAAGACAAGTATTCGGGCGGTCTAGCCGACACGCGAGTACAAGGCAAAGCAGCAAAAGCTAACTTAGTCTAAACAAAACCCCAAACCCTAGAAGAGGGTGCGGCTGCCTATTTAAGGGTCACGGAAGGTGGAGGGTCGGCCAAAACACAAGGAAGCCGAATAGGACTCGAATTACAAGGCCCAAGGCCCACTTTGACTCGGACTGGAAAAGTGACGTGAATTGTTTTGCAGTTTCTGGTCGACTCGGATGGAATTTGGAGGTGAGGCCGGATCCATCTGAAAGTAGACTTCAAGAGCTTTCCAACAAGTACTCATGGGCCCTGAGAAACCTTCTGGATCAAAAGTTACGGCCGTTTGAAGTAGGCGCTGTCAACAAGGCCGAATCCGAGTCAAACTCGTGAACAGGACTTGGTTTGCGCTGACGGTTCCACTTCTATACTTGAGCTCATGTGGTTCTTCCCCATGGTTCCTAAGGACAATTAAATCATCACAAGAATTAAGTAGTATTCCATTCTTTGAAACATTTGTATGCAAACTTAGGAACGCATTCACCTGATGGTTAAGCAGGCGTGCTCGCGCTCTAGTCATTGGTCCTTGTATCATAGTTTCAGTTTGATATGGAGTCGGCATGGTTGTATGCATGGAAAGGATGTCCTCATCATCCTCCCTTCTTGCATTTGAGTCGTCCGCGACTCAAGCTCATCTTCTTCTCCCAAGTATGGCTTCAAATCTGCAATGTTAAAGGTGGGACTAACCCCAAAATCTGCAGGCAACTCAAGTTTATATGCATTGTCATTAATCTTTTCCAACACTTTGAAAGGACCATCAGCTCTAGGCATCAACTTAGACCTCCTCAATTCAGGAAATCTTTCTTTTCTCAAATGCAACCAAACTAAATCACCCGGTTGAAAAGTTAAATGCCTCCTTCCTTTACTACCAGCAAGTTTATATTTAGCATTCATGCGTTCAATATTTTCTTTGGTTGTCTCATGCAATTTCAACATCAAGTCAGCACGCTGTTTAGCATCAAAATTTAACTTCTCCGAAGATGGAAGTGGTAGCAAATCAATAGGAGCACGAGGCACAAAGCCATAGACAATCTCAAAGGGCACAACTTTGTAGTAGAATGCAGCGAACGATTATAAGCAAATTCAATATGAGGCAAGCATTCTTCCCACACTTTAATGTTCTTTTTCAAAACAGCCCTAAGCATGGTAGATAAAGTTCTATTCACAACTTCAGTTTGCCCATCAGTTTGGGGATGACACGTAGTCGAAAATAACAGCTTAGTCCCCAATTTAGCCCATAAAGTTCTCCAAAAATGGCTAAGGAATTTAGTGTCACGATCGGAAACTATTGTATTTGGCACACCATGCAAAGCGAACAACTTCACGAAAGAACAAATCAGCAATATTGGAAGCATCATCACTTTTATGACATGGTATGAAGTGTGCCATCTTAGAAAATCTATCCACAACAACAAATATGCTATCCCTCCCCTTCTTTGTCCTAGGCAGTCCTAAAACAAAGTCCATAGAAATATCTTCCCAAGGCACACTAGGAACAGGTAGAGGCATATACAAACCGTGAGGATTAAGTCGTGACTTAGCCTTTTGACACGTAGTGCAGCGAGCAACAAAACGTTCCACATCACGTCTCATCTTTGGCCAAAAGAAATGACTACCAAGTATGTCTTCCGTCTTCTTCGCTCCAAAATGCCCCATCAGCCCACCTCCATGCGCTTCCTGTAACAACAACAAACGAACGGAGCTAGCTGGAATGCATAGTTTGTTAGCTCTAAACACAAATCCATCATTTAGAACAAATTTATTCCACGTTTTTCCCTCTTGGCAATTCAGCAACACGTCTTTAAAATCATCATCATGAACATAATGCTCCTTAATTGTTTCCAATCCAAAAATTTTGAAGTCAAGTTGTGAGAGCATGGTATATCTCTAGACAATGCATCAGCAATAACATTCTCCTTTCCCTTTTGTGTTTTATGACATAAGGAAAAGACTCTATGAATTCAACCCACTTTGCATGCCTACGGTTCAATTTTGCTTGACTTCTAATATGCTTTAATGACTCATGATCAGAATGAATGACAAATTCTTTGGGCCATAAATAATGTTGCCATGTCTCTAAAGTTCGAACTAGAGCATATAATTCTTTATCATAAGTAGAATAGTTCAAACTAGGCCCACTCAATTTTTCACTAAAGTATGCCACAGGTTTACCTTCTTGCAACAGCACACCACCCAATCCAATTCCACTAGCATCCAGCTCATTCACATCAGACTTAGTAGCAAGAAAACATGCACCTTGCAATTTAATCTCAGTTTTATTCTCATGAACAGATTTAGAGTTTTTCTTTTTATGTTGCTCAAGTTCACTTGCAACAATCTGATTTTCACTCCTATTATGCTCCTGATTTTTCTCTCTACTAGCTCTAGCAATCTCATCTTTGAAAATAGCTTCAGGAGACATAGGATGTAACACAATTTTCTTGTCATGATGCACAAAAGAATATTGGTTTGTCTTACCATGATGCAGTGAATCTTTATCATATTGCCACGGTCTACCTAACAGCATAGAGCATGCTTGCATAGGGACAACATCGCATTCTACAACATCGTGATAAGAACCAATAGCAAAATTTACTCTCACCATTCGTGTTACCTTCACCTTGCCGCTGTTATTGAACCATTGAATGTAGTAAGGGTGTGGGTGAGGTTTGGTGTTCAACGCAAGCTTCTCCACCATATCGGAGCTCACCAAGTTGTTGCAGCTCCTCCATCAATTATCACTCGGCATGAACGTTCCTTCACGACGCACTTTGTTTGGAAAAGGATGTGCCGCTGATTTTGCTCCGCCCTCTCCATTTGTGCACTCAACACACGCTGCACAATGAGGCTCTCATAGCGCTCTGCATCTTCAGCACCAATGTGCTCTTCTTCTTGCTCCTTCCCACTACCTGCATGGTCAGCTGCAAGCATAGCATATGTATCCTCATCCAAATCACTAGCAGAAGAATACCCACCATCATCTCTCACAATCAGAACACGCTTGGTTGGGCACTCACTCCTCACATGGCCATACCCCTTGCATTGATGACATTGGATATCCCTTGTTCGTCCCGTAGATGCAACGGACGAAGAGCTCTTTGCATGTGCTTGGGCTGCCCCTTTGTTGCTTCGGATGCCCGAGATGCGAATTTGATGATGACAACCGTGGCTTGCTGTTGGTGGAAGAAGGTGCAGGGGTTGGCTTGATAGTGCGGCAGATGCACGTTGAGACCAAATGTTTCCACGACCTGCAGAAGCGTTAGTCCTAGTGCTCGCGCGTCGTCCCTGTACTTCTCTTTCAGCTTTACAAGCAAGATGAAATAAGCGAGTGATAGAATTATATTCCTTGTAAGCTAAGATATCCTGAATTTCCCGATTCAAACCACCCATAAACCTAGCCATAGCGGCTTCCTCAGTTTCCTCTAAGTCACAACGCAGCATGCCTGTTTGCAATTCTTGAAAATATTCCTCTACGCTTTTACTACCTTGCCTCAATTGTTGCAACTTATGTAACAAATCACGTGCATAATATGAGGAACAAATCTAGCTCGCATGATTCTTTTAATGCATCCCAAGTTTGTGGTATGGTGAAAGGATTTTTCTTAGAATATTCACTCCACCAAACAGACGCAAAATCAGTAAACTCACTAGTAGCAGCCCTAACCCTTTTGTTTTCAGGGAATGCATGACAAGCAAATTTCTGATCAACAGCCAATTCCCAAGTGATATAAGCATCAGGTTATATTTTCCATCAAAAAGTGGCATAGTGAACTTAATCTTACCAAGCGATTCATCATTGTCACGTACCTCAGCCCGGCGTGGTTGGCGTTGACGGTGGCGTCCTCATCATCATCAATCTCAGTGTCACCGCATAATCGTCTCCACCATTTTCGTCCACCCTGCTGCCCAAGACACCAATGTTGGCACGAGTACGCTGAGTCGGTGCAGCGGAGATGCACGGCCCTCTCATCAAGACGTCTCAAAATCTCAGCAAGTGAGGTGTTGATGGTGCCAACGGAAGCCTCCAATGTTGCAAGCGTAGTGTTGGTGTCGATCTCGCGGCCTCCAATTGGCCAAGGCGTTCGTTGGTGACCCGTACATCCTCATCAAGTCCTTCAGTGTGCAGCTTCATTTGGCGCTCAAAGTGTTGTATGATGCCCTAGTCCGAGGGGAATGTTGCGCTGCCCGCAGGTCCTCCGGTTCTCGACATTGTTAGAAGAACACAAGAAACAAACCAAGAAGATAAAAATAATAAAACTGCAGGTTATACCCTCACAACTACTGGGATGTGGTTAAATCAAGTCGCACACTCTCAACCTGTTCTATCAAGCTCTTACAAGTTCTTACCACAGCGAGCAGGAGGTGATGGCAGCCGACAAGTCAAGACAATATCTCCTGGAAATTGGGTGTATCGCTGACTTGGTCGCTAGTCCCTGTGAGGTGGTAGCCAAATCTGTGGAGCTATAGGTGGGCTGAGAGTGAACAAAGGATAACTAGAACCACATTAGTCAAAGCAAGTTGAATGATCGCTCAACGACGGCACCGTGCTGGTCCTAGGCTAGACCGTACTAGAGACGCGAGCCTAGAATACAAACGAAGACACACCGTGCAGAAAGAAACTAGATGGCGTTGCACACGGAGTTCTGGAGCTCGAAAAAGGGTGCCGTCTTCACAGGGTACCTTAGAATCACGTGCAGAAGGGCTCTGTCAATTTTGAGCGAATTCTGAGAAACTTGATTTTTCCTCGGTTTGCGGGCCCGTTTTGAGGCCCTAAACGACGTTTTTTGGGGTCGAAGCTGCCGCGTATGTGCCCGATGGCTTACGCGGCTCTGAAATCTCCAGTTTTTCCAGACTTCTTTTTTTTCACTCTATCTTCCGATTTCCTTTCCAACGGATCAAGAATCGCCTCAATCGGAGGTCGTATGCAAAAGTTAGCTGTTTCTCTCTCCTCTATTTTTTTCTTCTTTTTTTTTTTTTTTTTTTATGCCGCGGCTCTTCTAGATGCGGCTGCCTGTTCCTTCTTTTCTCTTTTTTTTCACACACGATGTAGTTGAATCCGAATTCGTGCCCTACTCCAATACCAATTAGGGCAGAAACCGAGTCCTACTCCAAGTCCAATTAGGGCAGCAACCGAGTCCTCCTCTTTTTTTTTTTTTTTTTTGCCCTCCTATGACAGTTCGGATCTAACTGCAACGGTGAGTCCAAAACGTGAACAGAACTCGAAACTCTAAAGGAACTAGACACTAAGACCAGCAAAGGACACGACGATGCAACCGAAGACTCAACAAACAAGGACTATGCAGCAATAGATAAAGGCTCAAATTGTTTGGATTTTGGGAATAGATCTGATCTGCTATTTTTTTTTTGGTTTTCTGGACTGTAGGTAAAAATTGCAAAGACTAGATAAGATCTCTCACCGATCAACCTTGAGCTCTGATACCAACTGATAGCACTAGGGGTCCCGATCTTTCGATGAGAGTGGTAGATTCGATTGGGGAAAGAGATGACGTTGACGACCCGACTACAACCATCCAGGGACGTTGCGCCTTAGCGATCGATACACCAACTCCAGAGATTGTTCGTGACCTTGTCGGCGCACGATCAACCTAACCACGAGGGTTCTTGTTCCTGCAAGCAATCGAAGAACAAGCAAGAACAAGATGAACAGCAACTCAATTGCAAGTAACGATGTAAGATTCAATCGAAAACAGAAAACGGTGGGGTTCCGAAGACAAGTATTCGGGCGGTCTAGCCGACACGCGCGAGTACAAGGCAAAGCAGCAAAAGCTAACTTAGTCTAAACAAAACCCCAAACCCTAGAAGAGGGTGCGGCTGCCTATTTAAGGGTCACGGAAGGTGGAGGGTCGGCCAAAACACAAGGAAGCCGAATAGGACTCGAATTACAAGGCCCAAGGCCCACTTTGACTCGGACTGGAAAAGTGACGTGAATTGTTTTGCAGTTTCTGGTCGACTCGGATGGAATTTGGAGGTGAGGCCGGATCCATCTGAAAGTAGACTTCAAGAGCTTTCCAACAAGTACTCATGGGCCCCGAGAAACCTTCTGGATCAAAAGTTACGGCCGTTTGAAGTAGGCGCTGTCAACAAGGCCGAATCCGAGTCAAACTCGTGAACAGGACTTGGTTTGCGCTTGACGGTTCCACTTATATACTTGAGCTCATGTGGTTCTTCCCCATGGTTCCTAAGGACAATTAAATCATCACAAGAATTAAGTAGTATTCCATTCTTTGAAACATTTGTATGCAAACTTAGGAACGCATTCACCTGATGGTTAAGCAGACGTGCTCGCGCTCTAGTCATTGGTCCTTGTATCATAGTTTCAGTTTGATATGGAGTCGGCATGGTTGTATGCATGGAAAGGATGTCCTCATCAAGGATGGTGATTTTGCTTTGCATTACAATGACCATTATCGTCGTCCACGCAATGAAGATGATGGATTGGGCAAGCTCAAGTTTTCTATGCCCAAGTTTGCAGGTGGGACTGATCCCGAGGAGTATCTCACTTGGGAATTGAAGGTTGACAAAATATTCCGTATGCATCACTATACGGATGAGAGAAAGATACAGTTGGCATCACTTGAGTTTGAAGGTTATGCTTTGGATTGGTGGGAACAAGTCATTACTCAAAGAGCTGAGAATGAAGAAAACCCTGTTGCAACATGGCAAGAGATGAAGCGGGAAATGAGAGCCCGTTTTGTTCCTCGTCATTACAAGCATGATTTATTTGATAAATTGCAGAATATGAAACAGAGAGCACATTCTGTGGAGGAGTACTACAAGGAGATGGAGTTAGCCATGATTCGAGCCAAGGTTCAAGAACAAGAAGAGCGAACCATGGCACGCTTCCTGTCAGGTTTGAACCATCAAGTCAAAAGAATTGTCAATTTTCAGCCTTATAACAATCTTTATGAGTTAGTGCATCAAGCTACAAAGGCAGAACGACAATTGCAAGAGGATGCTAAATTTGCAAGATCAACGTCCTTTGCTGGCCGTACACCGTCCAGTGGAGGGAGATATGGTTCCAAATCACAAATGAGCCAAAGAACAGCTCCAAGTGGTGGTTCAAGTTTTCGCCCATCATCTAGCAAGAAGGAAGAAGCCACTCCAAGTGCAAGGAAGCCATCAAATCCAGCAGCTAGTGGTGCTACTTCTGTGGGTTCTACAGCGAAGAGTAGCGGCATACAATGCTTCAAGTGCCTTGGTCGTGGTCATATGCAAAAGGATTGCCCAAATAACAAGACGATGTTGATATTAGAGAATGGGGAATATGATTCTGCAAGTGAAGAAGAGAATGATCACCATGCTGATTTGGGGACATATGATGATGCACATGAGGAGGAGCAAGACATAGAGTATTGTGATCCCGGTGTTGGTCCTATACTTGTGTGTGCGCCGACAGTGTTGAGTGTGCAAGCAAAACCTTCCCATGAGCAGCGCTGCAATTTATTCCATACAAGAGCTCAAGTTAGCAAGGATGGCAAATTTTGTAAGGTAATCATTGATGGTGGGAGTTGTCACAATTTGGCTAGCAAGGAGCTTTGCAATAAGCTTGGTTTGAAATACAAGAAACATCCACATGCATATCAGATCCAGTGGCTGCATGAGAGAGGTTCATTGAGTGTGGGATACACCGTGGATGTTGAATTTGAAATTGGCACTTATCGTGATACGGTGGAGTGTGATGTGGTGCCTATGGATGTATGTCACTTGCTGCTAGGAAGGCCATGGCAATATGATCGTGCTGTGCTTCATGATGGAAGAACTAATCAATATAAGTTTTGGTGGAACAACAAACAAGTGGTGCTGCGACCGTTGACTCCTTCTCAAATTGTAAATGATAATGTACAAAAAATTGAAGTGCAAGTTGAGAGTGAGAAAGGGAGAGAACAAAAGAGTGTGATTCCACAAAAGGTGAGCGAGAGCCACAAACCAAACCCGAGAGGTAAAAGCAAGAGTGAGGGAGAGAAAAACTTAGTCATGATAGCCACCAAATCTGATCTAAGAGAGATGAAAGATGATCTCGCCTTGATGCACCTTGTATTTCTGTACAAGGATGCATTGCTTTCTACTAATGATTTAACATCTCTTCCTAGTGCTGTTTCTCAAATTTTGCGGGCTTTTGACGACGTGTTTCCGGAGGAGGTGCCCGCTGGTCTACCACCTATTCGAGGTATTGAGCATCAAATTGACTTAGTCCCGGGAGCCCCTCTTCCCAACCAGCCGCCGTACCGTACAAATCCAGAAGAAACAAAGGAGATTCAGCGCCAAGTGCAAGCACTTTTGGACAAAGGGTACGTACGCGAGAGTCTTAGTCCTTGTGCCGTTCCTGTTATTCTTGTTCCAAAGAAAGATGGTACTTGGAGAATGTGCATAGACTGTAGAGCTATTAACAACATAACTGTTCGCTATCGTCATCCTATTCCTAGGTTAGATGATATGCTTGATGAGTTAAGTGGTTCTACTATCTTTTCTAAGATTGACTTGCGAAGTGGCTACCATCGAATAAGAATGAAACATGGTGATGAATGGAAAACTGCTTTTAAATCGAAATTTGGCTTGTATGAATGGTTAGTGATGCCTTTTGGATTGTCCAATGCTCCTAGTACATTCATGCGCTTAATGAACCATGTTTTGAGACATTTCATTGGAAAATTTGTGGTAGTTTACTTTGATGATATTCTGATATATAGCTGCTGTTTGGATGATCATGTTGAACACATCAAACAAGTGCTAGAAGTGCTTAGGAAAGAATGCTTGTATGCCAATCTTGAGAAGTGTACTCTTTGCACTAGTAAGGTTGTGTTTCTAGGCTATGTTGTTTCAGCTCATGGCATTGAAGTGGATGAATCTAAAATTGAAGCTATTAGAAATTGGCCAATTCCTGTGAATGTTAGTCAAATTCGTAGCTTCCATGGGCTTGCTAGTTTCTATCGGCGATTTGTGAAAGATTTTAGCACCATTGCTGCCCCATTAAATGAATTAACTAAAAAGGGAGTGATTTTTGAGTGGGGAGAAAAACAAGACAAAGCTTTTGCTGAATTGAAGAAATGTTTGACTGAAGCACCATTGCTTGCTTTACCTGATTTCACAAAAACTTTTGAGATTGAATGTGATGCTGGTGGAATAGGTATGGGTGGTGTTTTGATGCAAGAAAGAAAACCTGTTGCATGTTTCAGTGAGAAATTTCATGGTGCACAATTGAATTATCCTGTTTATGATAAAGAACTCTATGCTCTTGTGCGTGTGTTGGAAACTTGGCAACATTATCTTTGGCCTAAGGAATTCATAATACATTCTGATCATGAATCTTTGAAATACTTAAAAGGCCAAGCAAAATTTAATCGTAGACACGCTAAGTGGGTAGAATTCATTGAGACCTTTCCATACATTGTCAAATATACGAAAGGCAAATTGAATGTGGTAGCTGATGCATTGTCCAGAAAACATGTGCTTTTAACTCAGTTGGAGGTAAAGGTACCAGGTTGGAAAGTTTGAAAGATTTATATGCTTCCGATCATGAATTTGCAGCACCATGAATAAGCTGAATAAGCTGTGTGTTCTCTTTCGCAAAGATGGGAAAGGGTGGGATAAGTTTCATATTAATGATGGTTTTCTCTTTCGCATGAATAAGCTATGTGTTCCGGAGTCCTCGGTGCGTTTGTTATTGTTGCAGGAATCTCATGCAGGAGGATTGATGGGGCATTTTGGGAGAGAGAAGACTTACATGATGTTGGCTGATCACTTCTATTGGCCAAAGATGAGGCGAGACGTCGAGAGGTTCGTTCAAAGATGCATCACATGTCATAAGGCGAAGTCAAAACTCAATCCACATGGTTTGTATACTCCACTTCCTGTTCCTAGTGCTCCATGGGAAGATATTAGCATGGATTTTGTGTTAGGACTGCCTAGGACCAAAGGGATTCAGTCTTTGTTGTTGTGGATAGGTTCTCTAAAATGGCACATATTATTCCCTGTCATAAGAGCGATGATGCGTCGCATGTAGCTGACTTGTTTTTCAGGGAGATTGTGAGATTGCATGGAATGCCAAGAACCATTGTTTCCGATCGTGAGCTACTTTTGGAAGACTTTGTGGGTCAAGCTTGGGACAAAGTTGTTGTTTTCAACGACTTGTCACCCACAAACAGATGGGCAAACGGAGGTGGTGAACCGCACACTTTCAACATTGCTACGTACCATGATAAAGAAGAAGTTGAAAGAGTGGGAAGATTGCCTACCGCATGTGGAGTTTGCATATAACAGGGTGGTACATTCTACAACTCAATTGTGTCCATTCGAGGTGGTGTATGGCTTCAAACCAATCACGCCACTTGATTTGCTTCCACTCCCACAACAAGAACGAACTAATATGGAGGCTTCTAAACGTGCTGATTTTGTAAAAAAGCTCCATGCCACAACCAAAGAGGTAATTGAAAAGAAGGTACATGCTTATGCTTCTAAAGCTAACAAGTCTCGAAAGAAAATGCTTTTTGAACCAGGTGATTTAGTGTGGGTACACCTTCGCAAGGATCGCTTTCCGGAGAAGCATAGATCTAAGTTGATGCCCCGTGGTGATGGACCTTTTAAAGTTCTTGCCAAGATCAATGACAATGCATACAAGATTGAGCTTCCCGGTGATGACTATGGGGTAAGCTCTACATTTAATGTTGCTGATTTATCACCCTTCTTTGGACAAGATTGTACAGAGTCGAGGTCGACTCCTTTTCAACAGGGGGAGTATGATGAGGACATCTCTACTTCAAGTGTGCATCAAGAAGCTAGTCATGAGGCTTCTACAGGTCCTATGACAATAGCAAGAGCTAAGCTACTACAACAACAGGTGCTTTTGTTTCTTAGCGAATTCCCTAGTGATTTAGATGAGAATGGTATACTACCTCATGCAAATGTTTTATGCATTCTCAGGTTTGAATATTGTGAAGCCTTTGGACCCACGATGGAGGAGAGGCTCACTGATGATGACATCGCTAGTAATGCCAAAGGTTTGAAGAGTCAACGATAGACGGAGATCAAGGATATGTGGGCGTCATAAGGAAGCACAAGTCCACGGCATGAACAGTGACCGGCTCATGAATAGTGCCACGCATGAACAGTATCAGGCTGCGCTACAGTACCCGGCCCATGAACAGTGTCGCGCTAGAGTAACAGGCCCATGAACAGCGCTGCGCTACAGTACCGGGCCGTGAGCAGTGTCATGCTACAGTGCCCCGCATGAATAGTACCACATGGAAAATTTAGTGTTGGATAGCTCTTAGGCTGAGACTATATATTGAGGGTAGACCTCCATTGTAAAGGGAACCACTTTTGATTTTAAAAATACTCTTGTTCTTTCTGTTGGCCGAACAACATTGAAGGAATTGGGAGTTAGTCGAAAATCAAGATCGTTCAACCTTTCCGCTGGGAATTGGGAGCGCGATAGAACTTCATCTGGTGGTCATGAAGTTCAACACGTGTGATTGGGCGAATTATAGAGTGCTAACTCTTGCATTGGCAACGGGGGATCACTACGATTCATCAATTCCACATGAGTATCCAGATCCTACGTCGAGAAGATCGGGCGACCCCGTAGCACTACCCCAAGCGTTCTAGTCCTATGGCGACACCCTAAGCAGTTTCAGTGAGCCTAGAATTAGCCAATCTGGGAATCCATCACCAATTGGTGGTGGTGACTCTCTGGTCGAATCTGCAAAAGAGAATGGGTGGGCACTCTTCGCATTCGCATGTGTTTTCATAGGGAATAGATTAGGCCAGAGACAGTTATATCCCAGAATTTCCCTACCTGGTGGGGTTTACTCCAAGCCACGAGGCAATCTCAGTCGATGATTCTTCAGACGAGGGGGCCTCCCCAGAAGTGCAAATTCTGGACAAGAGGTCTTTGCCCTACTCATATATCCTCATCACCCTCTTGGAGGACGGCCTAAGGATGCTCCCTGCCGATCACACTCTCCCGCCTCTCATGAGGATGGCGAGGAGACCTCCAGTGATGAGCCCGATCAGTACTTTGATGAGCGTGGGAGAAATCTTAGAAATAATCGCTCTCCTATGAGGAGCCCTAGCTAGCATCAGGGATCGAGGATCTTGAGACCACTTGAAGAAGGTGACTGGTAGTCTAGAGGTCTTTGCCTGGGCATGTCCAGTACCAATCTGAAGAGGCTCGAGAGCTTCAACGGATCAATGACTTGCTTGAGAACCCGACTCAAGAGGTTGCTCGGGCACCGAGCTATGACCACTTCGCTAAAGGGATTGCGCAAAGACTCCGTGATCTGATGGCCAGATTCGAGCACCCTCATCGATGTAACTACAAGAATTGGCAAGGTATGACTGCATCTAGTCAATCATGAAACTCACCTAGTTGGGCTCGGCCTGATGATAGGGCATGTTGAACTCTCGATCGCAATACTAGTTGAAGGAGAATACTCAAACAGCTCCGGATTGGCAAGTGGATGTTTAGTCATCGCTTCGAGCAAGGAACCTGCAGCAGATGGAGTACGAGGAGTACTACCTCGTATGGGCGAGGCCTATTATAGGTCAGGTGCACCGACCATCGAGCATCACCTAGTATGATCGCGGTGATGTCAACTATCCTTTCCGCAAAGGAGACATCAAGAAATCATTACTGGATGCTGGGCATTCATGCTTGAACTTGGTGTAGTGTGTTGGCCACCATGTTTTTGACAGTGAATATGGAGAAATTTGATAGGTCCCAGAATCCTATTGATTTCCTCTAGATTTACACGACTGCAGTTCGGGCAGCAAGAGGTGGGAATGTCATGGCAAACTATCTTCCGATGGTGCTTGAAGGATCTGCTTGGTCTTGGTTGCTTAACCAGCCATTCGAGTCGATTTACTCATGGCAACACCTTTACGAGCTTATTGCAACTTCCAGGGTACATACAACTGCCAAAGTGATGAGGCGATGGGGTCCCGATCTTCCGATAGGATGATAACTATCGATTTCGGTGGAGATGACTCTTGCGATCCGACTACAACCGTACGAGACGTCACGTGCGCCTTAGCAATCGCTGAACCAACCCCAAGATGTTATCAACCGTGCCAAGAACACGGTTGACCTGACCACGAAGGTCTATTCCTGCATGCAACCGAAGAACACGCAAGAACAAGGATAGTGAGCAACCTGAAACTTGCTAGATATAAAAGTCGCACAAGGATAGTTGAGGTTCTGTAACACGAATCTGTTGGTCTAGCCGACACAAGAGAACGTGGAGTTTGCACAAGGGGCTAAACTGATCTAAACAAAACCTAAGTTCTAGAAACGGAGGCGGCGGCTCCTATATAGTGAAAACAACCAGGGGAGGCGTCCCAAAGGGTACACCCTAGGGTTACAAGGCCCATGGGCCCAAGTGGAGGTGGCGCAGCACCCTTTTGACTCGGACTCAGAAACCTATGTGAATTGTTTTGATGATTACGGCCGGCTCGGATGGAATTTGAAGATGAGGTTGGATCCATTGGAAAGTAGACTTGATAAGCTTTCCATGAAGTACAAGAACGTTCCAAACGGAGTCCGTATGAGGAAGTTATGTCCGTTTAAACTTGCACCATTGCAGCAGTCCGAATCCGATTCCAGTACGTGACCAATGTGGACTCTTTTGACGATTGCGGCCGGCTCGGATAGAATTTGAAGATGAGGTTGGATCCGTTGGAAAGTAGACTTCATAAGATTTCCATGAAGTACAAGAACGTCCCAAACGGAGTCCGTATGAGGAAGTTATGCCCGTTTGAACTTGGTACCATCGCAGCAGTCCGAGTCTGATTCCAAAACGTGTCCAACTCGAATTCGTGCTTGACTTGGTCCCAAAGTGACGTGGTGACCTCCATTATTCCTTTCATGCATGTCCAGGACTCCATGTCCCTTTCCTTCATCCTTTCCCAAGTTCCTAAACACAATTAAATCACTTGCATTAGGTAGCGGTCTATTCTTAGTAACATATGAAGGCTGAAGAAACGAATTCACCTTTTGTTCAATCTTGATATTGGGCGCTATTGTCGTATGTGTTTGTGGCGTGGTCACATCATCCTCCCCTTCTTGATAGAAAACCGTCCTCGGTTTTAGCATATGTGTAGCTTCACGTATTGCATGATCTTCATCATAAATGTCGGTACATAATAACAAACGTAACAAACTCTCATTATGTAATATCATAAGTTCTTTGTCAAACAAAGTGAAACCTCTTTGAAACGAGCTCACCTTATAATTTAAGCGATGCGTAGGAACTCTTGTAATTAGGACAACAAGTATAGCAAATATGGTTGTATCCATAGGGGTCATGTCCTCATCACAAAGGAAGGAGGACAACTGTATCGAATGCGCCAAGGTAGCGACGAGACCTCACAGCTGTTCATGCGATACTTTAGTTAGGTTTGTAGCTCGATTCTAGAGGTCTCTGATACTTCTGTCATCAGGGCATTCAAGCAGGGTGTACGCAACAGGAGGTTCACAGAGGACATCGCCTTGAATCCTTCGACCACAGTCGCCAAACTCTTTGAGATGGCGGACCGTTATGCAGCTACTACTGAAGCGGTTGAATTGACTAAGTCTATTGACTAGGTCAACCGAGGTTCCAAAGAGCAAGGCGAAGGAAGTGGGAGGAAGGAGAAAGCCAAGAAATCGAAGAACAAGACTGTTGGTCAGAAGCCTCACGTTGGAAATTCGAAGGAAGTCTTGGCCGTGGGTGATAAAGAGCCACGCAACTCCAAGCAATACTCCAACAAGGGGCAGAGGCAAAGTACCTGCATGGAAGGACAACAAGCCTAGATAGTGCCTGCTTCACAGGAAAGAGGGGGTATGATCTTTGCAATTATCAAGTTTTCTAACAAAAACTCAAGGATTCTCGAGGAGGTGGGACAGTCAAGTGGTCAAAAGCACTCTGGCGAGGATGAGGACATGTCGTCCCAGGATCCGAAGCACACCATCAAGCATATATACGGTGGATCGTCCGTGTATGAGTCAAAGCGGCAGTATAAGGTTGTCGAACATGAGGTAAACTCTATCGTCCCTATCATTGTCAATAATTTACCTAAGTGGTTGGAGGTCACTATTTCTTTCGAGAAGAGTGACCGTCTAATCCCTTCAACTCAACCTGGTCAGTTTCCGATCATGGTCGAGCCCACCATCAACAACTGTTGAGTGATCATGTGTTGATTGATGGTGGCAGTTCTTTAAATATTTTATTTGTTAGTGTTCTAGAGGAGATGCAAGTTCCTCATACTAGAATAAAGCCTGCACGATATTCATTTTATAGAATTGTATCTGGTTCCATGGCCAAGCCCATTGGCTAAGTTTCTCTACCTGTTACATTTGGTTTTCCAAGCAACTTTAGAACAGAGAAAGTCTCCTTTGATGTGGCTGACTTCAACATGGCGTATAACACCATACTTGGATGACCAACCCTGGCACGTTTTCTAATAGTTGCTCATTATGCATATCAATATCTTAAGTTGCTAGGCCCCAAGGGAGTCATCACATTTCACTATGACAAGAAAATGGGATTGATGTGTGATGGCAAGTCAATTGAGATGGTCGGCCAGCTATCAACTCAAGAAGTTATCAAGGCGCTGCCTTCGAGCAAACTCTCAAGCCTATAGTCGCACCGGTTGAGCGAAGAAGTCAAAGAAGTTCCTCTCGGAGGCTTCGAAGATAGTTCGCATTGGGGTTACTTCCGACCTTGCATAGGAAGACACCCTCGTCACATTCTTTCGGGTAAACACAGATGCGTTTGTGTGGCAACCATCCGACATGCCTGGTGATGAGGACATCCCTACCATTGATATAGCCATGCCTAGTACACAGCAAGGACCTTTGACTCGAGCTCGCGCACGACAACTTAATTATCAGGTAAAGTGGTTCCTTGCTGTCCCAACAAGTTCTCTGAATTGGGTGCTACTAACGTCTTGTGATGATTTTCTTATGCTTAGGAACTTGGGGGTTTTGATTAGATGCAAGTTTAGCTTTTGCTACTTCCTTGTAAACGTGTGTGTTGGCTAGACCACCCGATTTACTTGTTTCAGAACCCCACCTTTGTATCTCAGTCTCATCTTTTGAGCAGAATCCATGAGTTTTGCTTGTTCATCCTGTTCTTGCTTTGTTCTCGATTGCTAGCAGGTTCAAGGTTGTTCTTAGCACGGCAAGAACAGCAACAATTTGGTTTCGGTGTAACTGTCGCTAAGGCGCAGCAACCCTGTGGTCGTTGTAGTCGGGCAGCACAACGTCGAACTTCCACCAAATCGAGTTATCTCCACTCATCGAAAGATCGGAACCATTCCTGGTTACGTCTCCATCAAGTGGTATCAGAGCTCAAGGTTGCTCGGTGAGAGATTTATTATTTCTTTGCATTTACTTATAGTCCAGAAAATCCAAAAAAAGGTTAGAACCGAAATTTTCCAAGAAAACAAGTTGAGCCTTCGCTTGTTCCGCTTAGTCTTGCATGTTGAGTTTTCAGTTGCACCATCGGTTGAGTTGCTGGTTCTAGTTGTCTAATCCTTTAGAGTTTCGGTTCTATTCACTTTTAGTCACCACTTTCTCCACTAGATCTGCCGTTGCCATCTTTTCCCATCTCCACAAATAACATCCCCTATTTTCATTTCAGCCGCCACCTCCAAATGCCTGTTCGTATGCTTTGGAGTTTTCGGACCGTTCGAACAGCCACTCAAGACCGGTCCGAACATCCACTGATCTAAACAGCCAATGCCACTGCCACCGCATTCTTTCCCTGCCACCGCAAGCACCTATTCGTTTTAGGTGTTTTGGACTAGTCCGAACAGCCCTTCATTTTGCAGAACCTTTGGGTTCAGATTTGAGTACCCTTACTTTTGAGAGAGAGAGAGAGAGAGTTGTGTGTTGGTAATATCCTTGTGAAATCCTTGTGAAAAGTCTCAGATTGGTGCTAGTTGTGCGAAAAAAGAAAAAAAACGAAAAAAGAGACAAAAAAAAAGAAGAGAGGAAAGAAGAAGGGGTTATCGCTGCTGTTTCCGTTGTGCTCTTTGGGTACTTTTGGTGCGTGACAACGTTTGTGTCCAGGCTCGCGTCTCTAGCATGTTTTAGCCTAGGACCAGCACAGTACCGTTGTTGAGCGATTATTCAACTTTCATTGACTAACGTGGTTCCAGCTGTACCTTGATTTATATTGCAGCCACCTATAGCTCCACAAATTTATCTGCCACATCACAGGTTGTGCTTGTTGCCACCATTTGTTGCTATTCTTGCTTGTTGCCAACACCCCCTGCATAGCGTGGTAAGAACAAGTAAGAGCTTGGCTGCACAGGTCTGAGAGAATTGGAATTTGTTGTCACATAGTCGTACTATCTGAAAGACCATAAATTTTCTTGCGTTTTTCTTGTTGTGTACTAACCATGTCAGAAGGTACGGGTGACACACCTCCCCATTCACCACGGACGAAGGCCTTGATACAACATTTTGAACGTAAAGTAAGGCTGCATGCCGAAGGCCTTGATGAGGATGTTCGGGTCACCAATGACCGCCTTGGTCATTTGGAGTCGGCCCAGATTGACACCAACTCCAAGCTAACCGCATTAGAGAGCTCCCTTGGGGCAGTTAACACATCTCTTGCAGGCATTTTGGATCGATTGGAGAGGATGGACCAAGTTGCTCGTGATGGCTTGGGTCGGCGCAACAACAACAGCCGCTACACCATGGGCAGTGCTGTGGAGAGGATGAAGTCGAATATTCTGAGGACACCGAACTCGATGATGAAGTAAATGATCCATCACGGAGACAACGATGACGCAGCCGCCGAGGTACGGTACCCTACCACGGCGAGAGTACGTGATGTTGATGATTCTTTAGGCAAGATCAAGTTTAGCATGCCCTCTTTCGATGGAAAGTATAATCCTGATGCATACCTTACTTGGGAATTAGCTGTTGATCAAAAATTTATTTGCCATGATTTTCCTGAGGAGAAACGTGTCAGGGCTGCCACTAATGAGTTTACTGATTTTGCTTCTGTTTGGTGGAGCGAGTAGCATTGTAAGAGACCAAATAATACTCCTCAAACTTGGGACGCTTTGAAACGAGTCATGCGGGCCAGATTTGTTCCTTCCTATCATGCTCGTGATTTGTTAAATAAATTGCAGCAATTGAGGCAGGGCACTAAATCTGTAGAATAGTATTATCAAGAGCTACAAATAGGAATGCTTTGTTGTGGCTTAGAAGAGAATGAGGTGGGCTGAACCGGGATATTCAGGACATTTTAGCTTACAAAGAATACAATTCAGTTACTCGTTTATTTCATCTTGCTTGTAAAGCTGAAAGGGAAGTGCAGGACGAAGAGCCAGCATGAGAACTAATATTTCTGCAGGACATGCTAGTGCTTGGACACCTTCAACCGCTGCTGTACCATCAACTCGAACAGCTGCACCATCTTCTTCAAGCAGCAAACCGCGTCCCTCCACATCAAATTCAGCACCTTGGACAACTGAGGCAACAAAGGGGGCAGTAGCTACACCTACTAAGAGTTCACAATCAGTTGCATCATCGGGTCGAACCAGGGACATTCAATGCCTACGGTGCAAAGGTGATGAAGACGAGGTGCCCGGTCTTTCGATGAGATTGATAACTATAGATTTCGGTGGAGATGACCCTCACGATCCGACTACAACCGTACGACGACGCTTGCGCCTTAGCAATCGCTGAACCAACTCCGAGATGTTATTGATCTCGCTGGAAGCGCGATCAACCTGAACACGAAGTTCAATTCCTGCGAGCAATCGAAGAACTAGCAAGAATAAGATGTAGGCAATCTGATATTGCAGATATGAATAAAGCACAAATTGTATTGCGAATAACAAAGTTGGGATTCCGAAGATGTCTTGACAGGTGGTCGACCGACACAACTGAAGAACAAAAGTTTAATGGCTAAACCTTAACTTAACGAAATCCAAGTCTTAGCAACGGAGGCGGCGGCTCCATTATAGGGAGAACGAACAGGGGGGCGTCCAAAGGCACGCCCTAGGGTTACAAGGCCCATGGGCCCAAGTGGAGGTGGCGCAGCACCCTTTTTGACTCGGACTCAGAAACCAACGTGGAGTCTTTTGAAGATTGCGGCCGGCTCAGATGGAATTGGAATATGAGGTCGGATCCGTTGGAAACTAGACTTCCTAAGCTTTCCATGAAGTACAAGAGCGTCCCAATCGGAGTCCGTATGAGGAAGTTATGCCCGTTTGAACTTGGTATCATCGCAGCAGTCCGAAACTGATTCCAGAACGTGTCCAACTCGAATTCTTGTTTGGCTTGGCCCCAAAGTGACGTGGTGAACTCCATTATTCCATTCAGGCATGTCCATGACTCCACGTCCCTCTCTTTCATCCTTTCCCCGGTTCCTAAGCACAATTAAATCACTTGCATTAGGTAGCGGTCTATTCTCAGTAATATATGAACCTATGAATGAATTCACCTGATAATTAAGTTGACGAGCACGAGCTCGAGTGAGTGGTCCTTGTAACACTTGTTGTGGCTGAGTTGTATCCATGGAAGGGATGTCCTCATCAAAAGGCTATGGACATGTACGCAAGGATTGCCCGAGCGCATGTGTGCTAATTGTACGACCAGATGGTGGGTACTCTTCTGCTAGTGATTGCGATGAAGAATCATATGCTTTGCTTGCAGCTAACAATGCAGGGAAAGATGATGTGAACAATCAAGATGAAGAGCACATTGGGCCAGAAGATGCAGAGCGCTATGAGAGCCTTGTGGTGCAGCGAGTGCTAAGCGCACAAATGGAGAGGGTTGAACAAAATCAGCGCCACATCTTGTTTCAGACCAAGTGTGTGATCAAGGAGCGTTCCTACCGCGTGATCATTGATGGAGGAAGCTGCAACAACTTGGCAAGCGCTGAAATGGTGGAAAAGCTTGCATTGGACACACAACCACACCTGCAGCCTTAGCAGCGGCAAGGTAAAGGTAACACAGTTGGTAAGAGTTAACTTTACCATCGGTTCTTATCATGATTCCATTGACTGCGATGTTGTGCCTATGCAAGCATGTTCGATGTTATTAGGTAGACCATGGCAGCATGATAAAGATTCCATGCAATTTGGCAAATCAAATCAGTACTCATTTGTGCATAATGGTAAAAAAATTGTGTTGCATCCTATGACTCCTGAAGCCATTTTGAAAGATGAACTTGCTAGAGTTAGCAAACTCAAAAGTCAGGAGCAAGCTAAGAGCGAAAATCAGATTGTAGCACATGAACATGTGAAACATAAAAAGAAGAACGCCAAATTTGTCCATGATAATAAAAATGAGATCAAGTTGAAAGGATCATGTTTCATTGCTACTAAATCTGATCTGGAAGAGATTGATGATACCACTACTGTTTGCTATGCTTTGGTCTGCAAAGAAACCTTGTTCCCACTTAAAGATACGCCATCTTCTTTGCCTCCTGCTGTCCTTAACCTTTTGCAGGAGTATGCTGATGTGTTCCCAAAGGACGTACCACCGGGGCTGCCACCAATTTGAGGGATTGAACACCAGATTGACCTCATTCCCGGGGCTTCTTTGCCAAACCGTGCGCCATACAGGACCAACCCTGAAGAAACTAAGGAGATACAGCGCCAAGTGCAAGAATTGCTTGACAAAGGATATGTACGTGAGTCCCTTAGCCCTTGTGATGTTCCAGTGCTCTTAGTTCCTAAGAAGGATGGAACATGGCACATGTGTGTAGATTGCCGAGCGATTAATAACATTACCATCAGATATCGTCATCCCATCCCTAGGTTAGATGATATGCTTGATGAGCTAAGTGGCTCCATCTTGTTCTCTAAGATTGATTTGCGTAGTGGATACCACCAGATTCGCATGAAGTTAGGAGATGAATGGAAAACAGCTTTCAAAACTAAGTTCGGTCTATATGAATGGCTAGTCATGCCTTTTGGTCTCACTAATGCACCTAGCACTTTCATGAGACTAATGAATGAAGTTTTACGAATTTTCATTGGCAAATTTGTGGTGGTATACTTTGATGACATACTGATATATAGCAGATCACTAGAGAAACATCTTGAACATTTGCATGCTGTCTTCAATGCCCTACGTGATGCCCGTTTATTTGGTAACCTTGAGAAGTGCACCTTCTGCACGGATCGAGTCTCTTTTCTTGGATATGTTGTGACCCCGCAGGGAATTGAAGTTGATCAAGCCAAGATTGAAGCAATACACAGCTGGCCGATTCCCACGACGGTCACACAAGTACGAAGTTTCCTCGGTCTTGCTGAGTTCTACCGTCGTTTTGTGAAGGACTTCAACACCCATGCTGCACCGTTACATGAACTTACCAAAAAAGGGGTGGCATTTACTTGGGCTCCAGCACAAAAGAATGCCTTCAACACACTGAAAGATAAGTTAACACATGCCCCTTTGCTCTAGCTTCCTGATTTCGATAAGACCTTTGAGCTTGAATGCGATGCTAGTGGGATTGGTTTGGGTGGTGTGCTGTTACAAGAAGGAAAACCTGTGGCATATTTCAGTGAGAAGTTGAGTGGGCCTAGTTTGAACTATTCTACCTATGATAAGGAATTACTTGCTCTAGTTCGAACTTTAGAAACATGGCAGCATTATTTATGGCCCAAAGAGTTTGTTATGCATTCAGATCATGAGTCTTTGAAACACATCCGAAGTCAAGCAAAACTAAATCGTAGGCACGCCAAGTGGGTTGAATTTATTGGGTCTTTTCCTTATGTCATCAAACACAAAAAAGGGAAGGAAAATATCATTGCTGATGCTTTGTCTAGGCGTCACACCATGCTTTCCCAACTTGACTTCAAAATATTTGGATTGGAAACAATTAAAGAACGGTATGCTCATGATGATGATTTCAAAGAGATATTGCTGCATTGCAAGGAGGAAAAGCATGGAACAAATTCGTCTCACTGATGGGTTTGTGTTTAGAGCTAACAAGCTATGCATTCCAGCTAGCTCCGTGCGTATGTTATTGTTGCAGGAAGCTCGTGAGGCGGGCTGATGGGACACTTTGGTGTAAAGAAGACGGAGGATATCCTTGCTGGCCATTTCTTTTGGCCAAAGACGAGGAGAGATGTGGAGCTATTCGTTTCTCGCTGCACGACATGCCAAAAAGCTAAGTCACGACTTAATCCTCATGGTTTCTATATGCCTCTACCTGTTCCAAGTGCACCTTGGGAGGATATTTCTATGGACTTTGTTTTAGGATTGCCTAGAACCAAGAAGGGGAGGGATAGCGTCTTTGTTGTGGTGGATAGATTTTCTAAGATGGCACATTTCATACCATGTCATAAGACCGATGATGCTACCCATGTTGCTGATTTGTTCTTTCGTGAAATTGTTCGATTGCATTGTAATACCCCAAATATGATTCGAGAGAGAATAGATTAATTGGGGAGAAAGACCAGATAGAAAAGAGTTTAACAGGGTTTTTTAGACGGGGGATTTCTGCAAAAACCCCAGCAACCTGGGCTTGGGCCTTGGCCCAGGTGTTGGCTGGCCATAAGGGGTGGGGAGGCGCCCCTCCCCCAAACCCTAGCCGCCTCCCCCAACCTCCCTTTTCCTTTTTCCTTGCTGGCGCACCCCTCTTCCCCGCAGCCGCCACCAATAGAACTGCTGCCACTGCAAGGTTTGTGGCTACCACGGCGAGGTTATTGGCTGCGGCAGAGTTTGTGCTGCCGTGGCAGAGAAAACAGGAAGAAAGGAGGAAGAGGAAGGGAAGAAGAAGGAGAAGAGGAAGGGGAGAGAGCGATTGCGTGGTGTTCATCGTAATCTGCATCGGTTCGTCAAGGGTAATCCCCGTTGTTCCCCAATTAGATGCATTTTTTACTAGTTGTTTCAATGTCGGTATTCTGGACTGCTAGGACAGATTTCGTTGGACGGCTGTTTTGGGGTAGTTTCGTGGGAAATCAGATCTAGACTTCTCCTAGAGAGTTGTAGAGGACGTCTTTATCTTTCCATGAAGTGCTAGAACGCATCGATCGAACCTTTTCTAAGTTATGATTTTTCTTGTAAGACTGTTCTGCAGATCGGGAGATTTTTTGTCAGGTTTCGGTAGATTGGTTTGGGCGATTAGAATACAGGAGAATCAGAGGATCTCCATATTATGAAAGTTGTACACAATTTCCGTAGCTTTCCAGAAAGGTCAAGAAATCATGAATCGAACACTCGTGCTGAAAGTTATGATAGTTTTAGTGCACTGTCCAGAGGACCCGATAGGAAACTGCTGTTTTTTAGAAAACTGGATGGTGTGGGTAGAAGATGGCCGAATCAGGGAGGCTCACCAACTAGGTTTAGTTATATAATTTAATTATATTTCCATAAAGTCTGAGAACGCCCTATTTAGACTTCTGTACCAATAGTTATGAATTTTTGAAGTTGACTGTCCGTAGAGGGGGACAGGATGGCCGAAAGGATTTGGGGTTTTGAATCAAGCTAAACATGCTGGGTTAGTTTGGGGGTGTTTTTATTTAATCTAAACACTCGCTAAACCTTCTGCTCATCCCCCGTTTTCTCGTGGTTAAGGCAAGTATAATGATGGTTTAAACTTTATAGTGTGGATTGTTGATGATTGTTGGTTTGTAGATGTTTGATCTATATTATGAGTATATGTGATCTTGATTATGTTAATGATATGTTGATATTGTTTATGGTCGATTGCAATTGAAAGTGTTCAGGAGAATTTCTGATGCATAGATGTTGTGAATGCAAGTTTTATTTGTTGAGACATTCACGTTTGTGCATCATGCTGATTTATTGAAGTCTTGGTCACGAGATGACCAAGCTCCGAGGTCCCCGTCATGTTGATGACATGACGGGCTAAAGGTCCCCATACTTGTGGAGTATGGGCAATTGGTCCCTGTACTAGATGGTACAGGCATGGGTGTGCATTGACGGATGCACACTCCGCATTACCGGTAAAATGCGAAAGAGAAGAGATAAAGAGATTTTTGATCATATTGCATAGCATGGTTTATTTATATGATTGATGGATGAACTTGTGAAATGATGTTCACTTTTATTCTTGTTACTACTTATTATATTTGCTGAGTCGTTGAACTCACTCTTGTTGTTGTTGTTGTGGTTGTTGTTTGTTTTAGGTATCTACATGAGATAGGCATGCATGGGGATAAAGATGGATTAGTTTTGTTGCACTTGCACAGTCTATTCACCATGGAAGAAAGAAATA